>JBAMJV010003078.1:0-437500 GCA_037951105.1 Echinarachnius parma
TACCACGAGGACAGTCTGGACGTCTTACTGGAGTCCATCTACAACCCACAGGAAAAGCTCTGCTTTCCAAAGTCGGTCACACAAGGTATGGTCGGTCGGTCGGTCTCTCGGTCGTACACTCATAGATTATTATTATTATGGGGGGGGGGGGGGGGGGGGGAAGAATCTATGAAACACTTTCCTAAATAGACTGCCCTACCACGAAGTGTGTTTGGATGATTATTCGAGTCCATCTACAACCTGCAGGAACAAAATTGCTTTCCTAAGTCGGTCACGCAAGGTATGGTCGGTCGGTCTGTTTGTTCGTTGGTTGGTTGGTGTTACTTGTTTTTGTTTTTTTGCTTTTTAATATAAAAAACAAATAATCCACCAAAATTGTACTAAATAGGAGCGTTTTATTATGATAGGTTACGTCTAGAATCACCCTTAAAGGACCTACAGAATACAACGTACTTTGACACTTATTCCATAGTTGATGACTTGAAACATAGGTATGCCGAAGAAAAATCCATGAAAATAAATACAGCAGTGATTTAAGACTAGTTTTCTGATGCCAAATCTCACTTAGCAGCCAGTTTACGCCCCACCCACATTTAGCGTCCGGAATCGGCGGCGTGATCGACGTGTGATTGACAATTAATTTGCTTACGTCATGACGCGTCATCTACAGAATTTAATTCATTAGTCCGGTCTTTAGATGACGTCACATTTTGGCGATTTAAAAGGGGCGTTCCCAGGACAATTAGATATATACTAATTACCCCAAAATTGATTGATTTCATGAGAAATGACTGCTAAATTCTTTTTCTTCGGGAAAAATTACTTATAGAGAGCCGAATTGTGAAAATTAGGCCATCTAGACGCTGTAGTTCCTTTAATCTTAAATCTTGAACCTTTATCGTCACCATACCATACGAGAGACTAATAACGATAACTTGGTATGATATCTGCGGAAACCAGTGACGTATATAAGCTATCTATAAAGGGGAGGGGTAGGAAAACATTGGTTCGATAGCTCAGTCGGCAGAGCATCTTGCTGAAAACGCCAAGGTCACGAGTTCGAGCCTCACGTGAACCAGACATTTTAAATATTGTATTTGATTTAAACCAAAAGGAGATTTACCATGACAATCGTCGAATAAACTTGGGACCATTTTGATCGGATATATTATTTATTGATTTTCAGCTGTTTCTGAACCATGTTTGATCAATTAAAGTGTATTATGCCATTAAAATTGTATGCTCTTTCAAATTTGACACTCAGCTTTTCATAACCTCAGAACGAAACGTTTTGGATCAACCTCTATACCAAAACTGAACTACCCCTTTAATAACAACGTTCTATACAGATTGCCGTGACTTCGTCCACGCACTGTTGACCCCTCACCCCAAGAAACGGGCCAAGCTGTCCGAGTTGGGCAAGATGAACTGGCTGGCTCGACCCAAGGCCTTACCGCAACCCCTCAATGAGATGACCGCACCTACTATGACGTCACAGTTCGTCGACAAATCCGTCGACGACGACTGGGGATCCGCTTCGTCGGAGTTGTCTCTTGGTTAGTTATAGATCGACACATCTAGCGCTTTCATGGCCTCTTTGTGACATTATTGCTGAAATATTTTACTGTCGGCCTGCTAGAAGGCCAACAGCAAAATATTTCAGTAATAATGTCATAAAAACGCTAGATTTGTCGATCTAGGTAAGTCACTGGTCACGGGCTTGCCTAGCTCAATGAATGTCAGTAACTTGAAAGTCTATCTCGATCTGTTCCGACGGTTGTTCCAGTTTAGAATGCGTCTGTGGTTCCATCGACCGTCTCCACAAGTCATGGTATTGGGTGGTAGTAGGAAGCCACCAACGAAACACCCATGGATAGTCGGTTATTTCTGACTAGCAGCAGCCGCCGTGATTTCGCTGCTCGTGTGATATACATATAGTATCCTCGATAGCCATCTTGCTTTCTAGGAAATAAAGTTTACTTGTCCTCAAATATCTCCCATGAGATATATACTAGGGAAATCGTCATTAGAAGCAAGTGGTCTTTATGAACAGTTGGACCCTAAAGCATGCAGATTTAACTTTATACTGAATACAATTTGTAACTTACTTCAAGATGATACGCTTCCAAGATCAGTGGCAAATAAGTGAGCTAACCCGTGCACAGAGTGGTATATTATACAACTCGACAAAATAAGGGCTATCCTTATATTAAACATTCCCCTGACATTCTTAAAGAGACTTAACTCCTTTCTGATGTACACTCCTTTTTAATTTTCTATTTAAAATCTTTGGATACTATAATGTTTAGTAATTTGCTGTATTCTATGACGTGTGTCAAATAGGTTGAAGTGAATTTCAAACAGGGCAAAGCACCATGTGATGGTATATATACGCACAGTATAATCATGGAGTGTAATACGTTCATATCTTCGCCTGATAGCTGAGTGATTTTTAATAGTGTACCACATTAAATTCAATTTCATTATGAACATACTCACATGTATACGGATTCGCTTGTACAGTCAAAATTGTTCTATTAAGTCCACCTGTCTGTAAAGACCCATTGATTATAGAGACCACCTGTTTCTAAAGACTTCCTGTATGTAGAGACCACATGTCTACAAAGACAGTCTGTCTAAAAACAACCGTTTATAAAGAGCACCTGTTTATAAATACCCGTATCTAGTGAAATATAATTGATATGGTAATCATAATTATAATTTCCTGTATAAATTTTTCTATCCTATTAAATTTGTTATAATATTATCTTTCCCCTATAAGATACGGCTTTAAAAAGTACCATGCTGTAAACACACAGACGGGCAGTCCGTTTCTTTTATTTATTTCACTGCAAAAGTCGAGTAGTATTATTGCTGAAAACGGAATATAATTGCAAAATCTTCGTTCATACAATTTCGTGACATGCATGTTCTAGTTTCTTCAAGTGTCTTCTATAATATAAGAATATTTCTTTGAAATTGACAATGATTGTTTTCAACTGTCACAAGATGCTGCTCTGCGGTCCTGCAGCAACAGACGAAGGCAGTCGGTGTCTTTCAATACGGACGTCGAGCACGGTTTCTCCGAATCTCAGAAGACGTCTGCTAAAGGCAAGAAGGAAGGCACTGCCGTATCAGACGTGCTCAAAGCAGTCGCCATCAGACACGCGTATGTGTTTTGTAAAAATATATTTCTCTCACACACAAACAAACAGACTTACAAACCACAGACAAAATTGTTTGTTTTCCATGAACTAACATAAACTCATGAAATACACACAGACACATACACAAACAAACAAACCACAGACAAATTGTTCACTTCCATGAATTCATGAAATACACACACACACACACTAAAAACCCATACTAACACACACAAACATTCACAGATTATACTCTTATACACCTATACAATCGCCTCTTCCTTGTTTTTATTACTAGAAATTGACTAATTTTTTTTTTTTTACTAATTAGACATTTTTACTATACAACTTTCAAAACAAAATGCCAATTTGAATGTAACAGCAAGTGATTGCTGTTATATTTACAAGAGCAAATACTATCATTAAATCTGCCACATTTAATCAATATAATCTAATAATTTTCAGTAAAAACTAGCTTGGATTTTTAAAACATCAATTCATGTCATGTCTAACTTTTTAATTTTAGTTTTGGTGAGAGCCCGATGAGTGTGCACAAAAACCTGGACAATTCAATTGGTCACGGCCCGCACCACTTTGCACACAACACCATCGGACTGAAAGGACCAGCCGCCAGAAGGATCAGTGTGCAGCTTAGCCAAACAAACGGTAAACTAATAGTTGCATGCACCGGGGGGAGTTTCCAAAAGATTCTAAGTTGAACTTTAAGCTGGACATAAGTTGAACTCTAAGTTGGACCTAAGTTGAACTCTAAGCTGGACCTCAAAATTATGGAGAGCCATTAGTTTCTTTATAAAATTGTTGAAATAATTTGTTTTGAAAAGGCATAAAGTTTGATAAAATCAGTTATATTTGTTATTATCAAGGAGCCTTGAAAAAATGTATATATTTTTTGTTGGAAGTCTCAAAAACATGAATTACAGACAAGTGCAGGGTTTTGCTATAGCCGGTCACAGAATTGTTGTTCTATATTGCTAATTGAATAATTGACCAAATGACTATTAATGACTATTAATTGTTTTATTATTTTTGCTTTCCTCAGTAAATCTCAACAAGGCTCACACCCCTCACCACACTTCTCAATCCCCGGGCATTCACACTATGCCAGGAGGGGGCCACCGCCCAAGTACTGCACCCCCCTCCTCGGGGGCGCGCAGGGCTAGCCTCGCCCCTTGCAAGGTGTCCTGGCGCGAGGAAAGCCACACCAGTATGAGTCCATCCCGCAAGGGCAGTCTGCTCATGTTAATGGCGGACTCGTCCCGGCTGGGTACCTCACTGCGCCGTGGTTCGCTGGCGCTACATTCCGGTAAACTTCAGCCAGGTGGCTCGTCCGTGAATCTGTCCGCGGTTGATTTGGCATCGTACACTTCACGGATTCAGGTAAGGACAGCTTGCAAATGCAATAATGGAATGGTAATCAAATGTGCATCAACTCATTTCTATCAACATGTAAAGTATTAAATATATATGGCTTTTACTTTTAAACCATTAATTTAAGAAAGAACAGATTTAGCCCGTTAGAACTGTGGTCAATTTATAGTCAAACCTGTTTCAAGAGAATTACTAAGGAAAACAAAAAGGGTGGCCACAGTCATTAGACAGGTTCATTATCTTTGCATGGGATTACTTTTTGTACAATTAGTTGTGTAATTATGTACATGATTTTAAGCTGTTATTAAAAAAAAGGGTAAGATGCATAAACAATGGATATCTCAATTGTTTTATGTCTTCATAAAGATGAATATTTATTCCCAAATCTCTCATTCTATCAAATCATTTTTGTAAAGGAAAAGGACCGTGAAAAGGAACTGCACCACGTGCACTACTCGGTAGCAGCCAAGGTGGCCAAACAAGCAGACGCAAAGCGCCACCGCGCTGTCGAAACCATCCGGAGAAACTCGGTCTTCACGGATGAGATGAAGATGATGCAGATGCCAAACTCGCTTAAACCCGAAGATCAAGAGCTAGTCAATTCGTTCAGGTCGCAGCGCGAACATATGAAGCATATGGTTGCTTGATAACTTGATCTTCAACTAAATATAAAATTAGCCCAAAGTCTACTACCCAAAATCAATACTCAAATAACCCACATCAACATAAATGAACAATTCTATTTTTAAACTAAAAACAATTTTAAGTTGAGTCATTTGGAATTTTTAAAAGAACTAGTTAATTATTTTTTCCATTTAAATACATTCAAGAGGACAAAGTTTGTAAAAAAAAAAGTAGTACCGTATATAATTTTCTGTAATAATAAACCTTGAATATATATATATTTTATTATAAAATATTCCAAATAATTAGAAACTTTTGTTCAAATAGTCATTATTGTTTGCAAACTGTGTGTGGGTGAGTGTTGCATGTTTCCATTACAGATGACACACAAGTAATTAATGAAATTCACACAAAGCAGAAAATATGAAGCAACAAGCATTTTATTAGCAAATTGCAATAAATTCTTAGTTGAAAACATGTTTTGCACATGACATGTTTGAAGCAATGACATTGATTAGTTTTACACAAAAATTGGGATACCAAATAATTCATCAAATGCTTACATTTATGGATAGAATATTGCACAAAAATACTGTTATATATATATGTATGTATTTATACAAGTTGTAATAAAGTGATTATTATGTTACTCATGAGTAAATAATACATCCATATTTCCTGAAATGTTCATATATACACAAACAAATCTATGTAAGCATTGATTCTCTTCCGTTTCAAGCATGGAGATATTCAAACCTCCACACTTACACTTTATTTTCTACTTGCCAGGCAAGTAAAATCATGAATTTTACACTTGCCTGACAAAAAATTTACTTGCCAAAAAATGAGAACAAGAGAAAAGTGATTTTGCTAGGTACCTTGGGGTTTCTAGATGAGATTTACACATGTATAAGAAATTATATTTGTGTCTCTTAGCTGAACAGATAATTATGTTAGTTACCTGATAACCAAACGAGACCATCTATGAATTCTTACTTGCCGATATCAATTTATACTTGCTCAAGGCAAAAGGGCAAGTGGCAAAGTGCTAGTGTCGAGCCCTGGATATTGGTACAAGTAATTAAGTATTGGGAGATTATCACCATGAAATGCATATTCAGCAACTAATAATTTTACACACACATACATAATGTACATTCAATTTAAATTTGATTTAAAAATTTGGCACTTGTGTGACTCAAACCAGTAATCTTTAAAAGGGCTTCTCTATTCATAAAACCACATTAGCTTAGTTCCATTCCAAGTATATTTTGTATGATAGCAGTGACAAAAATAAATAGGGCTACAGGGCCATTCAGCCCCTGACATGCCAAAAAGAGCCCCGAAAATCACAAAAGAGCCCTCGTAAATTTGCATTGACTTCAATGCAAAAGTAATTTTTAGAGCGCTATTTTCATGCAGGCAAGCTTGAAAAGTAGCCCCCGAAAAATAAGTTATACATTTTCCCTGGATGATAGGGCAAGGTATTAAACAAGGGATTATTTTGTTTGCCAGCTAATGTGCACTTAGTAGTTAGTACTACCCAGATAACCATAGTAGTGACTAAGACAACTTTGTGTTGCTTCTTAGCCCTGTCATCCAAAATAGATTTAGAGTAAAACTAAGTTAGCAAGGTTTTTATGAATATGGACCAAGATTGATTCAGGGAAGAAATAAATCTTGATACAAACAATTGATGTAAAATTTTTGGAACATAGAAAAAACACTACCGGTAAACAAATTATACTTTAATAAACCTTTGAAATAAATAAATATCACTCTGATAAGTAACTTGGTTTCTTCTTTAACATATCATAGAACAATTCAGATATTGACTTGGATTGAAATAGTTTTATTTTTGGCAGCAAAAAATGAACAGGCATACCCCATCAAAATAAGCATAAATTTACAATAATATGCAACAACTTCAGGCAAAGTTTTCATCTGCATCATACATAAATTACTCACGTTGCTACAGATACTGAAGTATGTAATAACTCATTGGCATTTTCATGGTTGGTACAATAATGCATAGCACTGGTCTGCTGGCCTGAGGCCACAAATATTGAGGTTTGGGCCACTAAAATGTCTTTGATTCCAAATTTTACTTCCATGACTGAGCAACCAAATATAGCATACTTCAAAATGATCTTTCCCCTATGTTTTGGGCCACTAAATTCTGGTGTCAAGCCACCAACATATTTGAAATTTCACTTGCCTGGAAAAGTAGAAAGGAAGTTAATTTCTAGCACTGGTAAATGTATGGTCAATTCTTTCAAAGACTATGTACAGTGTTGGTTTTGTTTTGCGTGTAAAATGCATTGTATTCTCCACAACACAAGTATTTGAGGGACCAGTCCTGAATGGAGTCACACTTTAAGTGCCAGGGATTTTAATGCTCTATGGCATTTGTAAGAATTGTAACTCGCAAAAAATGAGAGCTTGGCACTTAGTTAAGTACCTGTTTAATGTGTATTTGACACTGAGGTCCACCTAGGGTTGATGGACTGAAGGAAGTTCCTTATTTTTTATTCAGTTTTCCTGGAGCTACCATATCTATTATGAAAACATCTTTTCATGAATATTGTAGCCATGGGCGTAGATACTTACGTAATACCTATTCATCGGGGGGGGGGGGATGAATGAATAGATCATCCCCCCCTGATGAATGGGTATCAATTACAGATCGACGCCCGTGATTGTAGCGCCCTATGTCGCTGATAAAATATATTAAAATAAAGTCTTTCTTTATATGGAGGAAATTTTATGCTCTTTTAAATGATGTATTATAAATATCATATAGTGTTTTAGAACACAAATTATGATAAATATGGTGCGTTATTAGCACATATTTCCGGAAGCATAAAAACATTACGCGGTGTATGCATTACCCTCGCTGCGCTGTGCGCTGATTTCCCCCACGTCCGCATCACGTCTATAAAGTCGGACGTTTTGCAAATATTTGGCAGTTCGGAACTCGCAGCCTCTCAGTAAGTAACAAAGCTCTCTCTCTCTCTTGCCCTTGGAATTCTACGTAAACCCGGGAAGGAAAGGTACACACATAATTTGCCCAATGAATAATAATTACAACAGCATAACATAAGAGCAACTTTAAGATGCCGGAAATTATAAACCCCCATTTAAAAAGACGCTGGAAGTTATTGGAAAATAATGTCATTAAAGACAAGTCCTTGCCTGCACAGTTTAGAAAGGTGATTCTGGAGGCAGACCAGGACTGGATAGCCCATGTTCTATATGATGGTCAAGGACAGCTTAGGGAATCTTTCCCTCAGAATTGGTTCTTCCCCCCTGCACCACCCAAACCAACAGTGACCCCTCCTAACCCTGGGAGCTACTTCAGTGGGAGACTATTTGCGGTGTGGGCTCCTATGAGAATATGGGGCTTTCCACTGAAGTGCCCTACATGTGCAGTGAAAATGAACCATTCTGGCATATATACACTAGGGCAAGGGAAGTAATAGACATTGACACACGCTATTACCTGGTTGGAGGAGAATACCCACGTTGCAGTAGATGTAAGCTCCCTCTGTGTCCATGGAGTAAAGACCTCATCAAACAACTGGATCCAAGCCACAGGCAACAATTTCCAGCTGTCATGACCGCCCGCCTGGCCCTAGACAGGAAATGTGTGACTTTTATGAAGCCCAGGAAGGATGGAAACAGCTCTAGCTATAGTCAGCAGGCCCTGGAGGAGATCCACAGTGAGGAGTGGGGGCAGAGAGTTGTCAGCTATTTAGCCGCATGCGAGCTCCACAAGAAAGCAACATTTCTTACCCGGGCTCCTGAACATGACTACCAGCCACCACCGCCGTATACTCCCCTTCCTCTGGCACAGTGGTTAGAGACTGTACATGCCAATCACATCTTGGCCCATCTGGCAGAGCACAAAGGGATAATAACATCCACCTATGGCCAAATCCATTGAAGTGCCCTACATGTGCAGTGAAAATGAACCATTCTGGGATATACACTAGGGCAAGGGAAGTAATAGACATTGACACACGCTATTACCTGGTTGGAGGAGAATACCCACGTTGCAGTAGATGTAAGCTCCCTCTGTGTCCATGGAGTGAAGACCTCATCAAACAACTGGATCCAAGCCACAGGCAACAATTTCCAGCTGTCATGACCGCCCACCTGGCCCTAGACAGGAAATGTGTGACTTTGATGAAGCCCAGGAAGGATGGAAACAGCTCTAGCTATAGTCAGCAGGCCCTGGAGGACTTTGATGAGGCCCAGGAAAGATGGAAGCAGCTCTAGCTATAGTCAGCAGCCCTGGAGGACTTTGATGAAGCCCAGGAAGGATGGAAACAGTTCTAGCTATAGTCAGCAGGACCTGGAGGAGATCCACTGAGGAGTGGGGGCGGAGAGTTGTCAGCTATTTAGCAGCAACATTTCTTACCTGGGCTCCTGAACATAACTACCAGCCACCACCGCCGTATACTCCCATTCCTCTGGCACAGTGGTTCGAGACTGTACATACCAATCACATCTTGGCCCATCTGGCAGAGCACAAGGGGATAATCACATCTACCTATGGTCAAATCCTCAAGAAGGTAAATCATTTCTTATGGATAGAATAATGAATAGATGAATGTGAAATTATTATAGTCGTTACGGCCAGGATGCTTCCTGTAAGCGGACCACTTCTACAAGAGAAGACCAAGACAATTGCTGCTGAACTCAACCTCGAGGACTTCAAGGCTTGCAATGGATGGCTGGAGGTTTTTCGGCGGAGGCACAACATCATGTCCGGGAAGATGAACGGGGAGAGCGGCGGAGTCGACAACGGCGTCACGGGAGGATTGGATGGCCAAGCTTCCCGAGCTGTGCGACGGCTACGAGCTGCGGGACATCTACAACATGGACGAGATCGGTCTCTTTTTCCGCGCATCGGTAGATTCAACGCTTCACACGAAGGGATCAGAGTGCTCCGGAGGGAAGCGATCAAAGGAGCGCATCACCGTGATGCTGTGCGCGAACGCAGCAGGAGAGCAGGAGCGGCCAATGGTCATCGGCAAGGCATTCAAGCCTCGCTGTTTCAGCAGCGTTGACCACACCAAACTTGACGTGGAATACAATGCTAACAAGAAGGCATGGATGACCACCAATCTCTTCGAGCTCTGGGCGCGAAAACTGGACGAGAAGATGAAACGCAAAGGAAGGAACATCCTCATGCTGCTCGACAATGCTCCTTGCCACCCTCATCTCCAGCTCACCAACGTCAAGCTGCTGTTCCTGCCGCCGAACACCACCTCAATCACCCAGCCAATGGACCAGGGGATCATTCAAGCTACCAAACTGAAGTTCCGGACTCGTCAGCTCAAGATGGTCATCAAGAAGATGGAGAGTGACAAAGGCGTTACTGCTCCTGATCTGCTGAAGACGACCAATGTGCTCGATGCCATCAAGATGATCGCCAAGTCATGGAAAGAAACCAGTCCAGAGACCATCTCCAAGTGTTTCCGACGCTGTGGAGCAGAACCAGCAGGACGCAGCGCTTGAGGCAGCCTGCAAGGATACTCTGGAGGTATCATTGGATGACTTCGTTGGAGTGGATGATCTTCTTCCAACAATCGACCTCACCCAGGCGTCATCCCTCGAAGACTTCCAGCGAAAGATCACCAACGTGGAGCCTGATGAGGACAGCGATAACGAAGAAGATGTGCCCCAGCCTGACGTAAAGCCG
Organism: Echinarachnius parma; assembly: GCA_037951105.1. Lineage (NCBI taxonomy): Eukaryota > Metazoa > Echinodermata > Echinoidea > Clypeasteroida > Echinarachniidae > Echinarachnius > Echinarachnius parma. The sequence goes on from JBAMJV010003078.1 coordinate 10,870, forward strand.
AGATTGCGGAACATCCATGAAGTCAGCAAATCTCTTGCAGACATATAAGAGTTTGCCATCAGCAAAGGATATGTGGACCTACTCAACCAGTGCGAAGACACTTTACAAGAGAAGGTGTTTCAAGGACATTCAGCCTTATATGAAAAATATGAACTTAAAAAAATGTTTACTTTTTTGCTTAGTGTATATCACATTATCACTTGTACAATATGGATTGCATCCATTGTAGTATTATTTAATTGTGCTATTCATACAATGTGTGCTCAATGCATAACCGTTACTTGTTATACATATGTTTCTCCTCTGGGCTTGGCAAGACTGAAATAATTTCTTATGGAAAAGATCTTGTTAGTAGGGGAGAGTTGTAGCGGAACAGGGCTCTAGGACTGTTTGGGTTAATAGTCAGTATTAATAGTTTGGTAAACAATTTGAATTCTTTAAATATCTGCAGTGTCGCGGAATGCAGACGCATTGTCTAGAGGTACCCCGCTATGCCTGGTGAAATGAAAGAAATTTATTTATTTCTCATGTCGCCCAAAGACGGATATTGGAGAAAAAGGAAACAGGAAAGGATGATGGTATCGAGCTTCTTGCAGACTTCTGGCGCATTCACGGAAGTTGTGGTGCTCTGCAGCTATTGAAGAAGGGGCTACAGACGTACGCCAGACCACTGCTCCTCTCCTACAAGGGGCGATGTCTTTGAACCAAACTGAACATGGATGATGACTCGTTATCATTAATCGATGATATCGAAAAACTTGCAGATGAGAAAGCTAGAGAAGATGCAGAAGCAAAAGCTGCTCTAACGGCCATACCTGCACTTCTGGTGATTCGGGGAATGTGATGTGGGCGTAGGCGTGCTTCGGCTGTGCTTGTCGTGTGTTTTGATTGGATGGATGACAAGTGGGTGGAGCCAGAGGGCTGTGATGATTGTATGAGGTGCGCGAGTGGAGGGTTAATAGGAGTACAGTTTTGTGAATGGAAAATAGGGGCGGAGTGATATTATCACCGCTGGGGCGTGTAATTGGGAATTTGGCTAAAAGGAGGGAGAAGATTGAAAAAGAATTAGTTTTTTGTTTCTTACATTGTTCAGTAGTCATCATTATGTTCGCTTGCTAGAGCCAGTTTTTGAAAGTCCTGCCCAGCTTGGAGAAGATAGTATTGATAGCACTTTATTTACAGCCATTGATTGGCAAGAGTTAATATTATCATGGATTCGGCAAACAAACTGTATATTCTTTGAAACTACAACACTTAGATCTCTTCGCGTTTGATTTTCATTCATTTCACACCATTTAAACACCACTGGGCAATTCCACGATAAAGTGGACATGACCACCAAATTTTCAAAATGGTCAGATAGTTTCAATTTTTGGTATCAAAATAAAGCTTAAGAACTGAATTTTTAAAGTCTGACCTTTAAAATAGAATTATACATCAGGAACATATTAAAATATGCGCATAAAATATGAATAATTAATTTTCATCCAAATGTCTGGAAAATGTGTTGAAAATAAATCAATGTAGCAAGAGCAAGTAAGACAGGAGGTAAAAACTTATTATATTTTCTCAGAGGTTTAGGGTTGAATGTAATAAAAAAAAATCATTGAAGTTCATTTTTTTCATTTTGATACGCTTCAATGAACAATTCATTTATGATAAAGAATATTGTCCCGGTGTTACGGTAAAAACTGATATTTTTAGCATTGTAAGAAAATTACGAACACAAACAACAACAAAAACTTAAATTGCCCAAATCTTGACCACACATATCTACCATAAAAAAGTATCAAAATGATGATTGGACATTTCATTAATTAATTAAAAATGGTTGAATAGTGGTCCCGGTGTTACGGTCACTGTAACACCGGGACTGTAACACCGGGACTTACATTGCAATAGTACAGGGAGCATAGAGAATCACTGCATACTAAAGTGACCAGCTAGTTTCTGTCATGTTGGGGTGGTAGCTTGATGTATACATACTAAATTGTTGCTTGATCTACTACCTAAAGTAAAAATGTTTTGAGTTTTTAGTAAGACAACCCAATTTTCCATAGACTTTGTACATTACAGTCCCGGTGTTACAGTGCAATTTTTTATACTCGGTTTTTTTTACAAATAAAACCCAATTATTATTATTGAGTCTCTACTACACCAAATCAACATAGCCACTTTTCAAAATGTTCACTAACTTCACAGAGTTTTGCCAGTAAAGTAAGACAACCTGATTTTCCATAGTCTTTGTACATTACAGTCCCGGTGTTACGGTACAATTTTGTATACTAGTTCATAATTATCTTGATAATATTTTTTTTTTTTTACAAATAACACCCAATTATTATTATTGAGTCTCTACTAAACCAAATCAATATAGCCACTTTTCAGAATATTCACTAACTTCACAGAGTTTTGCCAGTATAGTAAGACAACCTAATTTTCCATAGACTTTGTACATGCCCTTTCAGAGGTCCCGGTGTTACGGTCCCGGTGTTACGGTACAATTTTGTATATGCTAGTTCATAATTATCTTCATGATAGATTTTTTTCTCCAAATAACACCTAATAATTATTATTGAGTCTCTACTAAACCAAATAAATATAGCCAAGTTTCAAAATGTTCATTAACTTCACAGAGTTTTGCCAGTATGTAAAGTGTTAAAAAAAGCATGTCCTTTTTGCGTCCCGGTGTTACAGTAGTAATTAATGATGCGTAACTCATTAATAAATGGAAATTTTGTATTAATTTTTTTTTTAAAGTTGCTTGTGATAACAGTCAAAGATATACAATAAAATATTGTTCTCATTCTTTACACTTAGTTTGTTATTTACATTTGGAAAGTGAAAATGTGTTCTGAAGTGTCCCGGTGTTATCGTGGAATTGCCCCACTTCAATTGGCGCTGCACTGATTAACGGACCTTTTCGAGGAATTGGAGGAGGGGGAAGGGAAGGTGTGTTGTGTGATTATTGTTTACATTGTTTTTTTCGAAGTTTTGATTTGTATATTTCGTATTTGCTTGGCGAAGGACAGCACACCGTTCTGCTCGTTTCTTTCAGTTTTTTTAATGCGACAAAGACACAAAGTTAAGGGACTCATTGGATTTCAGTTGTAATGGCTACCGTGACGATGCCATGCCAAGAGGAGCCTGTGGAGGGTGGCAGGCATTATGGGAGCACTGGACAACATCAACAGGTATGACCAGTACAGGTTGATGAAGAAGGCATGTTAGACATGGGGAGTTCCAGATGGAGGTGAGAAAAACGAACCAAGGCTTCATCATTCTTTATGATGGAAAAAATGCCCTGTTCTACTGGCAGATAACACCCTGTTTAGATACCAAATATATCAGTACTAATATGTCTATCATGTTTTATATTATAATAATTTGTAATTGTTCTTTATTCGTATAGGTTCATGATCGAGGCCGTACTAGATACCGGCGAGACATTGCTGCTACCAGAACAGGACTTGTCGCAAGACATAGAATTTCCGGTCGTAATCACATACACCAAACAAGGGGATGTGCTCACATGAGTGACGATTATGGAATAATCCAATGTCACTGATGTGACCACAGTAGGCCGTGGGACGAAAAGCGTATAACGCTTTAGTAGGAATAGACCGCTTTGGTATAAAAGCGTATTTTGTAAAAGTCTCCACAGTTTCTAGAAATGGCAACAGACGAGATACAGAGTAAGGGACGGGAGGTGTTTGGCTTCGAGCTATTAAAAGGATCCACAGGTAGAGGTGGTAAAGAATCTTCTTATGGGCAAACACACTCTGGCTGTTTTGCCCACTGGATTTGGAAAATGCGTTACTTTTCTCCTCCCACCATTCATCCTAAAGAAGGTAAATGATTATATGGTTTTACTAAGTGATTTTATCTTGCAGTATGCTAAACTAACATGTTTGTAATGAAAGCTTATTATGAACAACCTTCATGTACTGTCTTTCTTATTTTGACTGCAAGCAGGCAAGAGGAATACATAATTTTGTTTTTAATTTTTGTTATCCCCCTTTTCAGAGTGTTGTTGTGATATCGCCGCTATCATCCAATATGATGGACCTATCTGCACGTGCTTCGGTCATTGGTGAAAAACCGATTATCCTTGACAAGAAGCCAAGACACTACTCCGCTCAAGTGATTAAAGGTATGATGTAGTGGCTCACCCCCATCATTTGAGACATCATTGTTCAATTTTCTTTATAAAACTACAATTTTAACATGCATAGACTATGCTTGTTCTGTATGGGGAAATGGTTCTTTTAAGAATCGAGATATATATTATATATTATATGGAATGAAAGCTTATTATGAACAACCTTCATGTACTGTCTTTCTTATTTTGACTGCAAGCAGGCAAGAGGAATACATAATTTTGTTTTTTATTTTTGTTATCCCCCTTTTCAGAGTGTTGTTGTGATATCGCCGCTATCATCCAATATGATGGACCTATTTGCACGTGCTTCGGCCAGTGGTGAAAAACCAATTATCCTTGACAAGAAGCCAAGACACTACTCCGCTCAAGCGATTAAAGGTATTTAGTGGCTCACCCCTATCATTTGAGACACCATTGTTCAATTTTCTTTATAAAACTACAATTTTAACATGCATAGACTATGCTTGTTCTGTATGGGGAAATGGTTCTTTTAGGCACAGGCACAGCTGCAGCTTGAACGAAAGAGCGTAAAATGTTCAAGCAGTGATCTCACACAGCATACGGATGATGATTACCCAAGGCTGTTAGAAAACTTTGAAGAATTCGAAAAGCAAGTTACTGAATCAAAGACAACCTTGTCTACAAAAGAGGGGAAGCAGTACAACACGTCGGTTCGTGACAACTGCTGGGTCTTTATTGACTGAACTGTTTGACCCATCTGAGACCACAGGAAGTGTTTTGAATGACATAGTCTTGCGCCTGGGGGACTTTCACACAGAAATGAGTTTCTTGGGAAGCATCGGGCACCTCATTGCTGGATCAGGACTGCAGGAAGTCTTGGATCTAATCTATGCAGACAACGCAGTGGTACACATCGATGACAGGCAAGGCTATTGCACGAGCAGTACGAGGACATCTCCTTGTTGATGCAGCACTGAATCTGCAGCACTGATGCTGACCAAGTCAGAATCTGCAGGTGATGTTTTAATGGGCACAAAAGAATTCACCACTTAAGTACCAGTCAGTGGAGGACGCAAGTGGGCTGATAACGCCCCTCTACAGACCTGTGGAAGGGCGGAGACATGATGCGTACATCCTGCGGGAGTCGGGTATCATCTTCTCAAAATGCAGTGAATGTGATCACTGTGTGAACAACGGACCGCTTTCTTCGCCAGACCTGATGGAGGCAGTAAGGGGATTCCCATCACCATCATTTGGGATGAAATAGAACAAGGCAGAAAGTCCACGCAACTTTCTACTGGGATAAAATGTCTACACACATCAACAGGGTTGTGAGAGAGTGCGAACAGTGTCAGAGATCTGCAGTTGGCAGGACGTATGCAGATGTGCAGATGTATAATGGGCACAAACAAATTCCTGCACTAAAGAACCAGTCAGTGGAAGATATTACAAGTTTACTTGGTAGTCGTTAGAATTTGCGAAAAGAAAACTTTCAAAAGAACACATTTTGGGGCACATTTTTGTACTAGCATGGCATCATCCCGCAGCTGCAGACAAGCAAATAAACCATCGCGATTCGATGATGATGGTAAGTTTTAACATTTTTTTATATTCACAGCCCATTTAGTCATCAGGCTGTGTTTATGGGACTTCAAGACCCATAAGTAGACCAAGCCTGCATCAACAGCTCATGTATAATGGCAACAAGAGAATTCATGCTGTGAAATATCAGTCGAGTGATGTGATGTATACAAGGAGAAAAATGTTATTCGTGAGGATTTCATGAAGTTGTACATTTGTTATTCTTAGGTGGTGGAAAAAAGCCGCCTTTTGCCAAGAGGCATGAAGTCATACTTGGCGTCCTCCAGAAGGAAATCGTGGAGCAGGAGGCAGAATCCGGCCTGCCTCACGATGGCCAGTCTCAAGAGATTGAGAGTTCTCAAGTAAGTTGTACTAAATAATTATTGTGACGTCACTTGTGACGTACCTAACACGTAATATCTGTCTTACGAGTAGCATGGTAAACATTTAATTTATTTTCAACATTATACAATGTTATATTGATAATACAATGTGATATCATTATATATTGTAAAGATCTATTTTGTGAAAATGGAAAATAAACTGGAACTTGAGGGTAATTATCAGCAAAACAAAGGGCAACTTAAACAAAAGTTCCGGTTTGTCCAGCACAGGATGCAGATGATCCCAAGGAAAGCTGGCAGGGTGGCAAAAGCATGTTCCATCCTGCACCACCTCAGCAAGGACAGGAGGTGGAATATGAACTTTGAACTGGACCCTGCCCACCATGACCCTAATGAGAAAAAAAATAGAAGGTATCAAATAAATAGAATTGTTGTTATGAGTATGGATTAACCCTAGGTTGCAAATAAAATGCGTCTTTGCAAAAAAGATCCTCCCTGAAAGCCAGATGACAAAAGAGAACAGTGCCGAAACAGTGTGAAAACTGTGTGAAACTTCTGAAAGTTTCTTAACATGACAATGAGCACTACAAAGAAAAAGTAGAACAGCTAACAGAGAAGCACTACTTGGCAGAAGACAAAATGAAGAGCGAGTTAAAAATGGCACGACAAAAGATCAGGAAACTTCATCGCATGCTTCCTTCATCGAAAAGACCTCGAGACCTGAAGGCACCATTCCCGACAGCCAACATGACAGCTGAACAAGTGGACTTCAATAAGCATGGATATAGAGGAGAACTTGTGTTTATCGATGCTTCGGGGGGCATGGATCGATATGACTGCAGGGTATTCATGCTGCTGACCCACAGTGCTGCTGGCGGATTGCCCCTGGGATGCCTGATTGTGACCTCTGAGTCTAGGGAGTGCATTACCTTGGCATTGAAACTGTACTTAGACATCATACCAAAAGTTGCTTTTTTTGGCCGACACGACCCAACCGAGATTGCTGAGCCAGTGCCCCAGTCGCCTGTCCGCCAAGCCCCGCCGCCTGCCTTCCTCGACTCGCCTGTTCCACAAGCTCCAGCGTCGCCTGTTCCCATCTACTCGCCATTTCGTCCAGCTCCCCCGTCTCCATGGTATCCTGCCCGCTTCGAATCTCCAGAGCATCAAGAAACACCAGCCACGTCGTCATCCCACATCGCCTCGCCAGACGTTATAGGAGAGCTGCAGAACGGAATGGCCACCGTCTTTCGGCAAAACCAGTTGCTGAACGAGAAGGTGGAGAATCTCACCCAACAGCTGCTGGTGGAGCGAAGGGAGAGGATGAAGGAGAGGCAGAGTCAGCGGCGAGATGTGCCAGATCTTTGGCTGAGTGGAGAGGGCAACGTCTTCATCGGGTCGAGCGCTGCAGGAAACATCATTAGTCGCGATGTATACGAGCAGGCTTTTGGGGGGTCCAGTACACCTAAGGACTTTCTGCTGAAGATGCTATCAGCGACCTTCAGTGACGCAGAGCTTGCCGGAGCAACTTCAACGGTGGCATTGTGTTAAACGGGTCGACCCACGTCGAGAAGGAGAGCCTAACCAGAAAGGTGCAATTCCAGGCAATCCTGTCACAGATGGCGCATGACTTCCCGGGCTGCATGACTGAGGGGTTTCTTGTGCAGCTTAGGAACGCAGTGAACTCGAAATATAGGAGGATTGCCCATCGGCTGCTTTTGGACCAGAGTAGCTGAGCCAATACATGATGGACTTACAGGGCAAACTGTTATTGATGTATTCTATGATGTTCTTACTATTTTGTAATTTGTATTTAAAATTTGTATTCATTTGAATTGTGAATAAAAATGAATTTTCTGCATTTCTCTGTTGTCTTAGCGACATTTATTATAATGGATTGTACTTATGTGGAGTAAAATTGGTAAGCATTATCCACCCAGATGGGTGGGTAATAGATTCAACATTCTATCTTACTCAGCAGGTATCCTCCATCACATAGGACCATCCATCATTGATTTCTTTACACAAGTTAGCCGACCAACCAAAGATCTACATCGCGCATTCATCAATGGCTGGAATCCCACCACAATCGCCCATTTAAGAAGCCTTGGGATGTGGAGAGCTTGATCAACCAGCCATGGATGGAGGAGGCAAGTAAGGAGAGGAACATTCTCGAGATGAATGCACTGTTCGGATCTGCAGTAGAGGCACTTGAAAGGTGGATAGCAGAACCACAAGTTATGTTCCTCGAGGCATACAGCATCTTTAGGACAGGGCCACAGGAATGTTTGGCGATCGCTGACTGCGGAGGGATGGGATGAAGATCACTGCCTCCCATGAAGGCCCTCCTCACATCAATCCTGGACGTCATCAAGAGGCAGATAGCGACTCGGCTCCTGGCGGGAAGTTTTGGGCGGCGTCGAGCAGAGTTGCAGAGGAGGCCGCATCCTGCAATTCCACGAACATCAGTGGAGAGCGCAACTTTGCTCGACTTGATGCCCATCTTCAAAAAGCTCCGAACATTTCTCTAAGTAAAGCGGAGGCTAAAGTTATGTTTAAGGCGAATCAAACAAGGAGCTGGCTTAAGAACAAGCCAGTGGAGGAAAAGAAACGCATGCTTAGCAAAGCATTCAGAGAAGGAGCGCGTGAGAGGAGGACACAGATGAAAAAGCAAAGGACGTACTATGAGAAGTCAAGAGAAGTTTGAGTCAAGATATGGGAAGGCAAGAGGTGACAAAGAAATCAAAGACCAATTATGGAAATGTTTTAAACAAACGGCCAAGAAGAAATCGTTGCTGGGCAATTAAAAGGACAAATTGACGATATTGATAGCAAAGCTGGCAGGATGAATATCTGAATTATCCTATGGATGATTTATTAGTGTGCTGATTTGCTTGCCAATTTATTTTCGCAATTACAATGGTGTTTGTATTTTATATTATATTTCATATTTATTTACATCTATGCAATTGCCATCATTACAATAGTCTCAGAGTCTGTTAAATATTTTATGTTATTTGAAATAATATGATGACAGAATAAAACTGACCAACAAGATATAATATATAAATATGTAAACACTGGGTGTAAATATGCATTTAACTTACTTTTGCATAATTATTCATGTGCATATAATAATATATGTCTATAATAAAATTGAAGAACAAACAAGCAGTATACAAAGTGTTTATCAATTATGTTTCAATCTACAAGTAAATTAGAACAGTTATGTTTAATTCATGTTAAATGCAATTCTACAAAGGAATGTTTGTGCCATATATATGAATGACTAAAACCGTTTTTAAAGAACACAGAGGAGTGATTGAGAGTGAAATGAAATGAGAATTAATATCCAGCAGAACATTGTCAAATTATTTTTTAAAAAGTGTCCATGGGCACTTGACAGTAATTGAGGGAGTGTGTGAGTGTACATTCTAAAATCACTGAGTGGAATGCTCCCTAGTGAATGGAGATCAAGAGCTGATAGTTAGTGTGTATGTGATTAATGAAGTAATATTATAATCAAATAATTAATTTTGCAGCATGTTTGATACATGATATGGCAGGGATTTCTCAACTTGTGTTGTTTGTGTTTTGTTTGTTTGTTTTTTGTTTTTTTTTGTTGTTGTTGTTTTTTTGGGGGGGGGGGGGGGGGGGTAGTCGAATGCAGTGACCTATAACCTCCCCCCCCCCCCCCCCTCCAACACACACACACACGCGTCGCTAATAGATCAGGCTTATGAACAGGACGACAAGCTCAGCGCCTCCAAGCTTCAGAAGATTCTAGCTGAGCTTTACGATGTCAACGTGTCGCGATCAACAGTCAAGCGGTATCGACGCAAGCTTGGATGGAGAGCGAGTAGGCCCAAGGTCGTGGAAATGGTGCGGGTAGCCAATCAAGAGAAGAGGGCGAGTTCTGTAAGACACTAATGGACCCCTCTCTATCTCATGTCATAGAGACATTCGACTGTGTGAAAACTGTGTGAAACTTCTGAAATTTTCTGAACATGACAATGAGCACTACAAAGGAAAAGTAGAACAGCTAATAGAGAAGCACCAATTGGCAGTTAAAAAAATTAAGAGCGAGTAAAAAATGGCACAACAAAAGATCAGGAAACTTCATCGCATGCTTCCTTCATCGAAAAGACCTCGATACCTGCACCGCATTGTAATGAGAACAAAACGTAGGTGTCAGTACTGGAAGAACAAGTACCAAACAGCATCAACACAAGTTGCACACCTGACCCGAACCTCGAAACGAGCAAAACAGCAGGCATCCAAATTATGCCTTAAGGTTTTGAGGCTACAGGCACAGCAGCTTGAACGAAAGAACGTAAAATGTTCCAAGCAGTGATCTCACAAAGCATACGGATGATGATTACCCAAGGCTTTTAGAAAACATTGAAGAATTCGAAAAGCAAGTTGCTGAATCAAAGACAACCTTGTTTACAAAAGAGAGGAAGCAGTACCACACGTCGGTTCGTGACAACTGCTGGGTCTTTGTTGACTGAACTGTTTGACCCATCAGTCGACCAAGTCAGCATCAGCAGGTGATGGTTAATGGGCACAGAAGAATTCACCACTTAAGTACCAGTCAGTGGAGGCCGCAAATGGGCCGATAACGCCCCTCTACAGACCTGTGGAAGGGTGGAGACATGATGGGTACATCCTGCGGGAGTCGGGTATCATCTTCTCAAAATGCAGTGAATGTGATCACTGTGTGAACAACAGACCGCTTTCTTCGCCAGACATGATGGAGGCAGTAAGGGGATTCCCATCACCATCATTTTGGATGAAATAGAACAAGGCAGAAAGTCCACGAAACTTTCTACTGGGATAAAATGTCTACACACATCAACAGGGTTGTGAGAGAGTGCGAACAGTGTCAGAGATCTGCAGTTGGCAGGACGTATGCAGATGTGCAGATGTATAATGGGCACAAACAAATTCCTGCACTAAAGAACCAGTCAGTGGAAGATATTACAAGTTTACTTGGTAGTCGTTAGAATTTGCGAAAAGAAAACTTTCAAAAGGACACATTTTGGGGCACATTTTTGTACTAGCATGGCATCATCCCGCAGCTACAGACAAGCAAATAAACCATCGCGATTAGATGATGATGGTAAGTTTTAAATTTGTTTATATTCACAGCCCTTTTAGTCATCAGGCTATGTTTATGGGACTTCAAGACCCATAAGTAGACATGATTGTTAGAGACATGATGCGTACATCCTGCGGGAGTCGGGTCTCCTTCCCCAGCTCGAGGCCAGATCAAGCGATCCCGATGGGAATATCCTCTGCGTATACAGAGATCCAGCCTACCCATTGGACCCTTGGTTGAAGGCACCATTCCCGACAGCCAACATGACAGCTGAACAAGTGGACTTCAATAAGCATGGATATAGAGGAGAACTTGTGTTTATCGATGGTTCGGGGGGCATGGATCGATATGACTGCAGGGTATTCATGCTGCTGACCCACAGTGCTGCTGGCGGATTGCCCCTGGGATGCCTGATTGTGACCTCTGAGTCTAGGGAGTGCATTACCTTGGTATTGAAACTGTACTTAGACATCATACCAAAAGTTGCTTTTTTTGGCCGACACGACCCAACCGAGATTGCTGAGCCAGTGCCCCAGTCGCCTGTCCGCCAAGCCCCGCCGCCTGCCTTCCTCGACTCGCCTGTTCCACAAGCTCCAGCGTCGCCTGTTCCCATCTACTCGCCATTTCGTCCAGCTCCCCCGTCTCCATGGTATCCTGCCCGCTTCGAATCTCCAGAGCATCAAGAAACACCAGCCACGTCGTCATCCCACATCGCCTCGCCAGACGTTATAGGAGAGCTGCAGAACGGAATGGCCACCGTCTTTCGGCAAAACCAGTTGCTGAACGAGAAGGTGGAGAATCTCACCCAACAGCTGCTGGTGGAGCGAAGGGAGAGGATGAAGGAGAGGCAGAGTCAGCGGCGAGATGTGCCAGATCTTTGGCTGAGTGGAGAGGGCAACGTCTTCATCGGGTCGAGCGCTGCAGGAAACATCATTAGTCGCGATGTATACGAGCAGGCTTTTGGGGGGTCCAGTACACCTAAGGACTTTCTGCTGAAGATGCTATCAGCGACCTTCAGTGACGCAGAGCTTGCCGGAGCAACTTCAACGGTGGCATTGTGTTAAACGGGTCGACCCACGTCGAGAAGGAGAGCCTAACCAGAAAGGTGCAATTCCAGGCAATCCTGTCACAGATGGCGCATGACTTCCCGGGCTGCATGACTGAGGGGTTTCTTGTGCAGCTTAGGAACGCAGTGAACTCGAAATATAGGAGGATTGCCCATCGGCTGCTTTTGGACCAGAGTAGCTGAGCCAATACATGATGGACTTACAGGGCAAACTGTTATTGATGTATTCTATGATGTTCTTACTATTTTGTAATTTGTATTTAAAATTTGTATTCATTTGAATTGTGAATAAAAATGAATTTTCTGCATTTCTCTGTTGTCTTAGCGACATTTATTATAATGGATTGTACTTATGTGGAGTAAAATTGGTAAGCATTATCCACCCAGATGGGTGGGTAATAGATTCAACATTCTATCTTACTCAGCAGGTATCCTCCATCACATAGGACCATCCATCATTGATTTCTTTACACAAGTTAGCCGACCAACCAAAGATCTACATCGCGCATTCATCAATGGCTGGAATCCCACCACAATCGCCCATTTAAGAAGCCTTGGGATGTGGAGAGCTTGATCAACCAGCCATGGATGGAGGAGGCAAGTAAGGAGAGGAACATTCTCGAGATGAATGCACTGTTCGGATCTGCAGTAGAGGCACTTGAAAGGTGGATAGCAGAACCACAAGTTATGTTCCTCGAGGCATACAGCATCTTTAGGACAGGGCCACAGGAATGTTTGGCGATCGCTGACTGCGGAGGGATGGGATGAAGATCACTGCCTCCCATGAAGGCCCTCCTCACATCAATCCTGGACGTCATCAAGAGGCAGATAGCGACTCGGCTCCTGGCGGGAAGTTTTGGGCGGCGTCGAGCAGAGTTGCAGAGGAGGCCGCATCCTGCAATTCCACGAACATCAGTGGAGAGCGCAACTTTGCTCGACTTGATGCCCATCTTCAAAAAGCTCCGAACATTTCTCTAAGTAAAGCGGAGGCTAAAGTTATGTTTAAGGCGAATCAAACAAGGAGCTGGCTTAAGAACAAGCCAGTGGAGGAAAAGAAACGCATGCTTAGCAAAGCATTCAGAGAAGGAGCGCGTGAGAGGAGGACACAGATGAAAAAGAAAAGGACGTACTATGAGAAGTCAAGAGAAGTTTGAGTCAAGATATGGGAAGGCAAGAGGTGACAAAGAAATCAAAGACCAATTATGGAAATGTTTTAAACAAACGGCCAAGAAGAAATCGTTGCTGGGCAATTAAAAGGACAAATTGACGATATTGATAGCAAAGCTGGCAGGATGAATATCTGAATTATCCTATGGATGATTTATTAGTGTGCTGATTTGCTTGCCAATTTATTTTCGCAATTACAATGGTGTTTGTATTTTATATTATATTTCATATTTATTTACATCTATGCAATTGCCATTATTACAATAGTCTCAGAGTCTGTTAAATATTTTATGTTATTTGAAATAATATGATGACAGAATAAAACTGACCAACAAGATATAATATATAAATATGTAAACACTGGGTGTAAATATGCATTTAACTTACTTTTGCATAATTATTCATGTGCATATAATAATATATGTCTATAATAAAATTGAAGAACAAACAAGCAGTATACAAAGTGTTTATCAATTATGTTTCAATCTACAAGTAAATTAGAACAGTTATGTTTAATTCATGTTAAATGCAATTCTACAAAGGAATGTTTGTGCCATATATATGAATGACTAAAACCGTTTTTAAAGAACACAGAGGAGTGATTGAGAGTGAAATGAAATGAGAATTAATATCCAGCAGAACATTGTCAAATTATTTTTTTTAAAGTGTCCATGGGCACTTGACAGTAATTGAGGGAGTGTGTGAGTGTACATTCTAAAATCACTGAGTGGAATGCTCCCTAGTGAATGGAGATCAAGAGCTGATAGTTAGTGTGTATGTGATTAATGAAGTAATATTATAATCAAATAATTAATTTTGCAGCATGTTTGATACATGATATGGCAGGGATTTCTCAACTTGTGTTGTTTGTGTTTTGTTTGTTTGTTTTTTTTTTTGTTGTTGTTGTTGTTTTTTTTTTTGGGGGGGGGGGTAGTCGAATGCAGTGACCTATAACCTCCCCCCCCCCCCCCCCCCCTCCAACACACACACACACGCGTCGCTAATAGATCAGGCTTATGAACAGGACGACAAGCTCAGCGCCTCCAAGCTTCAGAAGATTCTAGCTGAGCTTTACGATGTCAACGTGTCGCGATCAACAGTCAAGCGGTATCGACGCAAGCTTGGATGGAGAGCGAGTAGGCCCAAGGTCGTGCAAATGGTGCGGGTAGCCAATCAAGAGAAGAGGGCGAGTTCTGTAAGACACTAATGGACCCCTCTCTATCTCATGTCATAGAGACATTCGACTGTGTGAAAACTGTGTGAAACTTCTGAAATTTTCTGAACATGACAATGAGCACTACAAAGGAAAAGTAGAACAGCTAATAGAGAAGCACCAATTGGCAGTTAAAAAAATTAAGAGCGAGTAAAAAATGGCACAACAAAAGATCAGGAAACTTCATCGCATGCTTCCTTCATCGAAAAGACCTCGATACCTGCACCGCATTGTAATGAGAACAAAACGTAGGTGTCAGTACTGGAAGAACAAGTACCAAACAGCATCAACACAAGTTGCACACCTGACCCGAACCTCGAAACGAGCAAAACAGCAGGCATCCAAATTATGCCTTAAGGTTTTGAGGCTACAGGCACAGCAGCTTGAACGAAAGAACGTAAAATGTTCCAAGCAGTGATCTCACAAAGCATACGGATGATGATTACCCAAGGCTTTTAGAAAACATTGAAGAATTCGAAAAGCAAGTTGCTGAATCAAAGACAACCTTGTTTACAAAAGAGAGGAAGCAGTACCACACGTCGGTTCGTGACAACTGCTGGGTCTTTGTTGACTGAACTGTTTGACCCATCAGTCGACCAAGTCAGCATCAGCAGGTGATGGTTAATGGGCACAGAAGAATTCACCACTTAAGTACCAGTCAGTGGAGGCCGCAAATGGGCCGATAACGCCCCTCTACAGACCTGTGGAAGGGTGGAGACATGATGGGTACATCCTGCGGGAGTCGGGTATCATCTTCTCAAAATGCAGTGAATGTGATCACTGTGTGAACAACAGACCGCTTTCTTCGCCAGACATGATGGAGGCAGTAAGGGGATTCCCATCACCATCATTTTGGATGAAATAGAACAAGGCAGAAAGTCCACGAAACTTTCTACTGGGATAAAATGTCTACACACATCAACAGGGTTGTGAGAGAGTGCGAACAGTGTCAGAGATCTGCAGTTGGCAGGACGTATGCAGATGTGCAGATGTATAATGGGCACAAACAAATTCCTGCACTAAAGAACCAGTCAGTGGAAGATATTACAAGTTTACTTGGTAGTCGTTAGAATTTGCGAAAAGAAAACTTTCAAAAGGACACATTTTGGGGCACATTTTTGTACTAGCATGGCATCATCCCGCAGCTACAGACAAGCAAATAAACCATCGCGATTAGATGATGATGGTAAGTTTTAAATTTGTTTATATTCACAGCCCATTTAGTCATCAGGCTATGTTTATGGGACTTCAAGACCCATAAGTAGACATGATTGTTAGAGACATGATGCGTACATCCTGCGGGAGTCGGGTCTCCTTCCCCAGCTCGAGGCCAGATCAAGCGATCCCGATGGGAATATCCTCTGCGTATACAGAGATCCAGCCTACCCATTGGACCCTTGGTTGAAGGCACCATTCCCGACAGCCAACATGACAGCTGAACAAGTGGACTTCAATAAGCATGGATATAGAGGAGAACTTGTGTTTATCGATGCTTCGGGGGGCATGGATCGATATGACTGCAGGGTATTCATGCTGCTGACCCACAGTGCTGCTGGCGGATTGTCCCTGGGATGCCTGATTGTGACCTCTGAGTCTAGGGAGTGCATTACCCTGGCATTGAAACTGTACTTAGACATTATACCAAAAGTTGCTTTTTTTGGCCGTCACGACCCAACCGAGATTGCTGAGCCAGTGCCCCAGTCGCCTGTCCGCCAAGCCCTGCCGCCTGCCCTCCTCGACTCGCCTGTTCCACAAGCTCCAGCGTCGCCTGTTCCCATCTACTCGCCATTTCGTCCAGCTCCCCCGTCTCCATGGTATCCTGCCCGCTTCGAATCTCCAGAGCATCAAGAAACACCAGCCACGTCGTCATCCCACATCGCCTCGCCAGACGTTATAGGAGAGCTGCAGAACGGAATGGCCACCGTCTTTCGGCAAAACCAGTTGCTGACCGAGAAGGTGGAGAATCTCACCCAACAGCTGCTGGTGGAGCGAAGGGAGAGGATGAAGGAGAGGCAGAGTCAGCGGCGAGATGTGCCAGATCTTTGGCTGAGTGGAGAGGGCAACGTCTTCATCGGGTCGAGCGCTGCAGGAAACATCATTAGTCGCGATGTATACGAGCAGGCTTTTGGGGGGTCCAGTACACCTAAGGACTTTCTGCTGAAGATGCTATCAGCGACCTTCAGTGACGCAGAGCTTGCCGGAGCAACTTCAACGGTGGCATTGTGTTAAACGGGTCGACCCACGTCGAGAAGGAGAGCCTAACCAGAAAGGTGCAATTCCAGGCAATCCTGTCACAGATGGCGCATGACTTCCCGGGCTGCATGACTGAGGGGTTTCTTGTGCAGCTTAGGAACGCAGTGAACTCGAAATATAGGAGGATTGCCCATCGGCTGCTTTTGGACCAGAGTAGCTGAGCCAATACATGATGGACTTACAGGGCAAACTGTTATTGATGTATTCTATGATGTTCTTACTATTTTGTAATTTGTATTTAAAATTTGTATTCATTTGAATTGTGAATAAAAAGAATTTTCTGCATTTCTCTGTTGTCTTAGCGACATTTATTATAATGGATTGTACTTATGTGGAGTAAAATTGGTAAGCATTATCCATCCAGATGGGTGGGTAATAGATTCAACATTCTATCTTACTCAGCAGGTATCCTCCATCACATAGGACCATCCATCATTGATTTCTTTACACAAGTTAGCCGACCAACCAAAGATCTACATCGCGCATTCATCAATGGCTGGAATCCCACCACAATCGCCCATTTAAGAAGCCTTGGGATGTGGAGAGCTTGATCAACCAGCCATGGATGGAGGAGGCAAGTAAGGAGAGGAACATTCTCGAGATGAATGCACTGTTCGGATCTGCAGTAGAGGCACTTGAAAGGTGGATAGCAGAACCACAAGTTATGTTCCTCGAGGCATACAGCATCTTTAGGACAGGGCCACAGGAATGTTTGGCGATCGCTGACTGCGGAGGGATGGGATGAAGATCACTGCCTCCCATGAAGGCCCTCCTCACATCAATCCTGGACGTCATCAAGAGGCAGATAGCGACTCGGCTCCTGGCGGGAAGTTTTGGGCGGCGTCGAGCAGAGTTGCAGAGGAGGCCGCATCCTGCAATTCCACGAACATCAGTGGAGAGCGCAACTTTGCTCGACTTGATGCCCATCTTCAAAAAGCTCCGAACATTTCTCTAAGTAAAGCGGAGGCTAAAGTTATGTTTAAGGCGAATCAAACAAGGAGCTGGCTTAAGAACAAGCCAGTGGAGGAAAAGAAACGCATGCTTAGCAAAGCATTCAGAGAAGGAGCGCGTGAGAGGAGGACACAGATGAAAAAGAAAAGGACGTACTATGAGAAGTCAAGAGAAGTTTGAGTCAAGATATGGGAAGGCAAGAGGTGACAAAGAAATCAAAGACCAATTATGGAAATGTTTTAAACAAACGGCCAAGAAGAAATCGTTGCTGGGCAATTAAAAGGACAAATTGACGATATTGATAGCAAAGCTGGCAGGATGAATATCTGAATTATCCTATGGATGATTTATTAGTGTGCTGATTTGCTTGCCAATTTATTTTCGCAATTACAATGGTGTTTGTATTTTATATTATATTTCATATTTATTTACATCTATGCAATTGCCATTATTACAATAGTCTCAGAGTCTGTTAAATATTTTATGTTATTTGAAATAATATGATGACAGAATAAAACTGACCAACAAGATATAATATATAAATATGTAAACACTGGGTGTAAATATGCATTTAACTTACTTTTGCATAATTATTCATGTGCATATAATAATATATGTCTATAATAAAATTGAAGAACAAACAAGCAGTATACAAAGTGTTTATCAATTATGTTTCAATCTACAAGTAAATTAGAACAGTTATGTTTAATTCATGTTAAATGCAATTCTACAAAGGAATGTTTGTGCCATATATATGAATGACTAAAACCGTTTTTAAAGAACACAGAGGAGTGATTGAGAGTGAAATGAAATGAGAATGAATATCCAGCAGAACATTGTCAAATTATTTTTTAAAAAGTGTCCATGGGCACTTGACAGTAATTGAGGGAGTGTGTGAGTGTACATTCTAAAATCACTGAGTGGAATGCTCCCTAGTGAATGGAGATCAAGAGCTGATAGTTAGTGTGTATGTGATTAATGAAGTAATATTATAATCAAATAATTAATTTTGCAGCATGTTTGATACATGATATGGCAGGGATTTCTCAACTTGTGTTGTTTGTGTTTTGTTTGTTTGTTTGTTTTTGTTTTTTTTGGGGGGGGGGGGGGGGGGTAGTCGAATGCAGTGACCTATAACCTCCCCCCCCCCCCCCCCTCCAACACACACACACACACGTCGCTAATAGATCAGGCTTATGAACAGGATGACAAGCTCAGCGCCTCCAAGCTTCAGAAGATTCTAGCTGAGCTTTACGATGTCAACGTGTCGCGATCAACAGTCAAGCGGTATCGACGCAAGCTTGGATGGAGAGCGAGTAGGCCCAAGGTTGTGCAAATGGTGCGGGTAGCCAATCAAGAGAAGAGGGCGAGTTCTGTAAGACACTAATGGACCCCTCTCTATCTCATGTCATAGAGACATTCGACTGTGTGAAAACTGTGTGAAACTTCTGAAATTTTCTGAACATGACAATGAGCACTACAAAGGAAAAGTAGAACAGCTAATAGAGAAGCACCAATTGGCAGTTAAAAAAATTAAGAGCGAGTAAAAAATGGCACAACAAAAGATCAGGAAACTTCATCGCATGCTTCCTTCATCGAAAAGACCTCGATACCTGCACCGCATTGTAATGAGAACAAAACGTAGGTGTCAGTACTGGAAGAACAAGTACCAAACAGCATCAACACAAGTTGCACACCTGACCCGAACCTCGAAACGAGCAAAACAGCAGGCATCCAAATTATGCCTTAAGGTTTTGAGGCTACAGGCACAGCAGCTTGAACGAAAGAACGTAAAATGTTCCAAGCAGTGATCTCACAAAGCATACGGATGATGATTACCCAAGGCTTTTAGAAAACATTGAAGAATTCTAAAAGCAAGTTGCTGAATCAAAGACAACCTTGTTTACAAAAGAGAGGAAGCAGTACCACACGTCGGTTCGTGACAACTGCTGGGTCTTTATTGACTGAACTGTTTGACCCATCAGTCGACCAAGTCAGCATCAGCAGGTGATGGTTAATGAGCACAGAAGAATTCACCACTTAAGTACCAGTCAGTGGAGGCCGCAAATGGGCCGATAACGCCCCTCTACAGACCTGTGGAAGGGTGGAGACATGATGGGTACATCCTGCGGGAGTCGGGTATCATCTTCTCAAAATGCAGTGAATGTGATCACTGTGTGAACAACAGACCGCTTTCTTCGCCAGACATGATGGAGGCAGTAAGGGGATTCCCATCACCATCATTTTGGATGAAATAGAACAAGGCAGAAAGTCCACGAAACTTTCTACTGGGATAAAATGTCTACACACATCAACAGGGTTGTGAGAGAGTGCGAACAGTGTCAGAGATCTGCAGTTGGCAGGACGTATGCAGATGTATAATGGGCACAAACAAATTCCTGCACTAAAGAACCAGTCAGTGGAAGATATTACAAGTTTACTTGGTAGTCGTTAGAATTTGCGAAAAGAAAACTTTCAAAAGGACACATTTTGGGGCACATTTTTGTACTAGCATGGCATCATCCCGCAGCTACAGACAAGCAAATAAACCATCGCGATTAGATGATGATGGTAAGTTTTAAATTTGTTTATATTCACAGCCCATTTAGTCATCAGGCTATGTTTATGGGACTTCAAGACCCATAAGTAAACATGATTGTTAGAGACATGATGCGTACATCCTGCGGGAGTCGGGTCTCCTTCCCCAGCTCGAGGCCAGATCAAGCGATCCCGATGGGAATATCCTCTGCGTATACAGAGATCCAGCCTACCCATTGGACCCTTGGTTGAAGGCACCATTCCCGACAGCCAACATGACAGCTGAACAAGTGGACTTCAATAAGCATGGATATAGCGGAGAACTTGTCTTTATCGATGCTTCGGGGGGCATGGATCGATATGACTGCAGGGTATTCATGCTGCTGACCCACAGTGCTGCTGGCGGATTGTCCCTGGGATGCCTGATTGTGACCTCTGAGTCTAGGGAGTGCATTACCCTGGCATTGAAACTGTACTTAGACATTATACCAAAAGTTGCTTTTTTTGGCCGTCACGACCCAACCGAGATTGCTGAGCCAGTGCCCCAGTCGCCTGTCCGCCAAGCCCTGCCGCCTGCCCTCCTCGACTCGCCTGTTCCACAAGCTCCAGCGTCGCCTGTTCCCATCTACTCGCCATTTCGTCCAGCTCCCCCGTCTCCATGGTATCCTGCCCGCTTCGAATCTCCAGAGCATCAAGAAACACCAGCCACGTTGTCATCCCACATCGCCTCGCCATAGGAGAGCTGCAGAACGGAATGGCCACCGTCATTCAGCAAAACCATTTGCTGAACGAGAAGGTGGAGAATCTCACCCAACAGCTGCTGGTGGAGCAACGGAAGAGGGACAAGGAGAGGCAGAGTCAGCGGCGAGATGCAGGAAAACATCATTAGCCGGGATGTATACGAGCAGGTTTTGGGGGGACTTTCTGCTGAAGATGCTATCAGCGACCTTCAGTGACGCAGAGCTTGCCTGGAGCAACTTCAACGGCGGCAGATCCTTCCATTTCCATATTTAAATGTAATGTACGCTAATCTTTGTTTGTTTGTATTTTATCTCTATCGTATCTTTTGTTGTAATATACTTTCTTGTTGATTTATCTTGTAATTTTTTTAATGGAATGGTAAATAAAGTTTCAATTCAATTTCAATCGTGTTCAACGGGTCGACCCACGTCGAGAAGGAGAGCCTAACCAGAAAGGTGCAATTCCAGGCAATCCTGTCACAGATGGCGCATGACTTCCCGGGCTGCATGACTGAGGGGTTTCTTGTGCAGCTTAGGAACGCAGTGAACTCGAAATATAGGAGGATTGCCCATCGGCTGCTTTTGGACCAGAGTAGCTGAGCCAATACATGATGGACTTACAGGGCAAACTGTTATTGATGTATTCTATGATGTTCTTACTATTTTGTAATTTGTATTTAAAATTTGTATTCATTTGAATTGTGAATAAAAAGAATTTTCTGCATTTCTCTGTTGTCTTAGCGACATTTATTATAATGGATTGTACTTATGTGGAGTAAAATTGGTAAGCATTATCCACCCAGATGGGTGGGTAATAGATTCAACATTCTATCTTACTCAGCAGGTATCCTCCATCACATAGGACCATCCATCATTGATTTCTTTACACAAGTTAGCCGACCAACCAAAGATCTACATCGCGCATTCATCAATGGCTGGAATCCCACCACAATCGCCCATTTAAGAAGCCTTGGGATGTGGAGAGCTTGATCAACCAGCCATGGATGGAGGAGGCAAGTAAGGAGAGGAACATTCTCGAGATGAATGCACTGTTCGGATCTGCAGTAGAGGCACTTGAAAGGTGGATAGCAGAACCACAAGTTATGTTCCTCGAGGCATACAGCATCTTTAGGACAGGGCCACAGGAATGTTTGGCGATCGTTGACTGCGGAGGGATGGACGAAGATCACTACCTCCCATGAAGGCCCTCCTCACATAAATCCTGGACGTCATCAAGAGGCAGTTAGCGACTCAGCTCCCTGGCGGGAAGTTCTGGGCGGCGTCGAGCAAAGTTGCAGAGGAGGTCGCATCCTATGATTCCACGAACATCAGTAGAGAGCGCAACTTTGCTCGACTTGATGCCCATCTTCAAAAAGCTCCGAACATTTCTCTAGGTAAAGCGGAGGCTAAAGTCATGTTTAAGGCGAATCAAACAAGGAGCTGGCTTAAGAACAAGCCAGTGGAGGAAAAGAAACGCATGCTTAGCAAAGCATTCGGAGAAGGAGCGCGTGAGAGGAGGACAAATTGTCCTTTTACGCGCATTGATAATACACATCCAATGCGCGCGATTTGGCAGTAATAATGCGCAGCAATAAGGACAAAGTCCATTTTGTCCTTATTGCTGGCATATCATACGCACACGAGGTGCGCATTCAGTTGAATATGCCAAACATGGAAAAGGGTAATTTCGTTGCCGCTTCAATTAAAATTGGTTAATGTTGTGGCCTTACGTATGCGCAGATATTTAACCAATGCTATATTTTTACGGAAAAGTAGTCAAATTACACATTTCTTTCGTTATAAGCGTATTGATTCTTATCCAAATGACACCTCTCGGCAGTTCGTGAAAAACGATTTTGTCCTTTCCTTAGCCCAAATACGCGCAATTTTGTCAATTTGTCCTTTTTTATTGTTGATTTCCTCGAGAAGAAGGGCGTGTTTGGGGATTCTAAATACATCATCGAATAGGTATTTAAGTACTCAATCAGAATATTTAAAGAAAACTTCATTGATTTTTAACGATACTATCGGCCATTTTGTCCTTTTAATTGCCCAGCGACGAAATGGTCTTCTCATCGCCAGAAAGGTCAGGTGGACATGAAAATGTCCTTGATAACATCTATCATCCATTGAACTGCTCCCCGTCAAATGAGGAATGAATTTGATGATGACGCCGAATTGACCGCCCTGAACGAAGACGCAGTTACCTGTTTGCATAATCGGAAATCGTGATAAATGTGTCAGTAATGGCATTATCGGATTGTGATGGAATGCTTATCCGATGATTGGTTACATCATTAAATTCATACCATAACATGACAAATGCATGATTGCCCTTTTCTTGATGTAATAGGACATTTCGGAAGAAATGGGACCCGACAGAAGGTGCAGGCATCATTCTACTGGGACAAGATGACTGTGCACATAGACAGAGTCGTGAGGGAATGCGTTGAATGCCAGAGATCTGCAGTTGGCAGAACGATCAAGTGCAGACCACCCCTTCACAGCATCCATGTGACAGCTGTTTGGATTAATTGCAGGAAGTCGGCTAGAACTGCTAGACCTGGTTGTCACCGCAGCATCTTGACTTTTGAAAATGCTACACACATTCTCAGTTCTGGGCTGAGAAAAATAAGGCTGGCCGTGCAGAATTCTGGGGGCCAAAGTTAAATATGTGGAGTCTATCGTAGAGGCATGTGATGAGATTCAGGAGGGACTCTCCCCATTGCAGGCAAAGAAGCTGCTCGAAAATGGAAGGACTTGAAGGACACCTACCGCAAATACCAACGCAAGTGTGCAACACAAAGTGGACAAGAGGCACAGTGTGTGAAGACCTACAAGTATGCTAAGCAAATTAATTTTTTGCTGCCCCACATGGGGATGTGTAGGTAGTTATATGTACACTTTTATATTTGTTCCTATGTTCATGCATGGTTTACAATTCATATAAGTTATTACAAAACGTCTTTACAGGTTAAGAGATGTTTTGAAAGTGGAGCAGCGCCACAACCATACGGAGAAGCCTATGAGGAGATTCATCGAGTGGTGAATGGATCATTAAAGCTGCTCAAGGAGAATTCCGAAATAAGACGAAACTTCAAGGAAATTGTTGGGCAGGATGCAGAATCTGGCATGCCTCATGATGGCCAGGCCCAGGAGATAGTCTTCTCAAGTAAGTTGTACTTAAGAATGATTGAGATGTCACTAGTGATGCACCTAACACATAATATCTGTCTTACGAGTAGCATGGTAAACATTTAATTTATTTCTAACATTACACAATGTTATATTGATAATACAATGTGATATCATTATATATTGTATATTTTTTAGTGAAAATGGAATATAAACTGGAACTTGAGGGTAATTATCAAGCAAAACAAAGGGCAACTTTAATAAACAAAAGTTCTGGTTTGTCCAGCACAGGATACAGATGATCCCAAGGAAAGCTGGCAGGGTGGCAAAAGCATGTTCCATCCTGCACCACCTCAGCAAGGACATGAGGTGGAATTTGAACTTTGAACTGGACCCTGCCCACCATGACCCTATGAGAAAAAAAATAGAAGGTATCAAATAAATAGAATTGTTGTTATGAGTATGGATTAACCCTAGGTTGCAAATAAAATGCGTCTTTGCAAAAAAGATCCTCCCTGAAAGCCAGATGACAAAAGAAGAGAACTCTGTGCCGAAACAGTGTGAAAACTGAGTGAAACTTCTGAAAGTTTCTGAACATGACAATGAGCACTACAAAGGAAAAGTAGAACAGCTAACAGAGAAGCACCAATTGGCAGAAGACAAAATGAAGAGCGAGTTAAAAATGGCACGACAAAAGATCAGGAAACTTCATCGCATGCTTCCTTCATCGAAAAGACCTCAAGACCTGCACCGCATTGTAATGAGAACAAAACGTAGGTGTCAGTACTGGAAGAACAAGTACCAAACGGCATCAACACAAGTTGCACACCTGACCCAAAACAGCAGGCTTCCAAATTCCGCCAAAAGGTTTCGAGGCTACAGGTACAGCAGCTTGAACGAAAGAACGTAAAATGTTCAAGCAGTTATCTCACACAGCATGATGATTACCTAAGGCTGTTAGAAAAGATCGAAGAATTTGAAAAGCAAGTTGCGGAATCAAAGACAACCTTGTCTACAAAAGAGGGGGAAATAATAAAATATTTATCAAAAGCATGTGCTATCATGCACAACCCCAGCAAGAACATGAGGCAGCGAGTGCGTTGAATTCCAAGTGGATCCTGCCAGCATGACCCTGATGACCAACATGTTGGAGTTACTCATTTGTGTTTTGTTTTAGGCACATGCTTCAACAAGGGTCATTATTGAACAGGTTAACGGCCAGCTAAAGCACAAATTCCGATGCCTCCTGCATGGGATGCAGATGACCCCTAAGAGAGCTGCCAGGGTGGCAACAGCATGTGCTATCCTGCACAACCTGAGCAAGACCAAGAGGCAGCTTGACGTTGACTTTGAATTGGATCCTGCCAGCATGACCATGATTAGTTATTTCAGGGTAATCATCGAGCAAGTGAATGGGCAACTGAACAACATGCCTCTAGCATGGGATGCAGAAGACCCATAAGAGAGCTGGCATGGTTGGCAGATTGTAGAGAATTTTTTTTTTCTTCTTGGACTTGTGTTGCAGATGACCCAGATAGTGGTCAGGGTAGAGGAGTTGGAAATTCTCTCTCAACAGAATGCTTACACTAACTCTGAACGGAGAATCCCATAAATGCACAAAGAGGAAACCGCAAAAATGGAAATCCAACAAAAGGCCTTATTTCTTCCATGGTCAGTGGATTATAGAGAAAGGTTTTGTCTTCTTCTTGGTACATGTATACAAGTGACACTTGTACACTTAGTGTACTTGTGTTGCTGATGTGTTGCTGATGACCCAGAGAAAGTGGTCAGAGCATAGGTGTAGGCCATATCCTCTGTCAACAGAAAGCTTGTGGAAATTAAGAAAGATAAAAAGATTATAGTCGTTAAGAAAATTTTGTATGTAAAGGTATATGAAAAGAGGTAAGGAAATTTATGACCAGGTACCGCTTATAGCGAGTACATATCGGCGGTCTCGACGACCTCATTATAGCAGGGTTCCCCTGTATGTCTTTCTAATTCCTTCGCAGTGCGCAACAGAGGGGTACATCCTACTCTGCGCCATGAGGCTGTCTGATATGGAAACCCTTGGGGAGGGCCCACCGGGCTTCCCGATGAAGGTGTTCCCAAGATTTCTTCGCAGTCGAATTTGACTAGTATGAATGATAACAACGCAGGAATCGCGACCCCCGCGACTCGGCGGAATCCCGCACCAAAAGCAAATAAATCGGGTAAGATGAAGCCAACGGCGTCTACAACAGGCAAAGGGAAAATGCCTACTCTCGCAGATCTCGCATCTTGAATGCAGAAACTTGAAAATATGTTGGCTGACCTCGTTGAGACTGTTCACACCCAGCCCCTGCCTTCATGCTTACAGCCTCAGGCGGAAGAATTTGATTATTTGGAGGTTGGAGACTATCTCTGAATGCTCACTGCCGCAATTATTCCCCCGATCTCGGTGGTATACGGGCCGAAAGTTTCATAACCGGCCGAGCGTGAACCCATACCAGCAAAGTTTGCCATGAACACGGGCATCGGGCCACCGCTTGACGATGAACTCGCTAGCTCTGTGACATATCTTACGTCACACTCGCTTGTAGAGAAATATCACGCCCTGTCTAACTGCAGGAGTGGGTGCATTCTTTGAGGTAGAAAAGCAAACAACATAGCAGTATAGAGCAAATGAGTTCTCGTAGTAGAGATATTCTTTGTTTCCTTATTTGTACATGTAAAACTGCAACATACATGAGAGTGTTGCTGCAAGAAGAACAAGTGTGTTACTTGGCAATGTAAATGCAAAAAGGCCAACACCACTTGTGGCCCAGGTTGCAGATGCAAAAGCTGCCAGGATACTTCTGTGTCTCATTTGCTTCACACAGGACCTACTGATTTAGATCGTGAAAAAAGTGATATCAGTGATGTTGATGACATAAGTTTCGCTGAGCGAAAGAGTAAACTTTTATTTTTGTTTGATTATTGAAAGACACAATATTTGTCACATAATAATTTGTTGGCAACTTTAAAGGCACCATAGTTGTTGCGTAATTATTTGTCGGAAAATGTAAAAGGTGAAAAAGTAGACGCCAACTTTAGACGAAAAAAGGATGCCATTAGTCTCGGCCTGGAGTTAGAATTGTAATGTTCTTTTCGTAAGGAAAGTCTCAACTGAGCCAAGTTGACTGTCAAGGCTGAATAAAGAGGAGATCATCAAATCCAATTCTGAGCAGGGTCTCATTAGTCTCCTTCCAACCCGCCATACTATTCAATTGCTATTCATGTAGACAGTGATACAAGTCTTGAGGACTTTAGGCTAAAATTCATTTTTAAAGTCATGTCCATGTCAAAGAACCTTTAAAGTCATAACTGGCCTACTGTGCATGCTCAATATAGTTCACGCCTGAACACTACATTGTGTAGGAACACGAGAATTAATTGGACAAATGAGGAAAAAGCAGATTTGGTGAAGTTAAAGACAGAGAACATTGATAAGCTGGAGAGCAAACTGAACGATTATAATAGTAATAGTGTGGGAATGTGAGAAATAAACGACCAGAACACAACTAACAAACTGTCTTCTGTGTATCCTTCGGCCTCATCTAACCGCACCACGACATTAGTTAGAAGAATGCAGCATGGGACTGGGTGACCAACAAGTTTGAGTCAAGATATGGGAAGATGTGACAAAGAAATCAAAGACCAATGGTAGGAAGCATTTGAAACAAACTGCCAAGAAACAATTAAACTGCCAAGAAACAATAGTCTTTTTATCGCCAGGAAGTCATAGAGACGGGAGGAGGTCAGGTGGACATGAAAATGTCCCCAATAACATCTATCATCCGTGAACTCCTCCCCGTCGAATTCCATCAGATAAGGAATGAATTTTATGACGACGCCGAATTGACCACCCAGAACGAAGACGCAGTTACCTCACTAACCTATATTGCTGGTGGTGGAATGCCAGAGTTTGAAATAATGGGGTAAGTGATACTGCTGTACCTTATCTATTTTCAGGATTATTATACTTGAATATATTCATAATCTGCATTTATACATATTCATTAAAAAAAGAAATTAAGACATGACGATTTGCAAAACTGCGGGTAAAGAAGCTGCGCTGCAAAAAAAGGAAAAATGCCACCCACATTGGATGATGGAAAGGATCGATGGAACATGGACGAAATCCGACTATTAGGCCAAATAAAAAAAAAAACATGTTTAGCGTCCTGCTCTTTTGAAAAAAGGAAGGAGGCCCTTTTTTTTCCTTCAAAATGGCCGACTTTTTTCAAAATGGCCGACTGACCCATTTATCCAAAATAACGAATGAGTCTATATTAAAAGTACGATCTTTTTCAAAATCATTTTTTCCAAAAAAATAAAAAATAAAAAATAAAATTAAAACAAAATAATATTACATTTTTTTCGGATTTTTCACAACAAAAAAAAGAAAAAGAAAAAGCAGGCGGCCTCCAAAAAGGAAGCGGGCGGGGACGCTAAACATGTTTTTTTTTTTATTTGGCCTTATTACTGGTAAGAGCACCAGCACGGCCACTACGAGTAGGCTGACAACGCCAGCAAAAAGAAGGCAGAACAAGGCAGAACAAGAACGAAAGGACTTTGATGAAAAAGTGCTGAGGATTCTAGATTCTGCACAGGATGAGAGCGACATATTCTTCCAAAGTATGTTGAATATGTGCAAACAACTTCCTACTGAAAATGAAATCCAAATGAAAATTAAATTCAATATTCATAAATTAATTTATGAAGAAACCGCACATTTCCATGAAAATTAATATTTCATGTGGATTTCAACCAAGTGGATGATGGAAAAGATTCATGGAACTTGGACGAAATCAGACTACAATTAACGGTAAGAGCAGAAGAAGAGATCGGTTGAATGACGAGTGGAACCAGCAGGGATGCAACAAAGTACTGTAAACGTTGTTATTATCGCGCGATTAATATTTCGCGCTGAGCGATGCAAAAACACATTCGTTGGTCTTTAATTTTGCGGCCGATCGTAAGACCCTCATCAGAATTATATTATTACGTAAATGAAAATTAATAAAATTGCATATTCGCGGGATTTAAATGTTTGGAAATTTACATTTTGAATAAAATAGATTAAAAAGCCCAAGTGTCCAAAGAATTTTTGGCACCCCAAAAATTGATTATTTTGATAATTTTTCAAAAATGGTCTAATATTTTATCTTGATTTCAACGTAGCAGCATCTAATTCAACGTAGCAGCATCTAATAAGCACAGACAATGAGTTTTAGGCAGCTTTTTACTAAACATTTTCTTTTACATTTGTTCTAGAATCATTTAAAGTGATTTTTTCAAGGTGTCCAAATAATTTTTGGCTACACTGTACGTCACCCCGACAACATTGCTAATAAAATCTCAACAGGCTAATAAAATCTCAATACAAAGAACACATTGATTTTTAACAACTTTCACCTTTCTATACCAACCATGAAAAACCATTTGAGATTTTACACTTCATATGTATATATATATTCTCTTCAGTATGAATTTTCAGTTAATTGACCACACAGTTTCAAGCCACAAAGAATTTATACCATGGCAGATTCGCATAAATCACACAAATACACAAACTCAAGTAACTACTCACATTCCAATTTTTGTAGCATACAAATTTGACAATTCATAGCTTTAAGTTCTCACATAGAATGCATGTATTAACAGTTATATCTGTATATAAAAATAAAAAGTGCAACACACAACTTCCATTTGTTTCACACAAATATGAATATAAAAAAGGCAACATCAATACAGCACCATCTACTTATATCCCTTTTTATACAAATTTATGAAAATATTCATATCAATTTGTTTTGTTTTTAAGTATTCCAGATTTTGTTTTCTTTGTTTGTTCCATAGAACTCACACACTTGACGACTGATCGAGTTTTTACAAGACTCTATTCCGTCGGTCTGTCTCGCTCTTTGCTCTCCTCTAGTCTCCTCTCAAGGTGTTTCATCAGTGGCATTATGCACAGGTCCACCCACTCCCCGACTGTGGCTGGGTGGTAGACTTCACTCAAGGCTTTCAGGGCTGATGACTTCAGGGATGTAAGTCTTGCAAGGAGGCTAAACATGTAGAAGATAAAAGAGAAAAAGAGAAATTATGTAAAAATTGATAGACCAGAATGTATTTTTTTTCTTTTAAAAAGCTTCAATGTTTCCCTATTTCCAGAGATATAAAGTCCGGCACACATGTGTAATTAAATCAAGTGCTGCATGTACATTTTAACATTTCAACATACAGAGTGTCCCAGATAAAACAAAACCGGATTTCATGGCAGAAATTTTATGTCATATTATTATAATTTCTTTGATGAGATATACATGAATAAAAAGCTTTGTTTCTCTTGTTTCATTTGATGTACAACTTATGGCACATAATGCACGCATGACTGAATTAGAACAATAGAGTGTTTTGGGTGAGTTTTAAGGGTAGTAAACGTACTTATTTTGAAAAAGCCCAAATGAGTAACTTTCCTGATCTAGCATGTTTCCCATGTTTTCCCTGATCCCCATGTTTGTGTAAATTCACGCATGCATCAAGTCCATTGTCAGCTGCTAAGTCAGGAAAGCTGAGCGACTTCTTACTCAACTATCTACTCATTTGGGCAGAAATCAGGCATGTTTTCATTGTACTTGTTCTCTGGCATACATCGTTTATTTTTAGTGCATGAGGTGTCATATAAAAGATAAAAATATGTATTTGTATGCAGTGTTTGTCCTTTTTCAAAATAAGTACGTTTACTGCCCTAAAAACTCACCCAAAACCATCACCCAAACTTGCAATTTCTGCGTGCAAATGGAATGTTGGTACCACCAATTTCCCTTGTTTTAATTCAGTCATGCATGAATTATGTGCCATAAGTTGTACATCAAATGAAAGAAGAGAAACAGAGCTTTTCATACATGTATATCTTATCAAAGAAATTATTCTTTATGACAGAAAATTTCTGCCATGAAACCTGGTTTCATTTTTTCTGGGACACTCTGTACAACTGGGAAAATACAAATGCTATGCATTATGTTCAGCTAACTAGAAAATCACATTATAAAACAGTCAAGAAAGAATACAAATTTTTCTTATAGAAGTTTTCTTATTTATGCTATACTTAATGTTTAGGATCTTTGATCCACGTAATTGTACAAGCTCGAGTCATTAATTTGGAATTTATTTTTGTTTCAAAAGATGTTTTGCTTCATACTTGTTCTTGTGACCAAAGTCCATTTGGTATTATCGTAAAATTACATAAATAGTCCAGTTTGTTTGATTTTTACCTTTAAAAATCACTCCTAATGCATAATGCAAAGCAGGAAGATGATTCAGTTTTAAAAAAAATTGTACTTATTAAACATTGTATTTTGCAAGCCAAATTTCAAAAGTTGCGAGGTTATTGTCTTATATGAAAGAACATTTAATAGCATGCCTGAAAAAAATTAGGGCTTGAAATCTCTTTTTCATGGAGTTATAGACCTAAAACTAATAAACCATCGTCCAACGGTTAATTGTGCATTATACGTG
Source organism: Echinarachnius parma (assembly GCA_037951105.1). Lineage (NCBI taxonomy): Eukaryota > Metazoa > Echinodermata > Echinoidea > Clypeasteroida > Echinarachniidae > Echinarachnius > Echinarachnius parma. The sequence goes on from JBAMJV010003078.1 coordinate 42,621, forward strand.
TAATTCACCCAGTGATGAAGTTCGTACACACATTTCACGGAGTGCGCACTGTGCGTGACCCCTACGTGACCCGCGCATACTAACAATGGGTAAGCGTTTACCAAACAAAATACCCAAACCTCGCTTAAACTGACTACATGTAATTATATATTCTTAATTTTTTAGATCTTTTTCCGTGACATACGTTTACACATGTCGGCTTCACAATACCTTTACAAGAATAAGTACAATATTGTTGTAATATTATGCTAAATCAGTTAAACTCCTTTATTGACCGATATATAGTTTGAATGGAGGGACGCATTCGTTTTTCATTCGTAGAATCCAAATTACAGGGCTGTTCGATCTGATTGTATTTTGTGTGTGTTACATTGATCCCCATCCGTCAACTGGAACCTGTTCAGACGTTTTGTAAAAGAGGACCTGTCCCTTTAAAATGATCATATGCAACATTCAAAATTATGCCCCAAAATGTTTGAACAAATGTTTTGAATGTCATCCAAAGGTCACCAAACTATTGCCTTTTTATCAAAGAATACAAATGATAAAAGATTGGTATGCAGTAAACAAGCTTGTAAATTTCACCTAGTACCTATCACACTTGTACATTTTGCCAAAGAATGTTGAAACCCAGTAAACAAGCTTGTAAATTTCACCTAGTACCTATCACCCTTGTAAATTTCACCAGCACCCTTGTAAATTCTGCCTGATATTGCTGAAGAATGTGAGCACCCACTTGACAACCATGTTGATTTCACTTCCTGCATACCAGGGATGCTCATTACATTTTGATTGACAGCTGGTATTGGCACTTTTTTGTTTTGTTTTGTTTTGTTGTGTTTTTTTTTTTTTGGGGGGGGGGGAGTTTTTACCTAGCTTATATTAAATGTAGAAGAATTGGGTGTTAGGCTATTCATCTAAACTTGTCTATAACAATATATGTTTGGTGGAATTTTTCTATTTAATTTGGCACACAGAGGATAGAGGAAAGCAATAAAGGGGTTTTGAAGAGGAAACAAAAAGGGGGCGGGGGCTGGGTCCTCACCTTAACACTGGTCCAGTCTCATCAGCAGTAAGAACAGGTAACATCTCACCACGCTTGCCATCCTCAGGCTTGTTCAAATAGGCACTGCAACAAACAACAATAAAGAAATCAATCAGTATTCAGATATTTAGGATGACAAAGGTTTTGTTTTCACAAATGGTGGAAGTCCTTAGAAAATCTATAACAAACATTGTTGACAAACTGATTAAAAATACACACCTCCATACCATCTTCATGACTTCATCAACACCACCATCACCACATTATCACCATCAGCACAACCATCATCATCACTATCATCATCATAACCACCACCACCATCACCCTCACCCTCACCTCTGATCAGATAGCTTGAGGAACCTCTGTCCCTCCTTGGATGACTGCAGTGTAGCCAGCTGTCTGGCCACTGTGTACATCTCGCAACCTGGGTACGTCGCCTTGGGAACACCCACCGGCATTCTGACAACAAAGATACAAAAGAACAGTGCTAGACATTAATTTGTTTGCCTTGTGGCCCAGTTGGGCAAGTAACAGCAATCATTTTTACATTTTACTAGTGTCCAGAAATCTAAATCTGGTGGCCCCAAAACTGAGAAAAGCTAAAATATTATGTCATATTTGGTTGCACATTCGGGCCAGTGGAATTAGGCATCTATGAAATTTGGTGGCCTGAAGCTAATTTTTAGTGGTCCCAGGCCATATAAGGCCTGTGATAATTATAAGCATTGCATAAAAACAAGATAACACTGCATAAAACCAGTAATGAAAAAGCCAGCGAGGTATTTTTCACATATTTTTTATACTCTATTCGCCAGTGATAAGCTTATTACTATTTCAAAAATGGTATTCCGTCACAAAAACAGGGATTTATTGATAAACCAATATTCAGCATTCTTTTTAAATGGCAAATCCAATATCCCAATGAATTTTTCATTGATAATGTAATACTGGAAGCCATGCCATGTTTTTAGTGGACATAATACAGATAGAAACATGCGACATTAAACCGGTGTATAGTGACCACCCACAGGAAGTGGACAATTTGCCGCTGTAGACAGGTGAACTCTACAGACAGGTTCCATAAAATTGATTTTCTCTGCAGGGGATCATTTTTGGTAGCCACTTCAGGCAGCTTGGCTACTATAGACAGGTGACTGACAACAATAGCAGGGCTTATTTATGTTGTGTCCCTTGGGTGGTCTTTATAGACAGGTTTGAAAGAACAATATTCCTACTTACTCTGCTACCGCCATGTTTGTTTGTATCGCCAGTTCTAGCAGCTCTGGGAAGCCCAATTTCTGGGACATACTCTGGTGAACCTCCTCACTGAAACACCCTATATACAAAAACAGAATAAATTTAATTAAATCAAATTGATCAGAAATGGGTTTCATCAAATAACTCATTTTGCACTTCGTAGCTAAATTGCACATGTTTATAATCAATGGTAAATATACAGGATATTCAAAGTATCATATATAATTATAAATTACACAAATAATAATAATAATAAATGAATGGTTTTGTAACTAAGGTCAAAGGAAGTGGAGTTGCATTATTTTGTGACATGTCTATCTTACCTTGAATGAATGTCTGTAGACAGAATGCAAGAGAAGGCAACCCCACTGGAAGAAGCTCACAAAGTACCGTCTCATGGGTGTACCTAATAATAATGATAATAATAACGTCAAATAACAGTTATCATTATCTAACATAGCGCTATTCATGCGAAAGGTATAGAATATCTTGATGAGAATGTGTTCATAGATGGGACGATAGTGGCAGTCGGTGATAGCAAGCTGCATGGACCAACCCCTTGATGTGAACGGTGAACGCTAAAGACTCTTGCTTTTTACTAGCTTTCTGCTAGATTATACAGCATTTGATCATATATTCTTGACATTTGGTACCGATTTATACTGTACATAAACTGTTATACCTGTACCAAAGAAATATAATGTAAAGTGACTTTTTAAACCTTGGAGGCAAACTCATATATTTTCACCTGACCAATGCTACTATTGAGCTTTAGAAGGTACTACTAACCGTTGCCAGCCGGTGAATGCGATGCCCTTGAAGTTGAGATGCTTTGGAGTGGTCTGACTGAGGGTATTCACCCACAGCTCATGGTTACGGATGTGCTCCATCTCAGGCGTCAGGAACAACGTAGGTCCAAAAGCGCCTGAAAAATGATACAATAATATTAATAATATTTGTGTATATTTATAACTTGTAAATCAGCAGACAACCGTGGCCCACAATTATCATTATAACCCATGGTCAACTGGGCACATTTAAAACCCTGCACAATTAAAATGGCATATTTTGGTGCAAAATGGTGGTTACCATGGCAATGCATTGTGCCGACAATCCGACATACACTCAAACTTTGTCTTACACATCCTCAACTCAAGAAAGTCATGCGTACCAAGTTTAATTAAAATTGCTCAAAAACTGTGAAAGAAATTCGCTCTACAAGAATTTGTTTGCAATGGGCTGCTAACCATATGCTGTCGCAGACTCCTATACCCTCTTTCAAACTTCCTTTGGCGGAGGTTTACTGATTATAGGCTGTAAACCCTCGGATCAATAAAGGGACTTAGTAACATTGTCCAAATCCTCAAAATAAAATTTTCATTCTAGCGGTTCCCTCATACCTTGTTGTATTCATATTAACAATAAAATCATGGGACAGGTTTCAGTTTTTCAAATTTCCCTTTCGTTACAAAGATATGTACGATCGAAGTATTCAAATAAGAAAAACTCCAGGCGAGTTTTTCTTCACGTACAAAGTGAGTGCAGTGAGTTATTGAATATCACTTTGCATTTTCGCTTATTACTTGGCCATGCAATGTCCATTTGACTTGAAATTTTCACACAATACCCTGTGGACATATGAGATAACAATAATATATACTCCGCAAAAAAAGAAACTGGACACTTGTATGAGACCAAATATTTCGTATTCATTAACGATAAAATATATGATATTGTATATCAAATTAAAGATAAAATTACCCTCTTCAATATTTGCATAAAATCCAGATGAAATCAATCATGCATGAATTGTCACGGTCAATTAACCACACCAAGGTCTGTTTTCAAAAATAGCAAAAATGGAACATCCACGCAACCATATAAATGTTGATAAGCATAATCTAAAACGCTATATTCATGAGATGGCCTATTTTTTCATTACAAATGTGACCTTTTCTATCTTCATCTCAATAAAGAATATAAATGAAGACAAATTGTGAACGTTATAGGTGGTATTTTAATCAAAAAGTAACAAAATGGGGAATTCCATGGCAAAGCTTTATTAGTCAAAACCACAGTTTGTGCCCTTATTTCAGCATGAAAATTGTATAAATTCTTCTCAAGAATTCTGCCGTAGTCCAAAGATCTTCAAAACCTGAAGTCACCCTTGGTCAAACAGTTGGGCAGTCTTTAACATGCCATTTCTCTAGGTAAATATGGTTAAAATTGCAGGGGACACATGAAATAGACAAGCTCATGCCTCTAATACAGACCAGTATGATAATGCTCTCATAACCTGGCCCTGTTTTATTGACAAATTTGTATTTCCAGAGTTTGTTCATAACAATAAAGTTGAATAATGTCATAATTTAGTTGCCCCGCTCATCTTGTTTTAAGTGAAACGCTTACTATCATTTTAGTCGAATGGTGTGGTCCCTCATTGTTTTGCTATTTTTGAAAACAGACCTTGCTATTGTTAATTGACCATGGCATTGCATGCATGAACGATTACACCTTTAAGTTATACCCTGCATGTAGAGGACTAAATTCCCTTTAATTTGATATATGATCATGTACACTTTATCGTACATTAGTATGACATATTTTAACTTATACAAGTGTCCAGTTTCTTTTTTTGCGGAGTATACATTGCATCAACCATTCATCACTTTTTGCACATGTCAACTAAGTTACTAGATCCCTTTAAAGCTAGAGCGAATGAAATGTCACTGTCACAGTACAGTGTACACATGACCACTCTAAGAATGCTGACATAACAATGAGGCAAGCCAAGCTGCATGATTTCTCTAGCAAATTGTGACTAGGGCCCTTACCTTTGAAGGCGGAAGCGATCCAGACGTTCTTGAAGATCTTCCCATACATCTGCCACATCTCATCCGGAGTGGTCTTGTGGAAGCTGGCCTCTGTGTCCAGGTAATTCCACACCATGATGTCCACCAGATCACCAAGGTTGGAATCTGTTCAAGTAAAGGAAAACAAACAACAGATTGTCATTGACAACTGGTCTGTCTGCTTTGGTTTATTCTCAAGTAATCCGCACATCAGCTACATCTTGTCCAGAGTGGTCTTGTGGAAGCTGGCCTCTGTGTCCAGGTAATTCCACACCATGATGTCCACCAGATCACCAAGGTTGGAATCTGTTCAAGTAAAGGAAAACAAACAACAGATTGTCATTGACAACTGGTCTGTCTGCTTAGGTTTATTCTCAAGTAATCTGCACATCAGCTACATCTTGTCCAGAGTGGTCTTGTGGAAGCTGGCCTCTGTGTCCAGGTAATTCCACACCATGATGTCCACGAAATCACCAAGGTTGGAATCTGTTCAAGTAAAGGAAAACAAACAACAGATTGTCATTGACAACTGGTCTGTCTGCTTTGGTTTATTCTCAAGTAATCCGCACATCAGCTACATCTTGTCCAGAGTGGTCTTGTGGAAGCTGGCCTCTGTGTCCAGGTAATTCCACACCATGATGTCCACGAAATCACCAAGGTTGGAATCTGTTCAAGTAAAGGAAAACAAACAACAGATTGTCATTGACAGCTGGTCTGTCTGCTCAGGTTTATTCTCAAGTAATCCGCCACATCTTGTCCAGAGTGGTCTTGTGGAAGCTGGCCTCTGTGTCCAGGTTATTCCACACCATGATGTCCACCAGACCACCCAGGTTGGAATCTGTACAAACAAATTAAACATTGAGACCATTAAAGGGAAACAAACAGATTTTCTTTGACAATTGGTCTATCTGCTTAGGTTTATCAACAATCAACGCATCTGATACATCCTGTCCGGAATGGTCATGTGAAATTTAAACAACAGTCAAATCTGTCCATAGCTGGTTTTCTCACATACCTTTGACATCGGCGTAAGGTGAATGTCTGAGCATATCGTCCCACATGATGGGCCTCACCCCAGGGTGCTTTTCTTGAAGATATGCCAAGATAGCGCCTACGTGGCTGAGGAACAGACCAACTGGTTTCTCTTCAAAGTCCCTCTGAATTCTCTCACTGCACTTTTGACATCGTTGCCTCATCCATACCTGAAAAAAGAAATAGTGGAGAATTATGATTGTAAATGCATGTACATTACTTATTTGAATGCAATATCAAGAAATTTTAAACCAGAAAATTTGTTAGGAAACCGACCCACTGGGACATCTTCCAAGCTCCTCTGAATTCTCTCACAGCACTGTTGGCATCGTTGCCTCATCCCCACCGAAGAAAAAAAGTGGAGAATTGTAATTTTAATGTTTCTGACTGTGTTGAGCAGCAGTCTTGATTGTAGGCTATATTTGTGGTCTTACAGTAATTCATAATTCATACAGAACAATTCTGAGAAATCTTACTCCCAGAAAATTTGTTTGGAATCTACCATCATGCATGAGATGTGAAAGAACGGCATGCACGTGGCAAAGCAACCGACCCATTGATTCAACAACAAAGCTCCTCTGAATTCTCTCATGGCACTTTTGACATCTCATCTAAACCTAACACAGAAATATGGGAGATGTATATAATTGTAAATATCCTATTAATCTAAATGCAAATGGGTGGTCTTTCCATGCAATAAATTAAATTTAGTGATACCATTCACCCTATTCACTCCTGAAAATTACTCATCTCATCGGCTCCTTTTTTGGAAGTATTTGTTTCGGAGTCACCATGAAAATCAATGCAGGGAGAGATCTTCATGATGCTGCAGTGCAATAATTTGAGTTAAGTGACACAATCACCCTTCTACAGCCATAAAAAATGTCAACAGGAACTGGATCAGTAAAATGCTTAGTTCCTCGTGTACAATCTCACCTTATCCGCTCCTATGTGGAAGTACAATTGGATTTCTTTTAGCATGGAAAGCTCTGCAGGAGGATGCCTTCCATTCACCCCTCCAAATTAGTAACAGGACAGAGTACAATTTCATTAAGAAAATAAACTGCTTAGTCCCACATGTACAATCTCACCTCGTCAGCTCCAATGTGGAAGTACTTGACATGCGGATGCTGAGCCAAGACCTGGTCTACCATGGACTGCACCAGCTTGATGGAACCTGGAAAATATGCCGCAGACAATAACAAAGAAAAAGACACAATTACATTTCTAGAGCTATACCATTCCAACTTCTGTACTTGTAACATATATATTTGCAGCATACCATTATTTGCAAAAAGACAGACATAAATGAAGATAATATTTTTTCCCAAAAGAGTGCTTGATTCTAATACTCATAATAAATATTAAGGGAAAATGTCTTCAAATTGTACTTGCCCTCCACCGAGTATTCCTTGACCCGGGCAAGTGGGCAAGTGGGTTTGTAGAGCCCAGCTTATAGTAATGTGAGTGTTCCTACAGATATTCACCTGGGTTTGATGGACACACACTGCGTTTATCTTCTGGGTCTTCTCTCAGAGGATGGAACTGGGGGTGCTTCAACACAAACTGATGGATGAGGAAATATTGGGAGAAAATAGAAAAATTACTAGTTTGGGATCTCTGCACATTTGATTGTCCAAATGTAGGGGCCGATGAAAACAATTGTAGCTAAGTAAAATGTAATGTCATTAAACATTTTGGCCCAATCTGTAGTCTAAAACAGTGCAATGTTTGTTTTTTCTTACCAAGCCTTACCATTTATTTCAGATACCATGAAAGATGAACATTTCATGCTAATGAGGCAGTATTGAGGCAGTCTACAGGGCTCGACACTCGCACTGGCCCCCTGGCTGGGGGCCAGTGAAATTGCACTTCGGGCCAGCAAAAATGGATAAAAGTCATATTTTGGTGGCCCGATCGGCAAGCAAATTTTAAACCCGACATTTACAAAATTAGACAAGTTTTGTTTTCTTCCGTGTTATGCTTCATCTATAATCACAGATTTTATTAGGAAAGAGAGATATTTTTAATAGTGAAACAGTTTATTCATGAAATAACAATTTCGGGCCAGTAAAATCTTTCGGGCCTCCAGAAAAGGGGAAGAAATTAATTCAGTGGCCCGACTGGGCCACTGACAAAAAAGGTAAGTGTGGAGCACTGCAGTCTGTATTCTGAGAAGCATTTTACACTTTATCCCATGTAAAGTAATGTAAAGCAAAGTTAGTTTGATATGTTAAAAATGAAATTTAATTGCACTAACAAAGTTACTATTCCCTGGTATGCAATATGCAGGAAGCACATGTATGTAGCTTCTTTGGCTGACAAAAATAAATTGTGTCCGGCATTAAATCAGATTGTTATTCTTGGACTCTTTTGTGCATCTGGTAAATCCTTTGAGGCAATTGGGGCTTAATTGGCCAAACTCCCATGACAGTTTTTTTTTCAGACATAAATTAAGTTTTACCTCTAAATGACCGAAAGTCTGCACCAGGGGGATGTATTCCAGGTCTAGCTCGGATGCGGCTCGCTGAAGAGATGCAATGTCTGCCAAACTGATGAAAGAGTATAGAGGTTATAGTTTATCTATAGATACATTTTTAGGTGCATGATTTTATTCGGTTATCAAGTTGTATATTAACTTTGTATATTTATTTCATACGTTTACAATGTATGAAACTGCATAAATCTTAGTTTTAAAACAATAATTTTTTGTTTTTTTAAAAACACTTGGGAAAGTTCCCCCAAAACAGAGTTTAAATAGATAGATGGGGGAGGATAGGGAGGTGGGGATACCTGCCCTTGTAACTATGCCACTGGTGTTGAAAATCATCACACTTGTGTGTTTAAACATTGTGCCCAGTATGTTCACAATATCGACAAGTGTCCAGTTCTAGTGGTCCAAGGCCAGTGCTAATTTTGAGCCCAGGTTTACCTATAGATCTCCTCTTGTTTCTGGAGCCCCTCTAGTTCTCCGCTGTATGGAAAGGTGTCCTCATACTCAACCAGCAGGCCTGTTGCACCCCACTCCTTCATCAATGGGAGAACCTGGCATGGAGAAGTTGAATATCAATCACACAAGAGTTATGTACAGCGACTTTACTAGCATGGTTTGACTAACATGGGGGCACACTCTATATATTTCTTTATTAAAAAAAAAAGATTTCTCCCTTGTTTTTAATTTTTTAATTTTTTAATTTTTGGAAAATTTTGGGGGGGCACATGCCCGCCTATAGCTACAGACACTGTGTAGACATTCAGTCTGTTACACAACACAAAATGTTTTGACATGAAGGCAATAGAAATTTAGTATTAACCCGTTCAGGACTGGTCCCGAAAATACTCGGACAGGAGTCTAGGGAGAATGCATGTTATAGCAAAATCAGTCCGTCCTGAACGGGACGAAACAGAGAGCTTGGTAACAAGCTTTTCTATTTTATTTCCCAATAAATCATCTTACATTTTGCAAGATAAATAAACCACAGGTTCAGATATGATTTTTTTTAATATTTTGAATTAAAACATTGCCTTTCAATTGAATTTTATAGCTACACATAATATTCAGTTGAGTCTGTAACAAAATCATGGAAAATAGCACAAACCTTGAGGAGGTAGTCAATCTTTGGTGGAGCTCCCTTCAGGTCAAGGTGAACTAGCCTGCAAAAAGAAACGGAATAAGCATCCTTAGAAAATGAATAAATACAAATTTATATGGTCATGCGTCATGAACTCGCCTCCAAATAGGGTGGCGCCGTTACATTTTGGGTTTTTTTACTACCATTTTCTTTATTATTTTCAAAACCAGAAAACCTTTTTTAACAAATTTGGTATCATTTTGATTTCACATTTTGATTTTATAACAAAATAAGTATACACCTAGTGTTATTTCTGAGTGCATATTTGGATTCCTTGTGAAATTCCCTTTCAGAAAATGTATACTTTTGATAGGATAGGGGGAGTTCTTCAGAAAATATTTGCTCTCAACTGAAACATTGTCCCGCAGAAGCCCAAATCGGCATGTAACGCAAAAGGAGGCGACCTCATGACACATGACCATATATGTACCTTTGTGAAGGGAATGTTTAAGCTGGAATTGAAGAGAGGGAGTGGGAGGGTCAGAGGTTATGTGTATTATTTTGGAGTGGCAACATGCTCTCTGTCCTCCAGATATAAAAAATAGGGTAAGTCCAAGCTATTTTGTAGCTGTAACGCGTGGGACATTTGAGCGAATAAGAGACCTTAACTCTAATAAGAAATATTGAAACACCATTTTTTTTTTTTATAGATTCTTTGGAGCAAATTTTATCAAATGCCAAAAAAGAAATTGAAATCACCTCCTACGCCTTTATATACTACATACCTTTGATACTGGTTGGGTCGTAGAGGGTTTGGTGCAGGGTTCCGATATATATCTGTTTCAGCTTCCATGATTTATGTTTATGTTGATGTCTCTTGCAATTTTGGATTTAGTTTCTAAAAAGAAAGAAAAAAGAATAATCTCTTACAAGTCAAGAAATAGTACTACTAGAGTTATCTCTTCAATATTATTAATAAAGTCTCAAACTTCCACTTCACTCAGTTGTAAGGCAAAAAATAAGCACTAGTTTTTGCCTTTAAGTTTATAGTTTGTAATCTTTGTTAAATATAGCTTTGATAAAATTATAACTTATAAGTTTGAAATATAAGGAGAAAGTTTAGTTCTGGTCGTCCGCTCTAACAAATATTTTTTTCCCAGCTAGATTCTACGAACTAGAAAAAACAAAGTGAGGGAGATTTACAAAAAGAATATTATTTTCAAAGTAAAACAATGTTTCATATATTCACTAGTTCTACTTCTAGATATCTTTCCCTTTAAGTTTAAGTTTATACAAAGCCAAAGGCTTTATAAATATATAAAACGAAGGGAATTAAGGACCTTCATGAACTTGGTGTTCAATCTTTATCGTTATGTACAAAATCATACTATGGCATGTGGTTATTTCGAAATCTCAAACTCAAATGGAATGGGTTAAGTCATTAATTTCGTTAAATAAAGAGTTTGAGAAGGAAAGGACAGATACCAAACTTGGCCAGAACGTCTTAAGCCTTAGGCTTAGCCTACATGCAGGCTAGAGCGGCTTAGCCTTAGTCACTTAGAGGCTAGGCACCGGCTTATTAACCGGCCCCCTCACTTCGAGATTCTGAAATCCCCGTCTATGGATTTTGTACATAGCCCACCCAGTTAGCGTATTAGCAACGGGTGAAGCTTCATTTTTCATGGTCAATGAAGAACGTTGGTCATGCAGAGGAGAGTGGAAAGGCAAAATATTTCACAACAGTCAACGACATAACTAACAGTAACAGTAACACTAACACAGTAACATTGCCCATCCCAGTAAGTAACGTAACAGTCAACGCACACATCCTAAAGGCTAAATTAAAACATGATCGAACAACACACATCGCACAGAGTCAAGGCCAAGACTCAAAGACAAAGTCAAGAGGCAAGCCAAGCCCAGGCCAAGGCAAGGGCAAAAATGGGCCAAGCCTCAACCCTCAAGGTAGTGGAAAGTTGGAAACTCACCAGCCTACAGCCGTACAGCTCCCAAAATGTTGTAGGCCTGTATTTTCTAATTTAAGCAGTTGAAACTTCCCAGACCAAGACTCCAGTGCAATTCGGGCATGACGATCTGCCTGGTAATCAGCTCAACCAACCTAGCTAGGCGAGAACGTTGAACTAGAAATCGAAAGCATGCGTGATATGCGCGCGAAATGAGGTCCGCAAATTCATGTGCTGATCTGAATGCATGGAGCTGAGAACTAACTAGCTGCATCCAGATCCTGCATGCATCTCTCGCTCGGTAGCTCTAGCGCGCATGCAGAGATTGTTTACAAATATAAGACTGGTATCAGTTTTTAGGTAATCGTTAATATGAAAACATTAATTCGTACCGTACCGTGTACGTGTGTACGTGTACGTATGACGTGTGTGTGTGAAATAATTTCAAATTTCAAAAAAGGATAACATTCTTAATTGGCCTTATAACTCTTTGACAGGAAAAATAGTCAGATCGAGCGATACATTCAGGATTCTGAAAGACTTTATCTTGAAAAAATGGGTAATCCTGGCGATCAAATCATTTTAGCAACTGCGGGCTATGATCAGACGATTCGATTCTGGCAGGCACACACCGGTATTTGTCAGCGTACGGTTCAACACCAGGATTCGGTGAGTTTTTACATGGCGTTCAACATGGAATTTTATTAAGGTTATTTCCGGTCAGAATCCTTGTCTCTGAATGGGTACGGGTGGGGGATCGTGAAGGAGGATTGCCGAGCTTGGGCGTGGCATCCAACCTTTCAAGATACAATAATTGATAGTTTGAAGCAGTTTTTTGCTACAGAAATTAGCCATTGTCTTAAGTTTAACATTTATGAGTTACTATAGCTTTTAAAGTTTTAGTTGTACTATTTGGAATGAGGACAGAACTTCAGAAGCCTCAAACTTTGAGTGGGAATGAAAGGAATCATGATTAATCAATCATGAGGGGAAAATCTGGACATTCTCTACCAAAGGCAAATACTAAGAGTGCCCATGCCACGGCTTGGCAACTTTGTTGTTCGCTTATTAGATTATTTGTGACTGGCTATAGCAAAACCCTGCACTTGTCTGTAATTCATGTTTTGAAGAAGGAAGTGTATACAACCACACTCGTGTGTCTTTAGATCGACAAATCTATCGCTTTCATGGCCTTTTTGACATTATTATTGTTATTTTCACTGTCGGCATTCTAGCGATAGACGCTACCCATACACTGTGCCTTGCGCAGTAAGAACACCGTAGCTCCGCAGTAAAAGTTAGTTACGGAAAATCATTTTTTTTTGCACATAAAACACCACATTCTCACACTTTGAGCGACATTTGTAGCCCTATCAATACATTTAGGGCTGCTATAATACTTTAACTCACCGATCTCGTGTGTCGCTATACATGGCATTCTATAATTACGGCAATTTTTCAAATTTTACAAGATTTTCCATCACTCTTCTTCGGTCTTTCGCGATACTTTTTTTTCAAACTGCATAATATAATGTGCTTCCGGATGCGCGAACAAATTTTAAGCAGCTAGGTACGGTCAAAGACGGTACATCAGCGCTCGCGCTGCAAAGCTGCTATACTATACAGAATTACTTGGCCAAGTTCTGTATTATAGCTTTGCAGCGCGAGCGCTGATGTACCGTCTTTGACCGTACCTAGCTGCTTAAAATTTTTTCGCGCATCCAGAAGCACATCATATTATGCAGTTTGAAAAAAAAGTATCGCGAAAGACCGAAGAAGAGTGATGGAAAATCTTGTAAAATTTGAAAAATTGCCGTAATTATAGAATGCCATGTATAGCGACACACGAGATCGGTGAGTTAAAGTATTATAGCAGCCCTAAATGTATTGATAGGGCTACAAATGTCGCTCAAAGTGTGAGAATGTGGTGTTTTATGTGCAAAAAAAAATGATTTTCCGTAACTAACTTTTACTGCGGAGCTACGGTGTTCTTACTGCGCAAGGCACAGTGTATGGGTAGCGTCTATCGCTAGAATGCCGACAGTGAAAATAACAATAATAATGTCAAAAAGGCCATGAAAGCGATAGAATTGTCGATCTAGTGTCTTTAGCTTACGGCCACACGCGTGTGGCTGTATCCGTAGAGCCGTGTATGGATACAGCCACACTCCATACGTATACATGTACACGGCTCTATGGATACAGCCACACGCCGGCTATTCTTACGGTAGCACAATGCGTGTATACCGACTTATAGCCATTAATCTGACCTATAGCCACTAATCTGACATATTATAGCCACTAAATATACAGACCTATAGCCACTAAATTAGGGTTAGGGTTAGGGTTTAGGTTAGGGTTTAGGTTAGGGTAATATATATCCCCCGAAACTAATAAAGACAAAACTTCTTCTGTTCCGCTGCAAATCAAGCCAATCTGCTGTGGCGCAATGGATACGATGCGTGGGGCGCGCGTGCGCGCCTAAAATAATCTGGCGACGGGGGGATCTACTGCACAGCGCACAAAGTGTTAAGTTCACATAATGTGTGTAAAAGACATACATACATATGAATTTATGATTGTAAAATTGAAACAATCATATCTTTGCCAATTTTGGACCAATTTGTTAGAACAAAGCATTTAATGAAAGCTTGTGTTGGGGCCTTTCTAATAGTATGAAAATCTACATTTTTATTTTTACCGACAAATGCAGGGTTTTGCTATAGCCGGTCACGTTTATTAACCCCTTGACCGCGGGAACCGAGTGAGTTGTGTACGACTATGGGGATTTCATAAACTCGTAGGGAACAGGTTAAGACATTTAAGTAAATGTTTCATGACCATTGTTGTTTTACTTTTATAAAAACATAACACAAACAGAAATTGAGATTACTTAGTGGAAGAGTGTTGATTATTTATAGTTTATACATTTGTATTGAGATCCATATTAATGTTGTTGCTGTATCACTTAATAGTTAATGAACAAAAAACATTTAAACTTTTGTTTTGTCTGCAGCAAGTAAATCATCTGGAAATCACCCCTGATCGAAGTCTACTTGCTGCTGCTGGTAATAACTGAAACATTTTCCTTCTAATTCTATGGCTATGCTTAGCTGCAATTTGCAGATCTATGTTTAATTATGATTAATAAATTAATGTAGTTTTATACAAACATTTATCAAAATTTGTTGGCTTTCTAATAATTTTGTTAAACTCTCTGTACTTCTATAAAATCACAAACATAATGAAGCAATTATATTCCAAGCCATGAACTGGATGTTCAATATTGCATGCTCATTCAAATGGCTTGATCTCAGAAGAATCACCAATTTGTTTATATTTCTTCTTTTGTTAGTGTCAGTAACTGAGTGGATGTTCTGAAGGGCATTTGTAACTTAAATGCTTTTAGAACCTCATTATCATTATCATTATCATCATCAAAATCATAGACATTGTCATCCATCATCATCATCATCATCATTCATCATTCATCATCAATTGTTCATCATAGTTAACTGTATTTGTATCATATATCCCACCAGGTTACCAGCATATCCGCATGTATGACATCAACTCTGGGGACACCACGCCGATCATCAACTATGAAGGCATTCCAAAGAATGTGACTAGTGTTGGTTTCCAGGAAGATGGCAAATGGATGTTCACTGGGGGTGAGGACTGCACAGCCAGGATATGGGACCTCAGGTTAGCAGAACAGAACAAATTAACAAATTAGACAACTGTCTGTATTCATGATCTATTTGGGGAATTGAAACATTTTGAGAAACTTATATATTGTTTATAATTAATACAATAAATTACTTTTAACGCCTGTAGACATTTTGCCAATTTGAGAGCTTGCATGGAGTTTAAAGCAAGATACATTATTCATAGTACTGTCCTAAAATCCCACACATTACATGGAAACCCCCATTTCATTACTTTATCAACATAACGGACCATTTTGATCATTCTTTTATAGATGGATTACCATGTAAAGTTAATTTTATAATACAACATTTTAAACATCTTCAATATTTGTTATTTGCAACAGGGCTCAAAATCTACACTGCCAGAAGATCTTCCAGGTGAATGCACCAGTCAACTGTGCTGCGTTGCATCCCAACCAGGTGAGTGAACAATCCAAATACAGTCAAACCTGACATAGCGGCCACCAAAGATAGTCCCCTGCAGAGAAAAACAATGTTATTGAACCTGCCTAATAGAGGTCACCTGTCAAAGTGGTCACTATACACATGTTTGACTGTATCCACTCACAAAGCAATACAGCATCTCCCTCCCCATGAGATAAAAACAACTTTCCCAGTTCTCTGCAAAGTGCATGGTCACAATGTGGGCTTCAGAGACCTCCTTGTTATCGTGAAAATGGTGCGATTTTTGCACTAAATATTTATGATTTCTATTAGAATATGTATCATTTCATTTTAAGGGTGGTATTCCACTACTTTTAAACTTAGACTGAGTCTAGGTTTAACTTAGAAACCCAGTCTGCACAGGCAAAAAGTATTATAGTTTACTTTGTGCACGTTATGCAAAAAAGCTAAATCCAGTATCTTGATCACGCACATTTTTAGAAAGTTAGCAGAATAGGCCTAAGAGTTTATCCTCCTAGAATCAATGCTTGAAATGTCATTGTTTTTCCTCACAACTTACAGTACATGTCCATACACATTTGTGTGAAGGGCAGTTCTTGATGTTAACTGTATCATACATTTGTTTTAATCTGAACAGAGGCCTTTTATGTAAAAATATAAACTTAACTATCATCATGTGTGCATGGTTGTTGGTATTTTTGTACTCATATTGTACAAATGTATATCTTGTGTTATTTATTTTTGCAGGGAGAGTTGATTATAGGTGACCAGAGTGGAACGGTGCACATCTGGGATTTAAGGAGTTGTCACAATGAGCAATTGGTAAGTAATGCATGCATTTGTTCAATAATGTCATGAAATAGACTATAAAAGGCTTGTGTAAAATATTCTTTAGAAAGAAAGATCATTCCTCTTTTTATGCCTCCGCCAACGAAGTGGCCGGAGGCATTATGTTTTCGGGTTGTCCGTCCGTCCGTCCGTCCGTCCGTCCGTCCGTACGTCCGTCCGTACGTCCGTCCGTACGTCCGTCCGTACGTCCGTCCGTACGTCCCGTTTTCGTTCTCGCGATATCTCAAGAACCAGTTGACGGATCAATTTCAAACTTGGTATGAGTGTACATATTGGGGTGACAATGATCTGATTAGATTTTAGGGGTCATGAGGTCAAAGGTCAAGGTCACAGGACTCAATATATATGCAAAAATGCCTCGTTCTCGCGATATCTCAAGAACTGGTTGACGGATCAAATTCAAACTTGGTATTAGTGTAGATATTGGGGTGGCAATGATCTGATTAGATTTTAGGGGTCATGAGGTCAAAGGTCAAGGTCACAGGACTCGATATATATGCAAAAATGCCTCGTTCTCGCGATATCTCAAGAACTGGTTGACGGATCAAATTCAAACTTGGTATTAGTGTAGATAATGGGGTGGCAATGATCTGATTAGATTTTGGGGTTCATGAGGTTAAAGGTCAAGGTCACAGGACTCAATATATATGCAAAAATGCCTCGTTCTCGCGATATCTCAAGAACTGGTTGACGGATCAAATTCAAACTTGGTATTAGTGTAGATATTGGGGTGGCAATGATCTGATTAGATTTTGGGGTTCATGAGGACAAAGGTCAAGGTCACAGGAATCAATGTATGTGCAAAAATGCCTCGTTCTTGCGATATCTCAAGAACCGGTTGACGGATCAATTACATACTAGGTATGAGTGTACATATCGGGGTGCCACTGATCTGATTAGATTTGGGGGGTCATGAGGTCAAGGTCACATGACTCAATATGTATGCGAAAATGGCTTGTAATTGCAAAATTTCAAGAACTGAATGTCAGATTTCAATCAAACTCGGTACCTGTATCATAAAGAGTCAACGTAGCCATAAAATGTTGGGGTCATGAGGTTGAGGTCAAGGTCACGGGACTCATTATACATGCAAAAAAGCTTGTAATACCAAAATCTCAAGAACTAAATGTCAGATTTCAATCAAACTTGGTACCTAAATGTTTTTTAGGGAGCCATCAAAGATTGGGATCATATGGTCAAGGTCACAGGACTCAAAATATAAGAAAAATTAAATCAGTGCATGTTAATTTGGGCATATTAAAATCGCGTGATAGCGGAGGCATAATTTTCGATTGCGCGCAATCGAAGATCCATCTAGTTCAGCATGCTATGGCAAGAACAATAAAGTTGTGTTACCCCATTTAGGGCTGGCCCCAACAATATTTGGGCAGTAATCTATGGAGAATGCATGTTTTATCAAAAGCAGTTTAGTCCTGAATAGGTTGACTTGAATTGGTCTTGATGATTAAATGGTAAATTTGTTTTTATTTGTCATTTATAATGTAACAAAAGGAGAAGCTTTTAATATACAATGATAACTTTGGTTTGTGATACATGTCTCTTTTCTTAATGTTCCTTCAATGTTCAGATATCAATAAAATATCTGATTGTCAGTATGATTTTCGTCTATAAAGGTACCAGAGCAGAATGCATCAATCCAGTCTATAGCCATCGACCCAGAGGCAACCCACATGGCAGCAGTCAACAACAAGGGCAACTGCTATGTGTGGAGGATCACATTGTACTCTGGACTTGTAGAAAACTTGTTATATAACTTGCTATATAGTTATCTTATATGTAATGTTTCATTTTACCGTTTAGGTACCAGAGCAGAATGCCTCAATCCAGTCCATAGCAATCGACCCCGAGGCCACTCACATGGCAGCGGTTAACAACAAAGGCAACTGCTACGTGTGGAGGATCACCCAGGGCCAGGGGGACGGGGTCCTCTCTCAGCTCCACCCAAAGACCAAGATCCCCGCTCACAAGAAGTATGCCCTCAAGTGCAAATTCAGCCCAGATTGCACGTGAGTTGATGGTTTACCTATTTAAGGTGCATTCTAGTATGTATGTGAGTCACATAATGTGTGTCTTGATTTGTTTTACTCATCTGTCTTGGAAAAGAGAGGGAAGGGGATAATATTGCCTTCTCTAATTTGTTAGAATTTGCAAGCGTAGCAAAGGAAACAAATATCTTGGTATCTGTCAATTTTAAAATATTTGCGTTCACATTAATTTTATATCAGATATGTATTTTTCTATGAAACACCATAACATTTTATTTTTTCTTGCAGTACCTTAAATGCTCACCATGCCAAAATAAAGAGACAATTTGGTCACCATTTAAAAAGTTATTTGTCACAGGTATTGAGATGTACAGTCAAACCTGTCTATAAAGACCACTCAAGAGATGCAGAAAATGTGGTCTTTAAAGATAGGTTCATTTATGTACAACTTGCTTCATATGGAATCAAGATCAGTGGTCTTTATAGACAGGTGTTACTGTATAATTCTTCCTTGGTTCTTGGCAGGTTACTAGCCACAACATCGGGTGACAAGACGGTGAAGATTTGGAAGACGGCAGACTTCTCCCTCATGACCACACTCAGTGCAGACATGCAGCAGTGGGTGTGGGACTGTGCCTTCTCATCAGACTCACAGTACATAGTCACTGGTAAGTATGCTTACACAAATCTTAATATGTGGGACAGCAATGCTACAAAAATAAACTGTTTTGCTTTGTGGCTTAGTTGGGGAGGTAGAAACAAGAGTTTTTAAATTCTAGTGACTGAAACCTGAATCTGGTGGCCCCAATCAAAGAAAAACAATAACAGTTCTGATTTTGGTTGCCCATTCAGCTAGTGGAATTGAACATCAATGAAATTGGGCCTGAAGCTAAAGTTTAGTGGCCTTGGGCCAGCGCAGGCCTGTACTAATTATGGGCATTGTGGGACAAGAATGACTGTGAGCCAGTTAATTTTATGGTGTGACTTATGAGTAATGTAGACTATATTACTTAAAATGTACTTGATACAGATTGGATAGATTAGAAAGATCATGTCTGTAATTTATTACATTAGTCAACAACATGACAAAATATCTTAATATCACTTTATGGTGATCCATGTATCCACAAAGAAATCTTCCCCAAAAATATTCTCGTGCTTGACTGAACATCCCTTTCTCTTTATTTCTATTTTACTTTCCCGCACAGCTTCTTCAGACAGAACGGCCAGGCTATGGAGCGTGGCGGAGGGAGAGGTGAAGCGAGAGTTTAACGGACATCAGAAAGCCATCACGTCTCTAGCCTTCTGCGACAATATTACAGCTTAGCTAACGGGCATCGCATCAAAATGAACTGTTGTGTAAGCACTGTCATTGAACTGTTATCTGCAAGAATCTTCGGGATTGAAGGAGGCAGATTAACCAGAAGACCTTTACACGCATTTAATTGCTCTTACAAAGCAAATGTTCTATGGAAATAATACATTGCAATTTAGAGCTCTATGTGTACAGTGTGCAATGGAATGGACATCAGAAAGACATCAACTAGCTTTCTTTTATATTACATTCAGCAGCAAAGCTCGTCTTGTCACATCAAAAGAACAAATGCATGCCATAATTGCCTGGAATATGGAGGGTGGATGGACCTCGGTGTGACATTGTCATGTAGCTACCAGTGCAAAGTGCAGTGTACATCAGAAACTCATCATGTCACTAGCTTTCTGGTGCGAGATTGCAGGGTAGCGACGATGTAATGTAATGAGTTTAGAGAAAACTCTTTGGAATACTAGCTTTCAAGCAAAATATATGAAATGGATAATAATTATGAAAATTTATAATTTTATATTAATATTAGGCACGCATCTGTTAGAAAACAATTGTGGTGCAGTTATCATTATTCCTGGTCAGTATGGGTACATTTCAAATCCACACAATTATCTTGCGCACCTTCTCAACTCCCTGGGTAGCATACTAGCTGTGATGTAGCTATTTTTGCACATCAGGCTTATTCATATCTGACCAAGGAAGCGATTTATATACCTGGGTAGAGAGTAGCAGTGTGAATTATTGTTTTGCTGAAGGACATAAATTGATTGGTTTTGAACCCGGGAGTCGGGCGTCTAAGGGGCCATCTACAAAGTATGTACGCACAAGAGGGGGGGGGGGAGGTTCAAGCGGATGCGTACGCTCCATTCAACCACATGCAAAAAAAAGCGGTAAAAGGTGTGTACAGGGGGGGGGGGGGGGGGTGGGGGGGAGTCAATTTCGGGCAATTATTTGCGTACATACTTTGTAGATGGGACCCTAAACCAATCGTGCCCCAACACATCATCGATATCAGATGGTTCCCGGTTCAAAAACAAAATAGTGCTATGCATTAAATTAGAACTTTCTCTTTTATGTTGTATAATGGTTTGTAAGGACCCCACTCCAATATCATACTGCAAACTATAGAAGTTCTGAAATGAATACCCAAACTGTTTACCGTAAATAATTTACAGTTTTAGGTCGGAGCTTATTGCAGCCAACTCACCCCTGAATTTATTATGTTATAATTTGATAACAAAAATCTTGTGCAACATTGTGTAAATGACATTTTCAAATTGTATGTATTGTTATATCATGTCAAGAGTATATTGTAAATAAAGTACAAACTTTATAAAAATGAATCCCAAAAGTCTTTGGATTTTGACGAATATTATGAGGGATGTAATACGGGAGTGCAGATGATTGTTTTTTTGTCCTTTGACAGGAGTTAATAACTGAACAAAAACACACTAAAAAAGTGACATACATACACATACTACAGTAAAACCTATGTCTTAGTGGCCACTGTCTATAGCAGCCAACCTGCCTATAGTGGCCACTGTCTATAGCAGCCAACCTGCCTATAGTGGCCACATTTTTGGTTTCCACAAGGTGCTCACTATACACACTTTTGAGGTACATGTAGATAACACCTAGGGGAAACAAGAAAATGCCCAATGTAGATGGGTGACCTCCATAAACAGTTTCCATTACATTGATTTTCACTTCAGGCTAGGACAGGTTTGATTGAAGTTTTTGGATGTTCTAATGAAATAATGATGGTAGAAAAGTAAAATACATCTTTTATCCTAGTGGTTTTAATACAAATCTGGGGGTGTATTCTGAGAACGATTTTAAGTTAAAATTTATTGTATCTACGTCACTAAAAATATATTTTAGCAAATCGCATTTCCTTAGTACAGTTTCAGAATACCGATTTGGTTCAAATATTTTAGTGACGTAGATAAAATAGACTTTGCTTTAAAATTGTTTTCGGAATTCACCCCCTGATGCACCAATAGGGTTCTAGAAATATACCTGGAAGTCTGCAAAATTATTTAAAATACTGTATAAGTAATTGAAATTACAGTACACGCAAGACGCACACAACAAAAAAAAACCCAGCAAAAACAAGTATTGTCATAGCGTAAAGGAAAGATTTAATTTCTACATATTATATACAATGTTCACAATATTATACACACCCAAGAGTATTTTCATATTAAAAGGGATACAAGTACAAATAGTCACCGGAACCTAATCTAGCATTTATAAAGACGATCTGGAATGCTTAAAATTTGATGCGAGAGATGGGTAGTTACATACATATTCTTGGTCCCGTTGCAGAAAGAGATGCAATCGATTGTAGGTTACAATAATTGTAAGTCCGATCATGTGTTCTAAATGCGCAAATCTGATTGGTTGAAAAGCGCAAATGTTCTGACTTACAATTAATTGTAACTTACAATCGATTGTATCTCTTTCTGCAACGGGGGCCCTGGACTGATAATTTCTGTATCCAAAGTTTGTGAAAATCTAAATGAAAATGTATTAATAAAAAAGTCCTTGTCAAGATTTCCTCCAGTAAACGCTGAATTCAACACAATCAGCAAATATTCTTCTTAACTGTGAATATAAAGACATGGTTAGTAAACTTTCTTGCATGCTTATGAAAATCTTCTAAGTTATCACAAAAACTCAGAATTGCATTTAAATCGTAAATTGTCTTTCCCTTAACTTATTTCCCTTAATTTAACAATTGGGGTAGCCATCAATCGTGACAAAAATATATTCAGTTACAGTGACTATAACACATTATTTACAAATTCAGATAAATATATTTACACATAAAGTATACTCAAGATTTATTTTTCAAATTGGGATTGCAATGAGGCGATCTATTACAAGCATGTAGTAGAATCTCCATTTCACATTTTCTATGGAGTTTCCAATTCACATTATAACATTAACCTGGATTAATTTCAAACATGTAACTACTGGTGCTAATGGTTTGACATATAATTATTTAACTTGATGAAAGGGTCAGCATAAACTCCACCTGCTCCTGGTAGGGCTTGTAGAAGGCATTGACCAGATAGCACATGGGTTAGTGTTTTTATAAAAGTCTGTGATAAACCATAAATCTGTTATATCAGTACTAGTTACTAGTGTAGAATTGTTAAGAGTATTGATTTATCATGATAAGATGGTTCCTGAGACTCATTCCTGGAACACTGGAACAGCTTGTAGTTCAAGGCATTGGTCAAGTAACGGGGTTTAAGGTTCATGTGAACCGGACTTGATTTATCATGATATGGTCTTATGTCTTTAACCAGCTCTTGATGCAACTTGTAGAAGGCATCAGCCAGACGGCAAAAGGGTGATGGTTATTTAAAAATGAGGAGGGACAGGTTCATATTAACTGGGATTAACTTTAAAACCTGTATTAACTTTAAAACTATTATGTCGGTGCAGTGGCAGAGTCTTTGATGATCATGATGAAATGGGCTTCATGACTTCAAGCATACTCCTGGTCACGGGCGTAGCGAGTTACATAATACCTATTCAACCTGGGGGGATGAATGACTGATCCCCCCCCCCCCCCCCCCCCCCCCCCCCCCCAGTTGAATGGGTATCAATGACATGTCTACGCCCGTGCTCCCTGGTACAGCTTCTAAAAGGGATCGACCAAGTAACCGAGGGGTCAGGTTTATATGAACTGGGATTAACTATAAACCTGGATTAACTTTAATCCTGTTGTCAGTATTAGTGACCCGTCTTTATGAGTCCTGCTCTATCATGATGAGATGGCCTTCATGACTTCAACTCGTTCCTGGTACAGCTCGTAGAAGCATTGGAAAGGTAGCACAAGGGTTAGGGTTTTATAAACTGGGATTTACATTAAACCTGTTATGTCCGGTGCTAGTGATGTGCTTGATCATGTTGAGATGGTCTTCTTGACTTCTCAACCCATTCCTGGTACATTTTGTAGATGGTATTGGCCAAGTAACAGTCTTGATTGATCATGATGAGATGGCCTTCATGACTTCAAGTCGTTCCTGGTACAGCTTGTAGAAGGCATTGGCCAGGTAGTAGAATGGTGCCTCCACATTATCTTGCTCTCGCTGATGAAGAGAAAGACAAAAATGAGAATAGATCATCAAAATTTGTTAGCTAAAAATTTATATTGTCGGCTCTTTCCATGAATTGACTTTTGACATGGGGTCTATACTATTATCACCATTATAATGATGATTACATTTTCAATTTAAAATAATCAAGCTAACCATGCAGTTTTCAATTTTTAACTAGAGTTGGGGGGAGCATTATTTTGGAAATACAAATACATATTGAAGATATAATGATATAAGATTTAACATAGATACTAGGTATATTGGGGAAGGGGTGGTGCAGGCTTGAAATACATTCTATTCCCTCAGAATCATACACATGATTGATATCGACCAAAACAGGCAATACAGAGTATGCATGCGTGCCAGATTATAAAGCATATATTGCCTTTATTCAGGGCTGGTCCTGAATAAACTTAGGCTGGGGTCTTTGGGAATGCATGTTATAGCAAGTTCAAAAAGTCTGAATGGCCTAAATGAAGCATTTCTCTTTAAAATCTTTTCTTTCAGGTGGTCAAAATGGCACATCAGATAGTCTCCCACCAAAGAATTATGTGTTATATGTGACCGGCTATAGCAAAACCCTGCACTTGTCGGTAATTCAAGTTGTGAAGAAATGATGGCCATTTTAAGTTCACATAATGTGTGTAAAAGACATATGAATGTAAAATTGAAACAATCATATCTTCGCCAATTATTGACCAATTTGTAAGAACAAAGCATCAAATGAAAGATTGTGATGAATCCTTTCTAATGGTATTAAAATCTACATTTTGATTTTCACTGACAAGTGCAGGGTTTTGCTATAGCTGGTCACATATATCCTAATGCATAATTGGTGGACAATAAAAGAGTTTCTAGTGGCCACATGAAATTGCTGGTGTCCATTTGGCACCCAGGCCACTGCTATGGACAAGCCCTGTGCCCCGTTTCATAAAACACTTGCAATTGTTGTAAGTGTCCAATTATTGTAACTACCATGGCAACAGCTGAAATGCTCTATGCTATTGGCTGTTGACCTAATAGTTACAACAATTGGACACTTACAACAATTGCAAGTGTTTTATGAAATGGGGGCACTGATCTTTGTACAATATGGCACAGTGTGAGTGGTCTCTTGACACTTACCGCTGAGCATTCAAAGTACTCCAGTCCCTTGCTGTTGGCAAACTCTGCTGCTTTCTCCTTCCACACCAGTCGTCTCCCGTCCAAGTCAATCTTGTTGGCAACAAACACTCCTGCAACACAAGTATGAATAAGAATGTCAATATGATACAGTGAAACCTCATACCAAGCAACTTGGGCCCATTGAATGTACATTATGATGATTAGGCAAACAGATTCATAGACTACATGGACAGTAGATGAACTTGATGTAAACCAAATATCATTTGACCAATTTTGTAAAAGAAAAATTGGCCATAGACCAAAAGGTATATAACAACATGGATGTTAGACGAACTGGGAGTAAACCCAACGAAACTGGACCAACTAGCTGCAGAACAAATGGTCATGCACATTTCTATCTAGCTGGTTTATTTTGGCATGATAGGCATGATTTGTCTGCCTAGAAATTATGATACCCATGTTGATAGTAGATGAACTTGGTGTAAATCTTATGAGATTGTACTACTTTGATAAGACAGATTGTCCTAACCCTTTGTACCTGGTATGTGCTGCCCTGCCTTGGCCTTGACTCGCTCCACCCACTTTTTGCAGCTGGAGAAGCTTGTCTCATTGGTCACATCCATCACCACCATCATCACTGACGGGTGATCCCACTGAGGGAGGAGAGAAAGACAAGAGGATTAACATTTGTATTTTCTTGCTCATCATCATCATCATCATCCCACCATTACCATTACCACCATCATCACCACCACCACCATCACCATCACCATCACCATCACCATCACCATCACCATCACCATCACCATCACCATCACCATCACCATCATCATCATCATCATATAAAAGAGACGGGAAGAGAAGAGGAAGGTCAGGAAAGAGAGAGAGGAAGAAAGAGATAGAAGGAAAGATACTGGTGAAATCTAGAGAGTGTTCTGGGTTAGGGTTAGGTTTAGGTTTGGGGATCAAGTTAAGGAATAGGGGGAAATTCAGTTTTTATGTGCACCCTACGAGTTTTTGAAATCTCCATAGACTCTGTACACAACCCACTCGGTTCCCGTAATCAAGGGGTTAGTGTAGAACACCAAATGGGAATAGACCAAGCAAAACATAAACTGACTGAAAGCCGGGGTCTGGTAGAGGGAAGGGTGGGTGGATAAGTAGAGGAAGAGGGAACTATAGCACAACACTTACCGCTTCATTTGCATAATTTGAGAACATCTCCTTGCCTGCAGAGTCATAGATGTAAAGTTCCTGCAAATCAAAAATAATAATAATAATTTGAGGAAGACAAAACATAAAATTGTGAAAATAAAAGAAGCTGAAATTTGTGAATTTTACTTATGATAATCAATGTTTACATTTTCACAATTGAGTTTACTAACACTTGCATTAACTCCCATGAATGCATTAGCGACCACCTGTGCATCAAGACCAAATATAAAGATAAATTATCTTGTATCCCTAATTCCCTAGAACATTTTGCATGTATCCAAACTAGTTTCTAATCCAAACATTTAAGAAAGGTCTACAAAACCATTAATACCATC
Source organism: Echinarachnius parma (assembly GCA_037951105.1). Taxonomy (NCBI): domain Eukaryota; kingdom Metazoa; phylum Echinodermata; class Echinoidea; order Clypeasteroida; family Echinarachniidae; genus Echinarachnius; species Echinarachnius parma. The sequence continues at coordinate 69,427 of JBAMJV010003078.1, forward strand.
TTTTTCTTTATGAATCACTTGAAAGGTTCTTAAATTTGATTGTTTAGTAGATTCACGTGGCTATAACAAATAGTGCATGTAGAAACATTGATTGCCTAAAAAATCAAGATATAACTTACCACACTATCATTTGTCTCTGGAATGTTGATGTTCTTCACACACAGCTCAACACCAACTGTCTGCAGATACAAATCAGTGGTAAACAAGTCAGTTTAATATGGGAAATATTCAAAGGGGACTCAGGGTGATTAAGCCCCCAAATGACTAAAAGGATTCCCCAAAATAAAACAGAGCCCCAACAAGTTCTCAGAAGTAAATGTTAAAACATATTTCAGAGTGCTATTTTAAAGGGATCTAGTAACTTTGTTGACATGTGCAAAAAGTGATGAAGGATTGATGCAATGTATATTGTTGTTATCTCATATGTCCACAGGGTATTGTGTGAAAATGTGTGAAAAAAGTCAAATGGACATTGCATGGCCAAGTAATGAGCGAAAATGCAAAGTGATATTCACTGACTCACTGCACTCACTTTGTACACGGTAAGAAAAACTCCGGGGGAGTTTTTCTTATCTGAATACTTCAATCGTACATATCTTTGTAACGAAAGGGAAATTTGAAAAACCGAAACCGGTCCCATGATTTTATTGTTAATACGAATACAACAAGGTATAATGGAACCGCTAGAATTAAAATTTTATTTTGAGGATTTGGACAATGTTACTAAGTCCCTTTAATGCTGGCAGGCTTAACAAGTAGCCCCCACCTGCAAGTCAAGGGTTTAACTGCCCTGAAAGAAAGAAAAAAAACATTGAATTTTTCCTCAAAGTCAATGAACAGAAATTTTAAAAACATGATGAATTTTATCTTTACTGCTGAGTTGAACTGAAATTCTAAATGCATTGATGAGGATTCATCAGAATTTTGAATGACCTGGGCATTGCCAATATTTATTCCAATTAAATGTTCTTATCCAGTGCATTAAAGTGTTCACTCCTTCACTAGCACTAGAAACAGATAGGATACACACTTAGAATAGGTGTTTACCCCGCACACAATACTGAAGGATACCTTTTACTATTCTTTTGTTATTATTTTTGTTGATTTTTAAGTTCTCTATACATGTGTATCAGATTTTAAGAAACATTCATTTTGGAAAGGAACAAATATAATATTGTGAGAAAAATAAACTACAAAAGTACAAAGTATACTGTGATCAGTACAAAATTATACAGCTCCTCTTTAGCTTTAACACTTTCACCCCTAGAAGGGATTTGGAATAGAATAATTGGCATTCTCTTCGAAGACGTGCCCACGACTTGGCATGCCTGACTAAAAGAACCGATGCGCTATACCAACCCTCGAAATTAACTTTTTTTGCTGGTGGCCCGGTCGGGCCAGTAAAATTAGTATTTTTCCAATTTTGGTGGCCCGAAACCAAAATCTACTGGCCCGAAAAAAATAAGGAAAAACAAAAGTAAAATTAAAACAATAACCATATTCATAGTTTCAGGGTACTGGGCAATGTTTAGCCTCATTTGTTATTCCAATGCTCGAAATTATCTTTTTTTCTGGTGGCCCGAAAATAAAATTTACAAACAAAGAAAAACAATGGTCATGACTACTTGGTCATTAATTGGTAAATTATGGAAGTTATGTGTTAAAATTACCACCATCATTAAAGAAATCCATCACTGAATAAACAAAACAAAACCTAGAATCGAGCAGTTTCATCTAAGAGTCATCAACTGATGAAACTAAGCTCTTTTCCATGTACGATTTTGTTATTTTATGGTCCATAAAATCTCCAACACAAAAAAACACACATGGGACTGAGCATAGCTCAGATAACTTTTCAAATCGGGAAATGAAATCACTTAAATCTTTGTTATTTTACAAGCTAAAATTATTCCAAGTAGTCACAAGTCTCTACCTTGTAAAAATGATTCCTTCTAATACCTTCAAAAATATGAATAATGATCCGAAAGATGAAATTATTCCCCTTTATTGACGGTATCGCGGACGGTATCGCAAAGCAATATGAATGAATGTGAAAAGTTAGACATGTGTTTTGATAGGTCTTAGTATGCACACATACTCCCTCTGTGGATTGGTTGTTCTATGTTTATATTCTACATGTTGCAAAGGCTTCCAGGGGGTGTGTGGGAAATTAAGAAAACAGCATAAGCATGCTTTTACTTTTAGTCATTACACACCTCTGGAAGTTGTTTAATTTTACCATGATTTATCATGCAAGAAGTAGATAATTCAAGGGAGAGTGTTCATATGAGGAAATAGCACATATTTGTAGGCATAAATAAGGATTAATTCAACTAGCGCAAGTGCGCTTGCGACTTTTTATGTCCGTCCTTTTCATTTCTTGCAAATATTTAAATCACAATTAAAGTGTTTTTAAGAGGTGTCAAACTTGAGATTCATATTCCTTGATGTTGTCTTCTTATGGTTTAAACATTTGGTGGCCCGATCGGGCCACCAAACTTTGGCATTTTCATGTTTTTACTGGCCCGACCGCAACTTTTACTGGCCCCGGGCCATCGGGCCTACGCCAATTTCGAGCGTTGGCTATACAAATTGCATAGAACATGGGTTCCTTTAGTCATGCATACCAAGTAGTGGGCATGTCTTTGAAGAGAATGCAGAATAATCAATAAGAGAAAATTAACAGCTAAAAAAAATTACCATCGAATATGCTTTGGGAAAATGTGATCCATCGCTGTGAAAGACCTGTGTCAGGGCACTTTTACCAACGGCTGAATCACCTACAAATGGAAGATAAAAAAATACACAAAAGTTGTAAGAAATCACATAAATTATGCACACAAAATTCATCAGCAAATATATTAGTTACAAATGTGATCAGTTTATTTTGTGGGTAGAACCACATCTACAAAATAAATGGTTCACTCAGGTGAACCATTTACACGCAATATATGCTAATGCGCTGGAGATAACAATACCGGCCATTCGTACACTGTTGCCGTTCAACATGTTGACCGGCGTGTTTTAGGACCCCATCGGTAAGGAAAACGGACAGGAAATAATCATTTTATTTCTACATTTTGCAGTCTTCAAAACAACAAAGTCTGTAATTATTATCAAAGTATATGAATTGTGGATCACATAAACGAAAGTTGTTTTGCATTTGCTGGTAAATTGATGTGTTGGATAGTGCAGCGGGCGGAAGAGGTTGATCTCCGCACAACGCTATTGTAATGAACCTATGTGTGGGTAGAACTAGAAGTGCAAGTCCAGCTACCTCACTATTTAATGTCTTAGATTTGTTTAATTCCTGTTTAAGCTAACTTACAATTTACAAACTATGTTCTATTTGATTTTCCTGAACTGAACTTAAACAGTTGTAATTCTTGTATTGTAACCAACGAATCAGAATCATTGTCGATTCTCTATTGGCATTGCAATAACAACTTTTGATCTTTACAATTATATCTCATTTGATTTGCAACAAAATATAAAGTTTATAACGATTCAGAACTCTTAACTATCAGCGTCTGAGGTCACGTTAATACAGTTTTAGATCAACAAAGTCAAAGGCAAATAAATTATTCATACCGGTACATGCCAATTTGGCTAAACAATGCACAGAAACATATGTGTGGGACCGATCGAATTCATATTCGTTCGTAAAATGGCTAAAACAGCATTAATATTACTTTTAATCGTTCAAAAAAGAATGCACAGCACAATCTGAAAGTAACATCGCACACTTACCAACCACGAGACATTTTGCTCTAAGTGTTACAGGCATTTTCAGGATAAATTGGTGAATGACATTCCCCTAACAACACAACGCTAAATCCAGTACAGAAATATGCAGACTGTTCTCTCATTATGTACATAAGGTTGATATCATTATGTACGCGTCCTATTTCAAGAAAAGGACATCATTCTATGCTCTGTTGGCCAGTCTCACTTTCAGACCCTTTTAGATCAAATGCTAGACTAGACGTGGTCGATCGTCGTGTCTGATCGCGATTTGGGTGGGGTGGGCGCGGCCCGTGGGGGATCAACAAACAAATCTTCTTAATTTCTCCGTAAAACGAATAACATGAGTCAAATTGATTAAGATTTGGCATTTAGGGACCATTGAAATACAAGTCTGTAAAACTGTAAGTATGCGTGTGCATGGGGCAACCGGAGGGGGGAGGGGGGGGGGGGGGGGGGGGGGGGTGCTGAATTTGAAGGGAACTAATTTTCACCACAACGAGGCAAAAATTGAAAAATTAGATGTGGTACAGTGCTTTGGTTGAAAACGATTGAAAAACAGTGTTGGGGGGGGGGGGGGGGGACATTTACCGAATATAATAATATTATTAAAAATAATATTTTTTTAAATATAGCAACAAAAGATTGCCCACCCCCCAATAACTGCATGCCCCCTCAATCGGTCCATCCATGCTATATACCTCCAATCTACCAGCAGGACAACTTATCAAGGGGCAAACTGCAAGATAAATCCATGATAAAGGAGGGGGGGGGGGGGCTTTTCCAATGCTATGTGCGGCCTACGCTAGATGACAAACGGGATACCTATTGATCCATGCAACAGCGATGATCTGCACCAGCAAATGGTGTTAGTGGATCTCTCTCGAAGTGGATTTTGTGGGCAAAACTTGAGTGTGCAAATTTGCAATAATAATTTTGTTTGCAAAAGGGGGAAAATAAATTCACCAGTCCAAACTGGATTATCGGCTTTACACAGTTTTTTAAAAAGCTATTTCCTCCCTGTTTTGGGGGTTTTGTCAAGTTAATGGGGAGCATATGCCCACCCTACCAAGCAGCTACGCCACTGACCTAGCGCCCGTTTGGATAAAAACCCTTTTTTATTTCAGGGGAAAAAAAGTTACCGTAAATCAAATCATTTTATTCCTTCCGCTCTAGTTGTTGGGTAAAATATTTAGCAGGATTGTTTGGAAGGGCTATCTTTAATCACGTAATTATCTGGATCTGGCAGTCATAAGCGTACGAGGCAGGGAAGGGTCTGCAGCCCCCCTGAATTTTGAAAACGTACATTCAGGCAAAACACACCTGAAATTCTAGCAAAATCATGTCATGTTTGGGCAAATCCGTGTCATAGTCGGGCCAAATCATATCATATTCGCGTAAAATCATGTTAATTTCGGGCAGTGTCATGTTATTTTCGGGCAAAACCGTCTCATATTTGGGCAAATATATGGGTTTTTTTACTAAACAATTGAAACATTTTCGGGTATCAAAGAGAACTTTTTATTTTATTTTGTTTTGCTCGTCAGGTGAAAATCCGAAAATTTGGGCAAAAGTCCTCAGCCCCCCCCCCCCTGAGCTGAGAAGAACGTGCCCCTACGCCCATGCTTGCAGTTCACTTCCAACTGGGGGTTGTTGCATAAAGAGTTGTGATCAATCGCAAGGTTGCGATTAAATGCAATTCAGAAAAGTTGCCCAAATGCTCAAATGATTTCCGACTTGCGTTTGATCACAATTTTGCAAAAGATTGCAACTCTTTATGAAACAGCGTCCCGTTATTATTTGATTAGCGAGGGTTTTTATATTTTGCCCCATATACCTAATACCCTTTCACAAACCCACCCAAGAGTAATGGTGGATACACACACATTCAAACTGACATCTCTCTCTGTATTATCCACACTGTATTGATTATATTTTTGGTACAATTGTTCGAAAGTACATTTTAGCTTGGAAAATGTGATATATTGCCCTTTGTTAGTGACTTTATTTCCAATGTTACATGCTAATTTATCCATTTAATTTTATGTGAATACAATTGTATACGATATATACATGTGTATATTAAACTCATGGTTTAATAAGTCATGATATTTTCAAACCAATCACTATGATTTCTCCCCAAACATTCATCACACTCCATCCTCTAAAACACAAGACAAGAAATAAAACACGGTGGTTTGGGAAACGAATGAAATATTGGTCTTTCCAACAAGGTCTATTTTGAGCACACACCAAAAAAGAAAAAAAATATGCGTATTAAGTTCCATCTATACATACACTGTGTTGTATTGACATACTTCTTTTTCTTTACTTCTACAACTAACAAAACTGTTCTTCAAAAAACACAACCTCCTTCGGTACTTCCAACAACTACCCTTTGTTTCAACATCATTTCATAACGCACACGCACAATCAGTCCTAATGCAAACAAATACACATTTGTATTCCTCGATAATACATTTCCGTTTCTGAACAACTTAGCAAATATCTCTACATAAATAGGAATATTCTGTATTTGTGACAACTTATTTTGTTTAGAATCTGAATATCAACCTCTGACCCCCGTTTGTGACGATGGAAGCACATTAGTGGGTTAGTGAGAGAAACAGTAGCAGAATATCTTAAAGGTAAGGACACAACATGAGAATTCTCAGATCGACAACAAACAAATGTTGGTCTGGTCTACTTGGTGGGCCTTGTGGCATACTCATCCGTGAAAGGCAAATGGGTCCAGAAATAAACCGTTAAACCTCACAAGAAAATGCATTGATCATTTGTTCGGACAACCTCGCAAAATCAGTCACTTTTTTGGTAACAAATAGACGAGAATAACTCTCATCGACACATCATCACCCATGTTGACATAGTTTACAGTTGACAAGTATTCCAACCATGCACATCGGCATATTAAATTGACCAACAAGCAGCAGCAGTTTGTCTGAATTTCAAGTACCATTTTCATATTTTTCTTTCATTTCCATGGTGAAAACTACAGTTTATAGCTATGATAAAAAAATGAACTTTCCTATTACATTTTCAGTTAATGATTGCAGAACATTGTCAATATGCAGCCACTGGGTTTCGTAGACTTTGTACAGCTAAGTAGTATTCTCAATACGGTGAAATATAAACAAGTTGTTCTTTAAGTGTAAAACTGACGGGCTTGAAATATTGTTAGATTACCACATGCTTTACTTATTTTGACACTTAAAAAAGCAGAGGTACATACTTATAACTAAGACATTGCAATTATCGCTAGTAGTATCAGACTCAGTACTGTGGTGGTATTCATAATGCAATTTAACTCCTATATTAGGACCCGGACCCAAAGTCTTGAACCACACTAGCTAAGTTCCAATCTAAGTCTATTTTAGATGACATGGCTAAGTATGCAACATGATAACTTTTAGTTGCAAACTAGCGCTAACTTGGTAGGTTATAAATACTTACCTAGATAACCATAGTTAGTAACTAAGAAGATGTCATGTTGTTTACGTAGCCATTTAAAATAGAACTAAGCTAGTTTGGTTTTATGAATATGGGTCCAGAGTCTATGCTGTACACTTTTGATAAGTTCAATTATTTTGTATTACAGTTCAAGAGTATTTCTTGTAAATAACAATGCAGATATGCACATAAAATGTTGAAACAAACATTTGAAAATAGAACACCATGTTCGTTCGCCTTGACCACTGAAATAATTAAAAGGTTAATAAATGAGTTTCTCTAGAAACGGTAGCACTGTTTTAGCAACCATAAACAAATATTGCGCATGGTTTTTAGTATTACACAAATGTTTTTTTTTTGTACTGGTTACATTTTTGTCCATCTTCAACAAGGCAAAACACTCCAAATGGAGTTAGCATTATGAATTATTTTTATTATTTTTTATTATAGTGCTCTGAAAGTTTTTATTAATCATGTAATCATAAAATAATGTTGAATTCACATCATCAAACAAATTACTTAAATAGATGTTCCATAAACACAAAATAATAAGCCAGAGTATTGAAGTCTTGCACTTTCCTAGTTGAAGGCATCGATAGTAATGGGAAGAAATACAGAAGTTTGTTGATAATACTTGGCAGGCTTAGAGTATGTTTTTTTTTCTTCTGATTTTTGTGTGCAAAGTTACTTCAGAATGAAATCATTCAATTTTAAGGAATCACATTGTTTAGATGTTCTTCCTCTGCCTGGAAAATTATTATAAAACAAAATTGTTTGTGGTCCATGTTTGAAACTGGATGACAAATTGTTTTCAAGTAGGCACACTGGGTATATAAATTTGAACCTCACGTGTAACGAGCGTAAACATTTCATAGCAGTACCACTAAATACTTTAAGTACTTCATTTCAGCTTCTCAACAAATCACATACAAATGGGATCAAATCAAGTTCAGAATTTCCTTTCCACATAGTGAACCACCCGTTTCAAACTTGACATCGAAACACTATCGAGTATAAACATATTCAGATTCGTGATTGTTGTAAAAAAAAAAAAAAAAAGGACGAAATTGCATTTTTAGTATTATATGCAAAATAATCAAATAAATTACTGCAAAATAACAGGCACGTTTAGTTTGTTTGTCACAGCAAGATTGACAAGAAAAGGTACTTATTATCATTTTCAGCAAGTTATGTCTACCACATTACTCTGTTTGGTTTAGTTCAGTTATCTTATTTAAAGCATTTATACTTATTTTCTCACCAGGTTTTTGGTAAAAGTTGTATTCAAGTTGCATACACATCAGCTATCAGTTTGAAGTCTTGGCAAGTTTTACAGCAGCCATAACCCTCTTGCATTAACGACACTTTAAAGTTTGTACGACATCCATAAACAGTTTGAATATATATGAACAAAATAAATACATATTCGCCATTTCTGTCGATCCCTTTCATAAGGGCCCATGTTTTTTAAACAAACAACCCGTCAATGCAAAAATGTTAGGTGCCTTATTGTACTATACAGACAAGCATGCTATTAAATTATAACAGCAGCATACAAAATACATGAAATGACTGTTGGCAATCAAATAAATCCATCAAAAACTTTCCTCCGCACCATTTCTTCTTTCCCTTCACTTTCTTTATGACACATTGTAATAATAAAGCTACAGTTGCAATTTTAACAGAACGCAAACAAAAAAATATATAGGAAAATCAACATTGAATTTCATATCATAAAAACACACAAATACAATCTTTCAGTTATTTCAAAATTTCATTGTCAAAGAAAACACAAAAATACAAATTCATCCTCTGAATATAGATTTACTTTTTTTTCTTTTTTTTCTTGACATACAGTAGTTAAGTGCTGGGATGGTATGTAATTTAGACTCCTATCTGGAAGCATAGTTATAACAGGCCTCTTTTTATTACAGTTTTCGTGTTGATTATCATAATACAATAACAATTATATATATGAGAGTTAAAGTAGTACATGTAGCTTACCAATGATAAATGTTCAAAACAAACTCTTAATATACATTAGTGCATTGCACATCCGCTATACAACTACTTTCAGAATGCATAGCACGTGCCGTCCAACTAACTTCTTTTTGCACTTTTTTGTCATTTTTTTTTTTTTTCAGTTGTAAAAATTCTTGTAGAGTTTCTGTTACTTTTATATACTGACAAAGTTTACGAACATCACCTCAAAATTACACAAAGAAAAAAATATAAAAGACATTTGTTGTTGGACTAGTTAGTATTAATGCTATTAGCTTTACACCAAGGCAGGAAATATTTTTCAATACAAATTGTTAAATTGCTCTTGACATTACAACATGTAGTGCATATTTGAAACAACTGATAACTTACATTACGTGTATCTCTAAATCTACTGGAAAACAGCCACAATGCTTGGAAAAGACACAATCAACAACTACTGAAAAAAAAATATTTAAAATGCATACTTATTCTAACTACGAAGTAACAACTCACATATAAAATGAAGAACTAACCTTATCATTAAAACTAATATTTGTTTCTAAAACTTCAAAAAACACCTTCTACAAAGCAATGAGTCGGAATTGTTTGGATCTTTTCTCACATAAGGAACATTTTTTCTTCTTTTTTTCTTCTAATAGTTAGAATTGTTTTATTTGACTTTTCCTAATTTGCCAACAAAGATATATTTTTCAAATGCTTTATGCATACAAGTTACCAAATTAAATTCAAAATGGAACCTTTACAATCGTCTTTAGTAAACATTAGCAGGATCCTGCTGTATGCATAATAAATGCCAAATTCAGACCTAGCTGAAATTTGAACCCCAAAATATGATCCAGATTCATTGCTTTGGACAAGATATTGTTAAACTGGAGGCATTAAGTAATGACCTACATAAATGAATGGGAAGTTTCAACTAATACTAACTACATCAAATGTACTGAGATCATTTTGTCTATAGAATTATGAAATAAAAATTTTAAGCTGCACGCAGATTACAAAATACATGAGCTTGTGTACAAGCTTTACACTGCCAGCCGCTGTACTTAATGACATACAAAGTTTTTTTACCACCTATATTCTATGTAATATACAAGAATCTCAATGCGAACATGCACAAAACATTTCAAGTTTACAGTACAATATCATGCTTGCAAATTATTTGTGATAAAGGAAAGACTTTGAAAAATATTTTTTTTGTACATCTTTTTTTGCATTTTTATAATTTTTTTTTGTATTTTAAAAAATATTTTTGTATTTTTTTGTATTTTTTTCTCAAATCTTCTGACATTATGTGAAGAATAGCACCGCCAGAGAGAATGGGCATACCCCAGTAGAAATGATAATTGGGGTGGGCAAGTAAAAATGGTACATTATTATTATCATCAATCATCATCTATATTTCTCAAGAAAACCATTATTTCATAGAATTGTTTGTGAGTTCTTCATACTGGCAATTTTACACGCATTCCAATACTAAACGGAATGCATTACAATCATCTAAAAAATGTGGGAAAAACACACTGCACATACACCTTTTTTTTGTTGCTTAAATGTTGTGAACATTCTTTTGAACAGCAAGAATGATCTCCTATTTCTTTTCACATGTTGTTTTTGGCAAATTAAGATTGGTAAATATGTCACAAGATAAGTGATCGCCATAGGCTGAGCAAAAAACAGTTTAATATTGACGTATTTCTGGTTTTTTTTCCATTTCAAAGAGTGATAGAGCTGCACATACAGGCGTTACTTTCATCAAATACGCCACAGAAGAGTGAACAATATTAAATCGTAATATAAAAATGACAGAGAAAATGCACTTCTTACATATATGTATATTGTCTCGATAAATATTATCATCATGCATCAGTTTTGTGATCAAGAAAACAAACAACATGACAATTGACTGTGACAGCTCTGAAGTAAGTATCATACAGCTTTCAATACACACCTTGGAAAAAACACTTCATCATACTTTTTTACAAAAACAATTTCAACATTTTAGATAATTCTTAGGTTCTACATATTGCCGACTATAAGTAGGTTAGTATCAATCAATATGGGGATAAACAAATACACGCTTATATCACATCAGAAGTATGACCAACGAAAATGTACAATATATATATATTCATATAATATGTATATATCACTGGTTTTTAAGAATGGGCAATGCTTGAAAACACACACAATTTCATGAACAGCAATCATATCAATTTGTACACATACGATACCCTCAAAATAGGTTTCCAGACTTTTCTATAAGGTTTTCTTCCAAAATTCCTTCTTTATTTCTCCACAAAGGAGAAGAAGGTAAGTGTGATTGTTTACAACCTGGTCTCAACATGATGAATAAAACCAACAGGTGATGATCGAATCCCTAAAAATTCACACACACATAGCATCAGAATTACATAATACTTGAAAACTATCTCTCTTCCCTCCATCCAACCATCTCTTCTTTTTTTTTTGTATTTTTAATTTTTTTTCACAGTGGAAGATAATCGTCTAGAATATTTATTATTACCGACTGGAAACGGACACACCCGTAGCATAAAACAGACTCGACTTGTAAACTCGTTTCCGCCTTAAAATCCCGACTGAAACACAAGTTCTCACAAATGATCATGATTGCATTTTGGTTGTGTGTGCCAGTATGGTTAAGACCAGCTCTGTACACAAAGTTGAATTAAATGTTTCTATGTCACAAACGTTACATTAAATGGTGATTTAACATTTATATAAAGAATATAATACAAGAACAAATTTTTTTTTTTCAGATTTTTTCTTTTTTTTCTTTTTACTTACCAGTACAAAATTAAAATCGCACAAGATTGAACAGCCATATTTTGTATAATATAAGTATATATAGTAATAAATCTTACATAGATTGTATGAGACTCAGTGAATAAGGCATATAACAAACATCAGGTAGATATTATTTCATTCAATTTCTCATTGGCATCATGGACAAATTGCACCCGACATAAAAAAAAACAAAAGTCGGTACTTCTTATTTTTTTTCTCTTTTTTCTTTCTTTTTATAATTTTTTTTTGCATTTTTTTTCTATAGTTTAGTTGTACTTTACAAGTTACAAATTGCCTATTCCACTTGCTTGCCTGCATACGGGCAGGACAACTAGTACTACGGAATGCCTTTTGAATACAAATTACATCAATGTTTACATGGCTCAAATTGTGAGTTTAGAAGACGGCCTTTTTAATCTCTCTTTTCATTAGAGGCACTATCAAAGTTTGAATTACAAAGACAAAACACAATCAATGGAAGTGTACATTTCGATGTCCCTCTCTTATTCACTTTCTTTCATCACTTCATTAAATGATTTATCCACATATAATACCATAATTTGGGGAGGAAATATTCCACATTACAATAGCATCGCTACAAGTACCATAGAATTAAATTTCATTGAGATCAATAAAAAAGATATAGACTATAGCATTTTTTAGTTGCAATAATAGAGTGAACAAAGTCTTACTTTTCTAGTTTTCACTTCTTCTTTTTTGGTGGTAGTTACAATAAAGATAATTTATATTTTTACTCAATAAAAATATGCAAAGACAGAATAGTAAATAACCATGAATGGAAACGTGAATATCAATAAAACAAGAAAGTTGAATGAGAGAGTTACAGAGAAACGAGAGAGAGAAACACAAATACATGAATAGAACTGTCATAAAAGAGAATGATTTAACAATGAAAGCATACAGGTTCATGGGCAAAGCTAGGACTCATCGGTCCAAAAGAAAAAGAAAAAACAGTTGGAAGATTTAATTTAAAAAGGCCATGGCGGCAGCACATCTTTCTTGGCAGGACATAAGTACAACACACAGGAGCTTTGTGTGGACAAATATACAAGAAATGATGATCAAATCAACAATTAATAATACCCCCTGTTGTTATGAATGATTGGTTGAGTCCACATTGAACGAATGCCCCTAAAGCTGCTTGATCGGCGTGGAGTAGGGAAAATGCTTTGAAAATTTGTTGATCAAAATTCTGAGACTTAGTGAATGATTTGAACCCTGAGATGAACAAATGGGAAAAAATAAATCGAACGGAAAAGAAACCAAAAAGACAAACTCTAAATCCAAAATGTCCATACACTTTCAGTAATCTATTTAGTTACAAAATGAATAAATTAAACAGTTATCAATTTGTTTTTCTTCTCCAAAATCAAGCTGACAAGAAAGGAACAGAAAACATGAGAAAAATAACTTCTCTACGTAAAATAACTTATTTTATATTTTTGCATATGACAATTAATATTCCAAACTGAGTTGCTAGTAAAATACGAAGGAATGCGTGACCAAATAAGAATATACGAAAACACTTCTTCATTTCTGACAAATAAAGTACTGCATTGTTAGCGTGAAACGCTTATTTTTAAAGTTTCAGAATAGTGAATTTCATGCACACAGATAGTATTCAATGACAAACACCTACATAAAGCCACCCGGTCTGTGAAACAGACTACTACACCCTTCTACTTAATAAATCAAGTTATTCAACCGTAAATTATATAATCAACAATCAAAAGGTAGTCAATATAAAAAAAATGAACATTATGAATGAACAAAAACAAGCCATATATAATTAAATTCTTATATCCAATGTTGCACAAAGAGGGAAAACATAGCATATCTGTCCCTGTTGTTAATAGCAGGCATAGATCACACCAATATATATCTCTCAAAATATATATAGAACATTTTCAAGATGTTTATTCTGACAATTATCATCCAACAAAAAAAGAAAACAAATGATGAAATGATGCTACATTATGTGATCGTATTACACTATATGTACAAATCAAGAAGGCAGATTCATTTCAGAGATGTCACTTTTTTTTCTTTTTTTTATAATTTTTTTTCTGTCTTAAATTAAACACTTCCTACAGTTTTTTCCATGTTATATTAGCATGGTTTGGCTTAACACCCTTTGGTTTACGTACTGCAGTATATTTATTAAATGCAGACTTCTTAAATTTGTTTATTACAACAAAAAATACATAATAAAAATTAAACACATTTTGGTACTGCATGCAATGCATTATAATACAAAAAGTGAATATTTTAATACCTGGCAGCATAGCTTTTTAACAAAATGATAGTATATTAATACATGCCCGTGGCTTTTTTGAAAAGTTGTATCAGTTGAATCTACTTTATACTTATTTACTTTTTTTTGTTCAAGTTGTTAAAGCCTACAAGTATGTAGTAATGAAAGAAGAGCAAGTAATTGTGCATTTCTTACAGTAAACACACACACATTTATATACATAAAAACACCATGTGAAAAAGGTGGGATTAATACTACGACACTGGCAATAAAGGCATTCAACAACAATACATGTCCCGAAGGTTTTTAGTATCTAAATGCAATCAAATTGTCTAAATATTGCTGATATGCACAGCAAAGTAACATTTCAAATCATCTAATTAAATATCACTCGAACAATTTCAAGTAAAAAATAATTTCTGAATAAATGGAGATACATGTACACATTTCTTTTCACTTCTATTAAAGTTACAGGTTATTTGCATTATATTTCATGATACTTGATGGAGGAAAGAAGCGGAAATCACCCTGTGTTTTATTTATTCTTTTTTGTAAAAAACTAAAGTTGTAAATGCGCTCTTATTCTGTGACGTTATACCTTGATCGGCTTGATCTGAAATTTCAATCAATATCATGAGTTCATGACGATGGGTGTAGGTATAGATAAATTTACTGCAAAAATGAGAAGGTCTGGAAAACACACTATTCTTTATACGCTTTATTACCATCATTAACCATAATCACCACCACTCATCATCATTATCATCATTATCAAATATTTAAATTATTGCATGGTAATATTTTGGCCAAGTTCCTACGACAGAACTTTCCCTAGTAATGAGCAAATACTACAACTTTGCGGTTGATCAAAAACATGTTGCATGGGCATTCTACTATGCTTCAATAATTTACCAAAAGAATTACTGTTTTTTCTTCAAAAAATAACCAACTCTAAAACAAGAGCTATATGTCACAAGGCAAAAATACATATGAAAGATCACCGGTCTCGGGAAAAATAACTTAGAACTCAGCAGTGGATCTACCCTACAATTGATCTCAGCAAAGCAGAAAACAACAAAATATAATTTGCATTTCAAACTCTGCACAGCACTTATATTATCAGTCGTGGGCATTTTGACACATCATTTCCATTCAATATTAAAACCAAACTATATATTCTGAAACGTCCAATAGAAAAACAATCTGGCACACATCGTGATGCATTTTAAATACATATACATACAAATATTATATAATATTATTATCATATTTTTGTTTGTTGCTTGCTTGTTTACGGAAAGAGAAGCTGAAAAGAAGAAAGTCAATTCTGAACTGATTTGTGTTTACACATGTATGGCAAATTCCCTGCAAATATACTGGCACCTGTTTTTCGGTTTCATCAATATTTTTTTTTAATTCTACTTTTTCTTCTTCTTCTTCTTCTTATAAGTTATAGTAGGTCTACACAAAATAAAGGTAATTCTTGGGCATTCATGTTTCTACTAGATTGCACTAGACAAGGTATCATAAAGCATTAAAGAGAACAATTGCGAGATGGAATACTATTAAAACACGAAGCAAGATGAGCACGAGGTTGTAGCATTGCCCCCTGTTCAGTTGTGACTTATTTGTATCAAGTTTTCTTAACAAAAATTCAAAAAAGAAAAAGAATTGGATCAAGCTCAATTTTTTCTCTCAGATTTTCCAAGAAAACAAAAGGGGTAGAGGGGTGGGGGAACAGGTCCTACCATTACTCGTCCAAATGTACTAAAACAAGAAATTAGTGTTATGCACTCAAAGGTATCAAAGGCCTATTAAAAGACACAATTCTGAATATCTCCCACCTGTTTGTTCACATTTTGGAAAGGGCCATTCATTTTATTTTTATCAAAAGTACTGGATTAAGAATTGGCATTCAAGAAGTGGTTAAACATAATGATGAGCTCCATGCTGTAACACCATAAATATAATTGAATGCACACAAACAACTTCTTTATATCATTGATCTTATATTACTCTACCAAACATTTTGCTTCGTGACCAAAACAAAACTTTTTTTGACCGATGCTCTGTGTGCTAATGACAAATTGCTGATTATTTAGGAATAATACTGAACAAGCGGTGTACACAATGCAATAAAAAAAAAAAAAATCATTTGTACGATTTCAGAGATTGATTGAAAAAAAAAATATATATTGTTGATTCTTTAGCTTATTTTTTGTTATACATGTACTTAACATTTACTTTGTATTAAAAGACATAGCAAAGTTTAAATTCTTGACAATTTCGAACTGAGGGTGAAAATTCTTTAATTAGAAATAAGAATAGATTGGTATGTATTGCCAGTTATGCTCTTAAACGTTCTTATTCATAAGACCATTCATTTCTGAATCGCACATTTGGTCCATTTTTATTACCACTTTCCTTTTCTTGACCCAAATTCTTATCAACGGGTAAAATTTTATCTTGGGGCTTGTTTCATGAAAACGTATTAGCTATGTACGTTGTCCGGCGCAGAGCTAGGGTGCATGTATCTCCGCGTTCAGACCCTAAAGCTTTTGAATTTCCAAAGGGTCAGCGACACTGTGCGAAACACGGAGATAATTGCACTCTAGTTCCGCGCCAGACAACGTACATAGCCAAAACCATTACATGAAACGAGCCCCATGGTTATCTAGCCTGTGGAATAGATTTGGAATTACTAACAACATGTTAAATCTAATCCATGGACTACAAAAAATACCCTAGGGTTAAATTTCACCCTCTGACGGCAATTTGGGCGTTTTGGTGCATGTCTGAGGTAACCGTGTAGTGATAGGTAGGAGTCAATCATTGCAAGATTCAGCAAAGCTACAAAAATGCAAAATAAATTAAACGCAAAATATATATCAAATAAATAGAAATTCAATAGGGGCAATGGATGCAGCAGATACTAAGAGATAGAACGAGATTATAAACCAATTGGAGCGATCACTTTGTCATCGTTGCTTTCAAGCTAAAAAATTTCAAGTCATAGTTTCAATTCCTTTTGACCCATTATAGGCCGTTTGATTTTGGTATAACATTACTTTAAGTATTTATGGGAGTAGTCATGAATGGGTGAATATCTCCTTCAATCTAAGGTTTCAAAGAGAGAAGGGTTTTTAATGACCTTAGCCAGACGTGTGAAATAAGAAGACAATACAAATTGAACTCTTTAAGAGATCAATGTCAAGTATGAAAATATTGGCTTGCACACTCGTTTTACTGGCTTCCCATGAGATTTTTCTTGCTTAATTCCATGAAGGGTTTAATAATTATTAGCTTGCCTCAAAACGGATATTGTATTCGGTGCCAGCTTGGTAAAAACACAAAATAGCAAAAAACATGAAAATCAAGAGCCACCAGTTTTGGAGTCTAGAGTGTCGCTATTCACAACTATGGAGTATCTTTCTTTTTGTTTGAATGCATGGCAAGTATTGTTATGATAAAAGAATGAAAATGTAATTACTTCCATTTCATTAGCCCTTGTAATTCTTGCCCAGCCAAGCTTGTATACCAGTTGAAAGATTTTACTTCACCCGATCAGAGTCAAAAGATTAATGTTATTATGACAAGTATCACTAGAAATTATCATTTTACTGCTGCTACATGAACAAAATTATTATAAGTTATAATTCTTATGGAGAGATATATTGTTGACCTTGTGTTAAATAAGTAATTTAAATACGACTCGAGTCTGGAAACAGAACTAGGCATCAACACAGAGCATCGTTCTTTAACAAATCAGAAAGAAAAAAAAAATCAATGTGATCAATACATCTGCTATAGCTTTACTTTAAAGGGCATCAAGCGTGGGGATGCTACACAGCGGGTCGCCATTTTGAACTGGGCCAGTTTGCGCGCACCGCATGACACTGAGCTAACGTGCATCACGCACCGTGCGCAACGTGTACTTAAGATGGCGCCGCGCATCTGATTTGACGAATCTGAAGTACCTTTAAGGAGCGGGAGAACACTTTCGAGTTCTACAACTAATTCATAAAGTTCTTGCACGATTACTCCTATACTGAACAGTAAAGTGAAACCTACCTACCTAGCCATATATCAATATTGTTTTAGATTGACATGGAAGGAGAATGCTTTGGGAGGCAGTGCATTTTGAAGGAAAACAATCACACCTGGCTCTCATACGACACAAAAACAATATTATTATTATTAAAGTACACATATGAATTGTTTGGGCACGGAAACAAGTAACTAAAGTCTCTTTAATAGAAAAAAAAAAATAGGAAAACAGACATATGAAGAGGAGGGCAATAGTGATAATCTTAAGACATAAACCTCAGCTGCACTTGGAGTGGAATATGCGATCTTCCCTGAAGTGGGGATTACTTTAATAACAAAAAGACAAACACAAGTTTTCTTCAAAGAAATGAATACATTCTCTATAATCTCCCCCATCTGACTTGACACAGTGTTTTCTCCTTCTTTTTTCCTTTTTTTTTGTGTTTTGTTTGTTGACAAGTTGCAATAATATCAAATTAAAAAAAGCATAAATGAGTGCTGACAACATATTAAAGTCTATTTTGCTACTGTGATACTGTTCAGATACATTATATAACATGAAATATATATATATATATTTCTATATCTTATAGCCAAATACATATTTATACATGTACATATCAGAATTGCTTTCATGCAGTTGTTTATAAAAGTAGAGTACAAATAAAGTTAAGCTTTGATCATCAAAAACGTGTCAACAACAAAAACGTATAAACAGCCAATAAGGGTATTGATGAAACACAATGATACTTTCTACTTGCATAAGTGTGATCTTTATCGATTTTTTTTCTCACAAGTTTTGTTTGAACATTCATAACGTCTTACGATGGAGTGACTGAATTGGTAGGCACTGTCAAATACTGTTCCCAAATATTTGCAGCTCTTGCAAATGGAAATTGTTAAAAGCTAGAGATACATTAACAAGTAAAAGACATGAATTTCTATACCTACAGAATAATGCAGTAATAGTTGAGTACCATAGTATATCGTTCAAAATCATCCTACCACTTTGTTTATATTACTGCTCAATTTCTAGTTTTACCGCCAGATGGCACGGTGTGATATTTTTTTTTATCTCCGCCAAAAACAAAGACCAGAAAACAATGCGACGTATTCAAAATAGACAAGTGAGGCTTTACACTGTGTTATCCGAGTGAAAGACGACTCAGTTCAAATTGACAGCTGGTCAACATTCATTTCAGTTAACTCTTCAGCCGAGACTATTACACAACAAATCTACACCCTCGGAAAACTGTCAAGCCAGGCAAAAAAAACAAACACGGCCGCATTTTTCCATCATCCATCTCACCCGGACTTGGCCGCTCTCGCTTAATCCTCTCCTGGAAATTTTGTTGTAGAGGACTGACACGGTTTTGGCATTATATTTTGTACGTACTGAAGTCACACTACATGCATCATGGTCAAGTTTGAAGCATGAACAAGGAAAACCAAATTAAAAATTGCACTTAAGAAACGTGATGGTAGTGAAGACTCAGCAACACAGCTCTTTTTTTTCTTCTTCTTCAAACAAGTCACATTTGTATCTCTTTCTCTACTGCTGAGTACACTTTTCTTTTGCCACTACTATCAATTATTACTTTCATGGAAAATAATCATGAGAATGAAAAACAGACAACAATTTGCATCAGTAAGTGAAACACATAATTATACACAAACAGGCTTTGGAATACAGTGTATGATGCACCGTCCGTTTTTTCAATGATTTGTCAAGACAAAAGTGTCTGCGTTCGACACTGCGCTTTAAGCGTCCTTTTTTCTCAGTGAACAGCTTGATCTGTTGATGCGACAGCGAGCAAATCTGTTTCCTCCGATCACGTAGACACTATCCTCAGAGGGATGCTCAAAAAAAGATTTTCCATGTAAGGACAAACGCCTGCTCATATTCTTTCATTGTCTTGTGTTCTTATCGTGACGCGGTGAAACTGACAAGAACCTTGGCATCCACAATCAGCTCGCAGGAATCGTTTCTTTTCTTTTCCTCCTCTCTCTTAATGGTTCATTTGACATTTGAGTACAAAATAAGAAGTGATATGCGTAGCTTTCGGTAAGAAAAGTTTGTTTGTCGTCTTGTTTCCCTGCATGGCAGGACTTGGCACAAGTTTATGTACTCAACTCGAGGAGGACTGCATTTCACTGAGCCCATCTATTCATCCATATGCGCTTCATGTCCTCTTTTATGGCTGCTCAGTTTCTTCTGCGACCGAAACTGCTTTGTTCGTCCCCATCTCCACCCAACAGATGCATCAACACGCTCATGTAAAATCAAAATCACATTGCACATGTTCGTTTCATTTAGTATAAGTTCCTTTCATGCTCGCAGAGTAGACGTCGTTCGGAGAGCTGCGGTAATGGCATCAAATAGTAGTCCATGCGGCGCGATGTGTCTAAAAAATGAGACACTCGCAAACTTGGCTATGTTTCGCACAGCGAAAACACACAACAAACAATGTACAGGGGAAAATATATAAATATATACATTATTGTCACATCATACGTAATTTCTTTGGCAGCTTTAAAGTTGCTGTTTAAAACAGTATAAAGTTTTGATCCGAAACCCCACCACCGAATGCACACAACTGACATTCTGGAAGTCTGGTTAGCAGTTGTTTGAAAAACGAGACAAGACAAGAGAAACATAGAGAGATGGACAGTCATGGTTGAATAGCCATCAAACTAACCATACAGAAGTAGGTGTCATAGACACGAGTACAAAGTCATTCGTATGAAAAACAAGGTATCTTACTGACTAGAATAGTGTCCCGAGCACAACTTACTTTAATACAAAGTACATTCATTATCAACAAAATTGCATAAGCTACTTATGCATACAACGGATGGATCATGATGACAACACATAAGTCATTCAGAAGGTATGGTGTAAACATAGGTAAACGATAATTAAGTTACATGTCATGGTTTATTTCATCTTGGGTGCTTGTAAACGGTGATGAATTTGCTTTGACCGACTTTGGTCTTCTATGTATAGCACCATGAAGTGAATTTCATGTGTAATCTATGGATCAAGAGACATTTGCCTCTTCCCCACTCATTCAAACTCTATCCGTTCACCACCTTGACGGATTAGTTGGTGCCTTCTCCCAGGAGGTCTCCGGGCAGGAAGCTGAAAGAGCTCCCGGAGCCAGAGTCTCCATCCATGGGGCTCCAGCCCATGGAGTTGCTGCTAGGGCCTGGTGACCACAGCTGGCTGCCAGGCATGGAGGGCAGGCCGGCGTTCCAGTTCTGCTTGCTGGAGTCATCCTTGCCGGCGCCAGAGGCACTAGAGGAGAGCCCTCCGTTGCGGAACTTGTCTCCGCCTCCCTGGGGCCAGCCGGAGGAGGAGGAGGAGGAGGTGATGGGGCCGGGGGATGGGGCAGAGAATGCGTCGCTAGGAGAGACGAGCTCGGCCATGATGCCTGGCATGCCGGACAGCATGGACTGGGCCTTGGCGGCATCTTCAGGGAAGCGGTAGGCGACCATGACGGAGCCCTGAGAGCGGTTCTCCTGGAACTGTTCCACCTGACCCTGCTGGCCACAGATGGACCTCAGGGTGCCAGGGTTCATCTGAGAAGGTAAAGAGAAGAACTTTAACAATTAACAATCTGTCGAGTAATCTTGTGAAACTTGAAACATTAACAAACAGTCAAATATCCTTGTTCTTCTTCAACTGAACTGAAATAAATAGAGTATTTGTGGTTGAATATCGACGAAAGCAGCATACATTAGACCAAATTTTTCTTGGGGTTTTACTGAAAGGATACATCAGGAGCTTATCAATGGCATGATAGTTCAAGGTTGCATTACTCAGGATAACTTATTTAATAGTTTTAATAGTTCCAAACTATTCACATTGCTGGCTACTATAACGCTACAATCTAATAAATGCATACCCTATATTCCAACATGATAAGACAGGGTGAGCATTCTACATGTTGGTAGACATCAATAGACACTTACCTCAGGAGTGATTCCAGAGATGATGATGGTGTTTGATCCCGACGCACCATTACCAGAAGACCAGGAAGATCCTACAATTACAGAGAAAGAGAGAGAAGGGGGAGGGAACAGACATTTATTATTGGTGTCAAACCTTAATGCTTCCTGGGGGGTGTTTCACAAAGATCCTAAGTTGAACTTAACCCTTAGTATGGAAAGCCATTTGTATCCTTGGAATAAAGTATATTCAAAAGCAAAAATGCTAGTATTTTAGACTTTTCATAAATTTTACATCAAGAACATGAAATCCCCTTGATAATAGAAAATATCAATGATTTGAATCAACATTTTATGCCTTTTAAATGAAATTTTAAAAAAATTGTTTCAAAGAAACTAACGGCTTTCCATATTTTTCTAAGTCCAACTTAGAGGTAAGTTGAACTTAGGATCTTTATGAAACACCCCCAATACATTACCAGGTGACCAGGAAGATCATACAATTACCGAGAGAGAAAACAATCATTTATTACAGGTGTTGAACATCAACACTTCAGTACATTACCATTGTAGCCATTTATCATAGCTGCCAACATTTGGAATTTTAAATTAGTAACATTTAAGCAAAACTGAATATCACGTGCGCGAAGCGCACATCACGAGGGCGAAGGGCGAAGTGCGAAGTCCCTTTAGCCGGGCTCCATAGGGCCCTGGAGCGTCAAGCGCGGAGTCCATTGCGGCCGGCGTCCATGGCCCTATTTTTCATCATTTTTGCACAATTACTAGGTATGATTTGGTCAGATTTATGTTTTAAACGTTGTCTCTATACGTTTAAACACGTGAAAACGAAAATAAAAAATAAAAAATAAAAAATTATTATAGAAATGGGAAATTCGTAACAATTACAAATTTTTCGTAACAGTTGGCAGCTATGATTTATGATTAAGGTGGCAATCGTTCCACAGTTTCATCTTTCCAAAATTCAGAACCATGGTTAACAATTACTAAAAGGAATTTTATCAAATGAGTTTTTAGAACTTATTATTTATAAAAATATCACTCAAGTGAAATGCAGTATTACATTTGCTTGGTCGAGTACGATTAAAACTTATCTATACTTGGACCAAATATAAAAGTTATTGGATGATTTATTCTACTGTACATGCAACAACAACAAAATTAAATGATTACATAGTTGAGTGACAGAAAGATGGTGATAATGCTGACTAATTTTACAAAATGTATGGTAAGACACAACAATCTACCAGTGACCAAAGCCTGTAACTGTATGTAGTTCATTGACAATTTGTAATCATACACAATTGTATTGTACATCTACACGTATGTATAATGTATCCACTGAATTATATTCAACTCGCAATACCTTTTAATTACCATCCTCACCAAAAATATGGTTGACACAACCAAATTTAACTAACAGATTGCTAGGTGTGATTTCATACGATGAAATTTACTAACAAATAATTTAACCTACTGACATTATTCAGGCTTTTTTTATTGAAAGGATAAATACCATTATATTCCTTTGAAAAATGAATTACTACATTACAACATTCACATAGTAATGAGAGATCTTTAGTTTAAAGGGATCTAGTAACTTTGTTGACTTTTGCAAAAAGTGACAAAGGGTTGATAAAATGTGTATTTCTGTACTCTCTGTCTCATATGTCCACCGAGTGATGTGTAAAAAATCCATGGTAAATGAATGTTGTATGACCGAGTAATGAGCGAAAATACAAAGTGATACTTGATAATTTATTGCACTTACTTTGTACAGTTATCATTCTCCAGTGGATAATCATAAATCCGAACAATTCAATCATAAATATCTCTATAATGAAAGGGTAATTCAGAAAACTGAAACCTGTTCCATGCTTGTATTGGTAATACGAATAGAACGGGGTAAGTGATAACCACTAGAGTTCTAAGGTAAGTTTTGTGGATTTTGACATTTTTACTAGATCCCTTTAGAACTTCAACAATCTTGAGACACCAGAATACCAAATACGGTCATAAGACACACTGAAAATCATGTACATGAATAAAAAGTGGATAAAGTATGTGACGTTCCGCAATGATACTGTAACCCGTAGCTGGGGCATGTTAGTTGCTAATGATAGGCTAAATAATAGTAACATACATTACAGCACAGTCTGTACGAGTACAAGGTGATATAAATAGCAATTTGGGATAAAGAAACTAAATGAAATGAGTTAGCAAACTGCTGTCTGTCATGTAAATATATGTATCATATAAAACATATCAATAAACGGTTTATTTTTCTCGGCAGACAGCAGTAATGAGGTTAAATAATGATGTGAAATAACGATTATTCACAAAATAGACTATAAAATTCTATGATGATTTAAAACAAAAATCAAATTTGTGATGATTTGATATGAGGCTAAATAAAAGAAAATAATTTTGGTAGCATGTGATGGACTGACTTTTGGTTAAGCATTTGATGGCTATCCTTGTACTCACTGTGCATAACAGCATGCCCCTGCATTTGTGGGTTCTTACCCAAGGGAACATCCCAACTTCCTCTCCAGGAATTACTCTGAGGGTGCTCACCCAGTCCCGGCGGGGGCCTTGGGGCACGCGGCTGGTTCCCAGACCCACTGCTCCACAGCTGGTTAGAACGGGAACCTCCTCCCGCTCCACCTCCAGGGAATCCCCCACTGCCGGACTCTGTGTAGTTCCAGCTGGACTTGCGTCCACCAGGCTGGTTGGACCAGGAGGACTGGGGCTTCATAGGGCGAGTCAAGATGCCGGAGATGTCATCCTTCTGCACCTGGTCACGTCCAGCTGATTTGGAAGAGGCAAACATCCCAGGTGTGGCTGTTGGGTCATTGGAGACGTCCAGGCTGCTGGTTGGATTCCAGGGCACTCCTGGGATGAACTCAGGGACGCCATCCTCGATAGCGCTGCTCAGGCTGTCCGGCTGTGGGAAACTCCAGCCGGCATCAGAGAAGGCGGAGTCAGCACTGGTTGGCAAGCTGTCTGAAGGGGTAGGGGAGTTGCTGCGGGACCAGTTAGACCCACGGCGAGATGGATCAGGCATGCCAGGAACAGACTCGGAGCGACCAGATGGCGGGAAATTCTTCGCCCCAGGTTTACCAAAGAACTGCTGCATGCGGGACTGCTGGCGGGCACCCAGATCTGCATTCATGCTGCCGATGTTGCCTAGCAGGTCGGACTGAGGAGTGTTGGGAAACACGTCGGAATCACTGCGCATCTTGGGTCGAGTCGGGAAGGGCTGGCGAGAGACCGGTGGACGCTGCCCTGAAAGAACTTGCTGTTGAAGAAGGCGAGCCATCAGCTGCTCCTGCTGGGAGCGGTTAGCTGAGCCCATGCCCTTGCTGGAGATGTTGGGCCCTCCAACAGGAGGCAGGTTATTCTGCTGGGCCTGAGCCTGGGCAAGCAGCTGCGGGTAGCGCTGCACGATGTTCATGATCTGCTGAGGAGTCACCTGCTGCTGGAGCAGGTTCTGGTTGACGATGCCGCTCTGCACGGCCAGCTGGAGCAGGACATTGAAGAGCTGCTGCTGCTGCTGCTGCACTGCCGGCTGTGGCTGGTTGAATGGACTCCTCATGGGCTGGCTGGTACTACTGGGCTGCTGCTGACCCATCAACAGGTTCTGCTGCTGCTGTTGCTGACTCTGACTGTTGAATCTCTGGCCTACACCACCACCTGACGGCATGAAGCCTTGGCTGCCCATCATGTTGCTTGGTTTGCCTCCGATGGGCATACTTCCTGGCAGGCTGTTATTCATCAGCATGTTGGCGTTGGTGAGGTCGTTGCCTGATGACAGCAACTTTGGATCGCTGAAGGCAGACTCTCCAAGTCCCAGGTTGTTCATGGTGCGGGTCATCTGACGCATGGGGTCATCCAGATCTCCGCTAGGCTTGTTCTGTTCCATCATGTTTGATAGCTGTTGCAGATCACCTGTTTACAACAAAAAAATGTATATGGTTGAATTGACCTGAATGAGGCAGAAGTGTCTAAATTATTTGAATTAACATAGTGGACATGTTAAGTGGCAGATTATGGAATGAGCTGCCTCTGGAATTAAAAAAGATAGATTCCATATTTTCTTTTAAATCAAGTGAATAGGAAATTGAAAAATAAAACATCTATTTAAAATCTTTAAAAAAGTAAAATGATTGAGATTACTGTATAAACTTTTGTTAGGGTTGCAAAATTATAAGACAGTGGGGAGTATCATTTGAAAATGATGTTCATCTACCCCTAAATAGCCTCCATCAGCTAAAACCATTCTTCGCATTTTAGGCCAATAGAACATTCATGCTAATGAAATTCATAATAACAAATTATGGTAATGTATTTAGCGGTTATGAAGAAGTGAGTTAAGCAGAACTTGTTCTCACCCAAAGCAGATTCGAAGTGGAAGTTGTGCCTGCGCAGAGCAACCTCAGCAACCTCCTTAGGGAAGCCATAGTCCATCAGGCGCTTCAGCTTGCTGATGTAGTGGTTAGACTCGCGTTGTCCAGTGGGCTGCAGGGGCAGAAACAAATACAGAAGACTTCTAATGATTGAACTTAAAGAAAACATGCATTCATATTTGAAATGCAACACAAATTGATTACACATTGACTGCATAATGATTAAAAGTTGCTGTAAGCTTTTTTATGTCATTAAGGGATAATTTATGCAAGCCTACATATATTGTGCTTTTGAATGATTCTCCCACTTTTGTTTGTAGTTGTAACCAATTCAAGATTTGTTATTCATTCATATTATTTATTGTATGTGTTTTAAGTGGAAAATATATTTAACACAACTGAAACAAACAGATGAAGCTGAAATGACCTCCCTACCCCTCCATCTCCACCCATTTTATTTTGTAATAAGTTTCTAGGAGAGAATTTCTCTATCAGGGCTTGCCCTTAGTGGTGGACTGGGAGGCCTGTGACCTTTGACCACATGATCCCACGAACAGACAACCCGAAAACATAACACCTCCAGCCACTTTGTTGCGGCAGCATAACAACACGCTGCTGGTGAAAGAAGGAAGAAAGAAGAGGTCCATAATCTTACCCTTGGTTTCTTTGGTCCTCCTTGACCTCCTCTCCATCCTTCAGACATGGATGGACCGCCGCTCTGAGAACGTGAATCCCACTCCTCATCTCCCCAGTGACCAACTGCAAGGGAAACACATTTACAAATGAGTACTGCATGTGGTCAGTTGGGAAAGAGAAGGGCCCTTAGTCAATCATACGTACAGTACGTACATTATCATTCTGTTGTGTGCTGGTCTGTATCATCCAACGATTTAATCAATGCAAGTTCTTTGTTACTACTAGTGCTGCATATCATTGGGGTGTTAAATAAGCCCGGCCTCCGACATTTTGTAAACTAAATTTTTTATTTGATTTTTTTTCTAGGAAAGTGGACCTGTGTATTCTGCAAATTCTTTGACTTTTTGTTACTGCCATCTTGCATGAAATGGATAAAATTGATATGAGAGTGACTTTGGAAAGGAAAATTATCATCCAATTATAACAACTCCCTGATTAAATTATGAATTCAAAATATGACTTTACATGTTTCGTTACAGGTATTCCTTGTAAAATGAATGACTAGCCATATGAAAAAAAATCAATAAAAATACATATATACATTCATAATAGAGTTACTGAACATTTGTTTTGGAACACATGTTTAGCAAAGGAAGTAAAGGAAGTAAACTTACTTGATCCAGAACTATTGTCCTCCTGCTGCCAGTTCTGTTGCATAGAATCCTTATTCTGAGTACTGCCACTAGTACTGCTGGATGGGCCCCAGGAAGATGTGGAAGACTGGTCCCATTTGTTGCCGCCACTGTTGCCTCCTGCTCCTCCAGTGTTCCACATGCTGCTGCCACCGCCGCCGCCACCGCCGCCGCCACCGCCGCCGCCACCGCCGCCGCTAGTGCTGCCACTCCTCTGGTTAGGGAAATCCCCCCAGCCAGCTTGCTGCTTGCTCTTATCCTCCCACTGGTTGTCTGGTTTGAACTGAGAGGGAGGCGGATTAGGAGGCATCATGGGTGAGTCGCCCTGTGGGCCTGCAGATGGAGGAGGACCTTGCATAGTACTGTTCTGAGGGTTGCCACCCATCTGCGGCAGGTGGCCACCAGCCTGGCGCCGGGTCAAGCGACGGTTGTGCTCACTGGGGTCGCCCCAGTGGCTGGTTCCGTTGTCCTGGGATGGCATAGGGACAGGGGGCATGGGACCATCTCCCCAGCCTGTGGCCACTATCTTCTTGGGCGGGGGTCCTGGCAGCATCTGAGAGGGGTCGTCCGAGGGCTGTGGTGTGCCACTGGATGCGTTACTGGCTGTTTCCATGTCCTTGTGAGGAGGGGAAGATCTCTCTGAGCTGAAGCCAGATGTAGAGGGAGGTCCATGTGATCCTGGGGGTCCTGGGGGTCCAGGTGGGCCAGGTGGGCCAGATGAACCAGGTGGTGGGCCAGATGAACCAGGTGGTGGGCCAGATGGTGGTCCTGAGGGTGGACCGCCAGGAGGACCAGGTGGACCAGGGGGTCCAGGGGGTCCTGGTGGGCCTGAAGGAGCACTTGACGTCGGTGGGTGACCCCAGCCAGAATCTTGGCTTTCACTTCTCTCCTTTGGCGGTCCCCATCCTGACTGTTGCTGTGAGCTTGGTGGACCACTAGGTGTCGGTGGCTGGGCTCCCCAGGAAGATTCTGTGGGTCCCTGTGGTGGGTTTGGTGGCTTGCCCCATGCAGACTGCTTGGGCTGCTCTGCTTTCTCCCACTGCCTGTCTTGTGGTGGAGCCTGAGAACCCCAGCCAGTAGTGCCTGATTGGTTGGGGTTGCCCTGAGGTTGATTCTGGCCGTCCCACTTCACTTCTTGGTTGATTGGTCTCTTCCCCCAAGGTGTCTTGACAAGAGCTGCAATCTGTGTGGGGTCTACAGGTTGCGGTTCCACTGGGTTGCGGTGCATGTTGGGTCTATCTCCTCCTCCCTTGTTGGCTGACTGACCCCAGGAAGATCCTCCTGATTGAGGCTTCCCCCATCCAGATGATCCACCGTCCTGGTCTTTCTTTGGACCATCTGGTCCTCCAGGTGGGCCAGGTGGGCCTGGTGGGCCTGGTGGGCCAGGAGGTTGTGGAGGTTGGTTCCCCCAACCTGATGGACGGTTGCCCCATCCTGGTGCTGGAGGCTGCCCTCCTTCCTTGGGTCCATCCTTGCTCCATCCCCCTGGAGGCCCTGGAGGTCCTGGCGGTCCTGGAGGTCCTGGATGTCCTGGAGGTCCTGGAGGTCCTCCCGGAGGTCCCCCTGGTGGACCGCCACTGGTAGGTGTGGAAGGAGGTCTCATGCCCCAGCCGGAGTTTCCTTCGTTGCTTGGAGGAGGCTTGCCCCATCCGCCGGTGCCAGACATCTCGTTGGGTCCAGCGCTGCTGCCTCCCCAACCCCTAGAGCTTCCCACAGGGTTGGCTCCTCCCCAAGGCTTGTTGCCTCCTGCTGAGGATGAGTGTGTCTTTCCAGGGTGGTCATTGCCCCATCCTCCTCCTCCTCCACCTGATGGTGGTCCTGTGGGAGCGCCGCCCCAGGCTGAGGTACCAGTCAATGTGGGAGGACCAGAGGGATTGCTTGATCCCCAGGATGAACCTGAGAGGGACAAAATGGAATAACGTTTTGTACAGAAAATAAAACTTGTGTACATGAATATCCGATATAGAACAGAATGTCCAATCCAAATCCAACAAAATACATACACATAGTTCAACAATTATTTATATTTACAAGTATATCAACGTTCAATCAAACTTTGATAGTAATTGAAAACATTGAAAATCTGTATTTTTGATATATTCACAGGGAGGTGACCATATCTATAAACAGAGATAACACAAAGTGATGCAGAACAGTTTCTCACCTGGTTTTTGCCATCCACCCTCAGAATCTTTCTGAGCGCCCGGGTTCCCCCAGGATGAGTCAGCCCCAGGCCTGGACTGGTTGAATCCATTGTTGGGTCCTGGTCCTGGTGGCATACCCCAGCCCTGGCTGGTTGGCCTCTGTTGTCCCTGTCCTCCGCTGTTCTCTCCAACTGCTTTCTCCTTGTCCAAGTCTCCTGGTCCTGGCATCCCAGAGGCCAGGGTGGTGTTGGGTGTTGACACAGGAGGCATCTGCTGCTGCTGCTGTTGCTGGGATTCCTGGCTGGTTGGTGGTGTGCCCCCGTTGCCACCAATACTACCGCTATTGCTGCTGCTACCACTACCACCACCAGCCTGTGAGGTGGGCAGTGCTGGGTTGCTGGCAGTGCTAGTGGGCGTGGTGGCTGCTGATGGCTCCACACCGTTCTGGCTGGCACTGGTGTCCCAGCCGGAGCTCATGGACGTTACTGGGATGCTGCTCGATGAGGTAGAAGACGGCATGGAGACTTGGCTGCTACCCCCGAAGGGCAGGGAGGCCTTGCCGCCGCCGGACTGCAAGGAGGTGGATGTACCCCACACCGAGGAGCCTCCGCCCCCATGCCCATTGCTGGTTGGGTTCTGAAAGAGACCTGGCTGGAAGGAGGAGCTGGATGCACCAGACACTGCTGTGCCCCAGCTGCTGGAGGTGGAGGTGGGTCCACTGGAACTGCTTGATCCCCAGATGGAGCTCATCGAACCCGGGGCTTGAGATGTGTTGCCTTTCCCACCGTCTTGACTCTGTCCATGGTCTAGACAAAACATGGAAAGAGCAGGAAATGTATAAAAGGTCTGTGATTTCACTTCACACCTGATGCTTAAGATGCATTGCTCTTATAACTATCTTTAAAAATAACTGTGTTTTGGTTATAAATGTCCGTAAAATACAAATAAATCAAAGACATCAATTGTCAATGTGACTAGTGCTTAAACTTGTCATAAAATTTATTCCGACTACTTCCAAGGAGATATTGAACATTATATGTCTGCATTTAGCCGCGCTTCACAAATTTCTGCTATCGAGTACAGAAGCCATGACGTCATAAAAACACTTTTTTGGAATTTTCAAATTTGGACTTCATTTTCAGAAAGAGCATAATAAATAATGTCCAAATACCGAAAATCAAAGGAAAAGGTTACGTATTTGCTGAGATATACCCATCTGAATGAATGTTACTTCAATGGGCAATCAGTGTTATAGTGCACTGGTTCCTAAATTTAGGAACCAGTGCACTATAACACTGATTGCCCATTGACAACAAAAATCATTCGGCTGGGCATATCTCAGCCAATACGTAACCTATTCCTTTGATTTTCGGTATTTGGACATTATTTGTTATGCTCTTTCTGAAAATGAAGTCCAAATTTAAAAATTCTAAAAAAAATGTTTATGACATCATTTATGACATCACACTTCACCACTCTATATCTTTCCTTCCTGTATTAAAACAATTTATATGTGCACCATGCATAACCATCTCAAACGGTCGAGTGTTACTTTTGCCCCCAAAAGATATTTTATTCTGAATTAAGTAAATGAAAATGGTACTTTTAGGGAGGTGAAATTCAATAAAAGGTGCTTCTTACTTGAGTCCATGGGTGTCCATCCAGGTGAGGTGGCCGTGGAGCCATTTGACCACGGCCCCTTCTGACCATCCTCTCTGTTCCACTGACTCATGTTTATTGCTGCAACACAAAACAATAAGAGACAGAAAAAACAAAACATCATTTAAGGATTCTCTCTCTTATATTTATACTCATTGCACAAAGTTGAATCGTTTTGGACTGCATGAAGAAAAAACACACTTTAGACTCGTGTAAAATTTTCGAAGGAAAAAAATACCCCCCCCCTCCCCAAACAAAAACCACAAACGAATTCTTGTAATTTTGTTTTATTTCTTAAATGTTTTTTCTTTACCTGCTGAGTTCAAGCCAAAGACAATGACAGCTGCAAGCCCGCCCACACAGGCTGCAGTCTAAGCTTCTCAACATCTTTGCATATTTTCTCTACCATCAATTCATTACAAATACGTGATTAGGATCAGTTAAACATGGATGTTTTACCTGCTGAATTCAACCCGAAGACACTGTCAGCTGTGTGTGTGCTTGGCTCTGCCTGCAAGCCCGCCCACTCAGGCTGTCTGAAATTCTCCTGGCTTGTCTGCGCTGTGTCGTTTTCTACGGTTAAGGGGATAAGGGGAGAGTTATGTACCTCACTGAATACTGATGAAGAAGTAAAGACATACAGAGCCTTTTCTAGAGGTAGAATAGTTTTACATTCTTAAATGTTTCAATTGGCCGTTTTCTTTGGTGGCCCCGTTGGGCCTGTACTAATTTTGAGCTCTGCCTAATTGACCAACAGTGGAGTACAACCAATGATCTATCTGACAAACATGATCTCAAGACACAAGCCAAACTTATCTAGACCCGTCATCTTTCATTTTTATATTTTGTACACATATTCAATTGTTTGCTTATGTTTCCAGCACATTCATTCAAACACAAATTAACAGCATCGTAATTTGCTGCAAATTTCTGATTCCATTTTATAAAAAATGCCAGCCTAGTAACATGAATACATACATTTCTTCATTCTTTCATCACTGTAAAATGATATACATAATCTTTCAAAGCTAAGTCAAACAAAATAAAACGGGAAAAAAATCATTGCATACAAAGGCAGTATAAATACGTTGTCAATAGCTAATAATGAAATCATAAACACAAATTTCTATTCTTGCATTGCATGTGAGTAAAAGCTTACCTTTGGTTTTGTTCTCTCCAGAATCAATCTATAAAACAAAAGAAAGAAAACAGACATATGAAATACGATACCTTCTTAAACTTCAGTCATATTTGCATTGACTGAATTTAGAACTACTGATTAGAATCCGGGCTGAAGTCCCTCATGTCCCCCCCCCCCCCCCCCCCCCAAACCCCCATCAACAATTCCCAGTTCCCCTACCCCCCGAACCCAACAACACACCAAGTCTATCACCCCCTGCCAACGCTGCAAGATCAATATCTCTGGGTGAATATGTGCATAGGAAAAAGGTCAGGGGATAGGGTTTCTGTTTGCTCATATCGTCTCACTCGGAACGTCAAGCACTCTTGCCTCTTTGTGTTGCTTTGTTTTCTAACGCCGATTGCATTCATCAATTACAAGCAAAAGAAAAACAAGGCGAAGCCTAAAAAGGTAAGGGAAAAAGTTTAATTTCATTTTCAGGGGCTTCATTTCATGTCTTCCTCCATAAGTCGTGCCATAAATAAAAGATTTCAAATGTTCATATGAATGTATTATACATGTAACTCTTATGTCTTAATGTATCCCTTTCTCATACTGCCTTCCTCCTTTTCCCTTTTATTCTCTTTCTCATCTTCTCTCCTTTTGCCTTTTCCCCTTTCCCTAATTCTTCTTTTTTTCTGACGATTTTCCATTGAGTTGGATGAATAAAATAAAATATTGAATATTGAATATTAAAGTAGTACTCAAAAATAGTTTTGCATTGAACTGTATGTAAATTTGTGGACTGTGCTCATTAATGCCTTTCAGGGGCTCTTTTTGGCATTTTGGGAGCTACATCTACCCAAGCACCATGCATTTTTGTCTCACTATTACATGAGGGTAGGTTATCGATTCCCAATGCAAGGCCCTTCTTCCTTGCCCCATGTGTGCTGCATTAGCTTTCTCTAGGAGACTAAAAATAGCTCTCTGCATCATCTACATCCAGCAAAGAACTCACTTCTGACATTTCCTTTTGTTTCTATTTATAGCATTTAGCTGTTCTTTAGGTACATGCAAATAATACTTACAACAATTATCATAATTTCTCTCTTTCCAAATTTAATAGCACTCTAAAAAATATTTTTGCTTCCGTTTTGCTATCAATAAAGGGCCTCCTCTATGCGACGCCAAATTGTTAAAAATAAATTGCTGCTTCAAGCTTTAGTTGGAACATGTGCGCATGTCATCTCCATTTCCCTTCTTCAAATTGGTGCGTTATCTGCAGTTTTATTTACACTAGTGTCTATACAGTCAAACCTGTGTATAGTGACCACCCAAGGGAAACAAGAAAAGCGGTCTACACAGATAGGTGATATCTATAGACAAGTTCCAGAACATTGTAATTCTCTGCATGGGATCACTTTTGATGGCTTCTATAGACAGGTTTGCTGCTTCAGACAGGTGGCCACTAAGACAAGTTTGACTGTACTTACCTCATTGATGGACGCTGTGTTGGTGGGAGAGTATCTGTTGTTGGACGCTTTCTCTATAGCTACACCTTCCGTCGGGGATGATGAGACGCGCTGTTGCTCTGGACAATTGTCTAAGCTTGCTCCCCGGCTCTGAGTTTCCTCAGCCTTTATCTCTGAATCTGCCTTAACCTGCAACAAGTAAATGATACAAGGAAATGCAACATTTTATTCTAAACTGACATAATTAGTGTCTCAACATTAATGCAACATCTTGGAGTTACTATAACTGGAGTGAATGAAGCGATAAGTTGTTCTGGACTATGTCTAAACTTGCTCTGCGGCTCTGAGTTTCCTCAGACTTTTGCTCGGGTTCTGCCATAACCGGTCAATAAATAATTTCATCACAATATAACATAGCAAGAACAAATAATGATTGAACTGCTCAAAGGGCAATTTCAATACACACTATGAGCAAGCACAATGCGTAACATTGTGAATAAATTGCAAATAATAACATTCATTATCCACGAAGATAAACATGGTTAAATGAACCTCCTCCAGACAAGGTTCTCCCACATTAAAACAAAAATATTTTATTCCCAGTTTCTTTGTTCTCTAAAAAATATCACTTTGAAATTCAGCTACAGCTATTCACATTTCTTCTATGTAACTAATTCAAACTTCAACATTACACAAAAACTGCTTCCGTTAATTTCAGACTTTTTACCCATTCTGTCTTCCATCTTCAATTGCACTTAAATAAAGAGGAATCAGAAGTCAAAACAACATGAGGAAATTCATTCCGACAGCTCATTCCCAAATGTCAAATCATAAATAACATCCTATATTTCTGGGATTCAAACTGCCACTCCGTCTGTGCTGTTGACTGATGGGGCATGGGACTTTGGTCTCTCATGCATTTATTATGCATGTCAAATTTCTTCCATAACAGACTTAAATTGTCTTTGGAAAAAAATATTGACTAGCATTATGCATAGAGACTCGATACTTCACATGGATCGTTAATGGTAAAGGGGAATTAGGGGTCACAAAATTATGAGGATATGAATTTCATCAGCTCATCCCAAATGTCGAAACATGAATAACATCCTATTTTTCTGTGATTCAAACTGCCACTCTTGTCTGTGGTGTTTATGGGTCCTTCATGGGGATAGGGGCTCTCATGTATTGGTCATGTGATAGTGACATATCTTCCATAAACGACTACTATTATTTTGCATTGTCTACATGCTGTTTACTATTATGGTAAAGGGGAATTAGAGGTCAATATCTGACTAGGATATGAATTTCGTCAGCTCTTCCCAAATGTCGAAACATGAATAACATCCTATTTTTCTGCGATTCAAACTGCCACTCTTGTCTGTGCTGTTTATGGGTCCTTTATGGGGATAGGGACTCTCATGTATTGGTCATGTAATAGTGATATATATCTTCCATAAAGACTCGATCATTTGAACCGATTGTCTACATACTGTACACTATTACGGTAAAGGGGAATTAGAGGTCAATATATGACTAGGATATGAATTTCGTCAGCTCTTCCCAAATGTAAAAACATGAATAACATCATATATATTTCTGCGATTCAATTTGCCACTCAGTCTGTGCCATTGATTGATGGGTCATGGGAATCTGGGCTCTCGTGGCTTTTAAGGACAGAATCACCCACGTACCTAATTTAGATAACGGGTTCAAAGATAGGCTCTGAGAATGTGACTCATCCATGACAGGTAGCTCTTTCTTGAAAGGAGAGGGGGGGGGGGGGGGGCTAAAGCAATATGATAGTGAAGGAAACCATATGTATGTAGAGTATGACCAGCAACAAGAAGTGAGAGTCGTATGGAGCCTAGCTTGCAATTCAAACAGGATCTTCGTCAGGGCAGAAATGACAGTTACTGCATGAAGACTATGTATTATATACCAAATACAAGAAGAACACATTCACACTGCATAGCATATTTTTTGCACACAACTAAAACTCAAAGACCAAGTCCGTAGTGGCGTGTTACATGTATATTTGACAATGCATTCCTGTTATTATTATAATTGCTACATTTCTATTTAATGAACTGTGCTAAATTTGGCAATTATACTGAAAATGAAATAATATCTCTCATCCATGTCCTAATTCACATGTTAAAGGACAATGAAATCCAGACAAATTGTTGTATGCACTATAACACACTAAATATAATTAATAGTCTTTGAAAATTTGAGCACAATCGGTCAAGAAATAAGAAAACTATGGCTCTTTGAAAAGAGCCATGTTTTTCTTTGAGTGACTCAAATTGGCAACGCACTCTGGCAAAGTTGTGGACAACTCCCCATACATTTTGTACACAAAATTCCAGTTTTGTTAAATTTTCTCAAAATGTATGTTTACCCTTCGTTCGAGTTCAACATATGTTTTGTAGAATGCTTTTATACATAACATATCATGAGTTGGGGGAATGGGAAAATGTGACTATGAAGAAAACTGTAAAAATGGGAACATTTGTGTACAAAACATATGGGAAGTTGTCCACACACTTATCAGAGTGCGTTGCCAATTTGAGTTCCCCATAGAAATAAATGGACATCTTCAAAGAGCCGTAGTTTTCTTGTTTATTACCCGATTATGCTCTAACTTTCAGAGATTGCTCTTCTTAATCTCTGCAAGACTATGAAAGTAACATTTTGCTTGGGTTTCATTGCCCTTTAACATGAAACCTAGAAAGGCAAGAGCACAAATGTATAAGCACTGATAAAAGACAGGAAATGTGGCTATGTATTACCTGACTGTGCACTGTCGGGTCAACTACTGTATCCTGAATACACTCTTGCTTGCTTGTGATCGCCACAGATTTATCCTGCACAAAATAAAAGGGGAAAATATGGAATATTACAAAAGTCTGTCAAGATGTCATACCGACATACTGCAATCCATGCAAAAGCATGTATATTCTACTGACCATCAGTCACATTTAACTTATTCCCTACTAGATTTTGCAGTCCCCATAGATCATCATCTGGCCTGCTGGTAAACGGCAAGCAAAAATACACTTCTGGCCACCAAAAGTGTAATCCTATCAAATTTGGAATGCTCAATTAGACAGCAAAATTTAACAGATTTATTTGTTTTATTTGATTTGGGCCACCCATATACAGTTCTAGGCCACCACAAATTTACTTTTCCCCTTATGTTTCAGTCCAGATTAGCCTGTTCAAGAGCGGCCCTAAAAATAATTATTATGAGGTCTATGGAGAATACATGTTATACCCAAATTAAATATAGTAGTAATCATAAATATAGTAGTAATCATGGGTTGAGAGCAGATGAAAATCACAGCATGTTGCAAGCTAGCCATTACTGTGGACTGTGCTCATGTATGCCTTTATTATTACACAATATCACTGTGTTTGGGTCCATGTTGCTGTGCGACGACACAAATATTTTATTTGCTACTTTTTTGAGTGAAATGATTTTGGTGTACAGATTCAATGCTATGCTGATTCTGTAACAGTAACTTTCATTTTAAAAAATAAGCTGGTAGAATTATAAAAGAGTTGATTGTATACAAATTCACTGATTCTAATTGAAGCACAAATGTTCATTTGCTCTCTAGCTTAGATGTACATGTACTATCCGAAAGATCAATTTTTAATTCCTATTTATTTTATTTGTTTAATGTGAGTTCTATACCAACCACATGTTTAGCAATACGGCCATGGGTATACTGGGCCATCATGTAACATTTTAATTCAATAATCCAAACTCTAACCATCTCAAGACCATTTCCATGAAAAACCAAACAGCTATATCATGTAGAAAACAAACATGGAGTATTAAGAGTATATAGTTGGCTACATGTACTAAAGATCAACAACTTGGAAAGAAACACTAGCGTATAAAATAAACTGTAGCCATTAACTACAGTCTGGCTCTGCGAGTATCAACTCCATTCCCTCATATAACATATTGACTGCTTTCCCCGTTATTACATATTCGCCTGAAGCGAGTAGTTTGACATTTCGCTTCGACTCAAGAATGCAAATGAACAGTCTGGGGGGTGATTCTGTGTATAACATACAGTCTTGCACTGTCCGTCTGTGCAGTGCAGTGCGTAAGGGCTCCAGCAAGAAACATTGCCCGGGGGAAGTAATTATCTTTAACTTCTGCGTCGCTCAACAGACGAGCACAATATACTGGCAATGCCTCAATCTCCCTTCTCTGACATAGTCATTAGCAATCAGCCAGCTCTTTCAAACTTAACCCCCTCCCCCCCCCCCCCCCCCCCACCATGCAAATGCACACCCACGCGCACACACACATACATACATACATACACACACACACACACACATACATACATAAATACATACAACGCCCACTCAACACCACATTCATAAACACCCACAGACACATGCAAACACATCTTCACATATATGAAGTGCTCTTTTAGGCAGGCTTAGAGGTATTGTTTGAACAAAAATAAGGATATTCTAAGATGATGCAGATAGATAAGGCACAACATTCCATCATTTAAATATGTGTGTAGCAGATTATATCATTATTTAAAAATATTGAAAGACCGCTTCGAGACATACGTGGCTCTATAATAGAGTAATATCCATGATTTTTGTGCAACTTGAAGATAACCTTGAAAAATGAAGAAAATTCATTCTCAAACAGAAAAGATTCAGTAATCTTACAAGATATCCCAACTTTCCTGTGCATTTTACTTTTGAATTCTTCCTTGCACTGCATGTGCTTTTCTAGAGTTGATAGATACCTCTTGAATTGATCATTACTCAAATAGTTTTTCATGAACATACATATCCTAGGTTTTCAGTTGTTTTCCCACTGTAGTGATCATGCCTCATGGCAAAAAATGCTTTCTACTCTCAATTAGCTCTAAGCATTTTTTAGCCCCTTTCATAGTTTGTAACATTCATCCCCTTGATATTCAGAAGCAAATTACAGAGATGAAAAATTTCTCCAGTGAGTTGAACCATGGACTTAGACAAGACTCAACCCATTTCTCGAGGAAAAATGCAGCATAATCTCTATTATCCTATTACAATTGAAAGCTTAATATCTAAAGGAATGATGACTTTACTCCTAAATCCTTTGTACACAGTACTATTTGTAAGTATGTACATGCAAACTGGTAGTTTCAAATACACCAACTAATGCAATGAAAAGAAATGAAAAGGATTGTGTTTTTCCTTTCATAGATTTGAATTAAATAGTATATAACAGACTTTAATTAATTATAAAAACAATCTAAAGTACTTTCATCAAATGTCAAATATTATGCCTAAATTCATGCAAAACATTCAATTGAAAATACAATTGAAAATACTTTCATCAAATGTCAAATGTAATGCCTAAATTCATGCCAAACATGTTAAGAGTCAGTAGTAGAGTGGTCTCTAAAGGGAATTTCTTAAATGGAATTATTTTTTAAAAAAATGACTCAAGACATAGATCCAAGTGAGTGAGTTATTTACCTCGAGTATTTCAAATATATTTGGTGTCGCTTGGCTCTGCGGGCTGGAGTCCTGCACATTAGTGGTAGGAGGCCCGTTCAATTGTGACCCGTTCTCGCCGCTCGGGCTTGAAGACGATTCAAGTTCTCCGCTCTGGCTATTATCTGTGAGAAAAGATACAAGCAGAAAAAGAAAAAATGAAAGGAGATTAAAGAATATTCATAAATTTATAGTTAAAGGCCCATCAATCGCGATGTATTCTTGCATCTTGGGCTTGAAAATGATCCAAGTACTCTGCTCTGGCTATTATCTGCAGAACAAAATACAAATACAGAACAAAATACAAATGGGACAGACAGTGAGAAAAGGAGTGGGTTAAAGAATATTCATAAATTTATAGTTGGGGGCCTTAGGGCCTGTCAACTGTGACATGTTCTTGCCGATTCCCACTGCAGTACATGAAGATCATAATACGATAGGGAAGAGAAAGAGAGAGAGATAACATACGAGTTTGAGAATGTGTATCAACCAATATTCTGCTCCAGATCTGCTATTATCTGTAGCTCACATCAGATGAGAAAGAAACAGCGAGTGTTTTTGCAAATGTAAAAACTAAACCGATAAATCCGCCTCGGCCATTCAAAACAGGATTCACACTTGAGCATGGAAGAGAAAAAGGAGAATTTCTCTATATTTTCAAAGGGGTGTAGAATTACATCGAGACTGAAGTGTTATAGTGCATTGGGAGCTGGAGGGTGCAAAATGGATATTGGAAACTTTTCATGTAATGAAACTGTTCCGAGGACCTACAAATGTATCCGTCCTTGGCTCAAGTACAAAAAATGCTAAACATTTTTTTCTTTTAATCAATAAAGATTGTCTGTGTCCATGTCACACAATCATGATTACAGGGAATATTGTGATTTATACAAACACAAATGTACAGTTTTATCTTACCTCAACAACCAAAACCCTGAGATGATAGGAGAATACAATTTTTTAATTCATTCATGTTTACTTTCTAGGTGCGGCGATAACAATTTCTGCAATTATTAACCGAAGTCAAGAGGCATACTATCATACCAGAGTCCAGTATAATGTACAGTAGATGTCTAAACTCAAGTTAAATTGTAACATTAGAATGCCTGTGACATTTCACTGGAAGCTCTCACCGCGCAGCGACAGCTGTTGGGCTGATACATTTCTTCCATAACAAGGGCCTAGATTCAAATTTCTTGTCATGTTCTTTGTGTAAAATTGCAATGATATTATATTCAAAATTTTCAAAGGATCAAATAGACATGACAAACTGAGTATCAACATGTTTTTTCATTTTTATGACAACAGTTTGTGTTGAAGTTTCAACATCTACAAACAATATTTTTTTATAAAGTACTAAAATCAATTATAAGCCTTTGAATTTAAAACTAATATTGTTTTGACCAATCAAAATTTGGTATCTAAAAAAAAAAAAAAACTGTAATTTTGAACAACCCAAAACCCTTCCAACACCATAAAAGTATTTCCATTATGTACAGGTTACTTAATACTTGTAAGATTTCAGAATAAATATAAGAATAAAGATGTTTGCTGGTATACGTGTTATGAGCAGCCAGTATATTGTTTATGATGGCATTAAAACTCTGAATAGATCCTGCCTATGGTATACTCAAGCTTGTTTTACAAACTTCTAGTAACATTAATTATTTTGTATGACCTACACTGCTGTGTACAGTACTCCATCTACTTGAGAAAAGCTATGAAAAATGAATATGAAGGTACCACTAAATCACAGATCAATAACAAGTCTGCCAAGGCAGCATTCATTTGTTTTTAAATCCTAAATCAGAATTAACATGTATTTGATGGTGGCCCAAAACAGGATTGAATAGTTAAAATCGAACAAAAAAAAATAATGTAGGGCACGTAAATATTTGCCATAATGATAAGCAGGTCAGTGCTATTTCCGAGCCCTGCCTAAATTAATTAAGGGTAATTCGCCTTCCAAGCACAAATGGGTTTAACATTCCCCAAGAAATTAACAAACAAAAAAAGAACAAAAATCAATCAAATGGGATAAAGTTGTCTTCTTCTGTTCATCAAATTATTGTGGTTAATTATATTTAATAATTTCTTCATTTGGGGGCAATAAAGCCCTACTGGTATTGTAATCTTCTAACTTATCTATTGGTATTACTGAATTTTGATAATTCCACATTGTCAAAATTCAGAAATAGCTATGTTTGTAAGTTTGTTATTGCAGTTCAAGAATACAATAACAGATGTATGAAGTAACCTCAAAGTGCACAATGGGGCGAGGTCTCTTTTACCAGAGCTGTGAAATATCTATTGATGTGTGATTGATTATGAAATCTTAATTATAGATTTTTGACATTTTTTTACCCAAGCTGACACAAAGA
The DNA here is from genome assembly GCA_037951105.1 of Echinarachnius parma. Classification (NCBI taxonomy): domain Eukaryota; kingdom Metazoa; phylum Echinodermata; class Echinoidea; order Clypeasteroida; family Echinarachniidae; genus Echinarachnius; species Echinarachnius parma. The sequence continues at coordinate 111,787 of JBAMJV010003078.1, forward strand.
AACCTGCCATGCAGCAATTATCTCACAATCGTCGTCAAAATCAAAACTCTGCATCTTTCTTGGATCGAGCCCAGATGATAATTAGTCACAACTTGATTGATGGTTATCCAGGCACTAAGCTGGCTTTTAGAGTAATCATTTATGACAGGGAAGACTGCAGAATCGGCCGTGATTGCACGGATAAGGCTTATCGACCGGACTTAATGGTTCCTCCGCAAAACCATACAGGAAGTTGCACTTTTCCTTAGAAACAAAAGATAGCTCACGTTTCTGTAGCTTTGCATATATATCTCCGTCTATTATTCTTCTCAGCATTTGTCTCTGGGCAATAAATTTCACGACGACACAAATTGTGAGCAAAAATAGCACAGACGGAAACAAGGAAATCGTTGCGTCTAAATTGCTTTCTGGTGCTCGCTGTGCCAAAAGCGTCTGCTATCCAGACGCAATCGCGAGGGAAAAAGTTGTGGGACGCGCACGTCCCTGGGGCAAAATGCTTCTCTCGCTTTTTTTTCTAATCATGTGACAGTCGCAGACGTTCTAACTCTAACCTGTTGAATAGGGAGTCGATTTTCGCACAACATTCATTCTCGCCTGACTTCCAGGAGCTAAATGTCTTTAAAAAAAAAACCACAAGGATCTAACACTATGTTGAAATCACCATGAGCAATCCAATAAAATTTTACAATTAACAAGAATTTTTTTTTATATATAACTATTTTTTTGCGGCGGAGAGAATATCAAGGACACTTATTATCTTGTTTATCAAATTATGATGGTAATGAAGGCGGATGCATCTCAAACGAGACTGCTTGTCGTTGGTTGAGTAAGAGAAGGGCGCTAAGTCACTTTTTGTACTTTGAAGATAATCATGTTTAAAGTTCAAAAGGCATATATGGAAACCAAACATAGCTCTCTTTTACAGTCAAACCTGTGTATAGCGACCACCCAAGGGAAACAAGAAAAGTGGCCACTCTAGACAGGTAACCTCTATAGAAAGGTTCCAATCCATTATACTGTTTTCCTCTGCAGGGGAACACTTTAGGTGGCCACAATAGGCAGGTTGGCTGCTATAGACAGGTGGCCGCTAAGACAGGTTTGACTGTATATTAAATGATCAGACAATTATTTGTTTTCCATTTCCCATAACATAGAGGAGGCTCTGACCTACGAGATGGTACATGCTTAACTCAATTTAGCCAAATATTGACTTAAAGCCCTTCTCACTCTCACCCGATGACGTTATGAAATAGAAAGTAACTTACCTTTGAATGTAAATGAAAAGGCATCCTTGAACACATGGAAAAGTATCTGTATGAATTTAAAAACAAATTGGACAAAGGAATTATTGTAAGTGAAATGTGAGATTGTTATTAGAGTAGAGACTATTGATTAATTAATACCTAGATGAAATGGATAAGTCCTTTTTTACATTGTATTGTTTATTCTTTATGTATGCCTTGTGTTTTTCGTGATCAAGGAAGCAACCTTAAAAACTAATGATTTTGTAATTTTCCCCCTCTGTATGATAATGAATAAAGAATTTTACCACAGAAATTATCAAGTAAAAGTTAAATATTACTTTGGTTGTTATTTCTATAAAAATTAACTTTCAGGGCTACAGCAATAAAATAGTGCTTATTCAGTTTTGAAAATAACAACAAATGTACATTTACAGAATGGTAAAAATAATGAAAAGTGTACATTTTTATTTAAAAAAATAACTGAGATTTGACACTGGAAAGAGTCATAGTTTCATACATGTAAATATTCTAAAAATATATCATGCGCATATCAGAAATAGATTTCCACTATCTTGAGGTTTGTCCTACATTATAATCAAGATCTTGATTATACGTTACACTGGGCTATAATGACTAATAATATACATTTAAAAGCTCAGAGGGCAAATGCAAATATTGATTATACTTTGTACATACCTCTTCATCACTGTGGCCTTTGTACTTTTCAGCTGTATGGGAAAAACAAATCAAATAGAAGCAAATTAGTTAATACACAATGAACAAAATACCAATAAATTGGCTGCAATAGAGTAATACTCCCAACTGGAGTAAGCCCGTACAATCACAATCAGTAATTGTCAAAGTTCATGAATTAAAAAAACAGAAGTATTACAACATACAAAGTATTAACACTCTGAATTATGTATAAATGTGGAACAAGTTGGCACAATCTGTTAACAAATCTAATTCATTCTTCATGACCAAACACCTTACCAACCACCATTTATGAAAATGCATTTTAACCAACAAGTTCATCTCAGAACCAATGAGAATGTAACGTAACAAGATATGTGTGCAAAGCTAATACAGAGTCTGTTCTCTCACAAATTCAATTTGGTCTGTAATGAACACTTCGCTTCAACAGTATCGATTGACTCAAAATCCATGTATTGAAATGCCTCAACAACATATTTATATGGTTTACACCAGTCCCACTTCTCCAGTAGTCAAACATATTTTCCCCCCTAATTCCATGACCAAATGGAAACAATCTTTTTCTCATTTGAAGCTAATACGACACTTCATATTTAAAACAAAATCAATACAGATCTAATCTTGCTAGTAACCACTCATCTCAACTGACATGCATTATGCATGCCAATATAACAGAATATTGTCGAGAACAATTTTTGCCAAGACTATAAAAATGAAAATTTACGTCTATAGTTTTCCTCTGGAGATTGGAAGATGGTAAACAAATTAATCAAGAGAAGAAATCTGATCAGTTTCCTACCTGGAACACGGTTGAGAAATAAGGCCGTTATATCCCTAAGCCTGGCTGCATGGCTTCTCTCATCCTTCTGTGGGCGGTAAACAACGGCGGGGGAGAAAGGCAGAAGAAAAATAGTAAGAGAGAGAGAGAGATAGAGAGAAAGGATTCAAGATGATAAGTTTAAAAAGTATAAGAGAGAGACAGAGAGAGTATAAAAAAAGATAGAGAGTGAGAGAATAAGAGAAAGAAATTGAAAAAATAAGAAAATAGTCACAAATCAGAGGGAGAGAGATGGAGATTTGAAGAAATGGCAAGAGTGAGGGGGGAAAAAATACAGCATTAAATCATTTGATCATTAATATTTCATACATGTACTATATATGAAACCTTACATGTACATGTATTTCTTGAACTCCTCTATTTTGAACCATTTTTCCATGAATCATTAATTAGTTATTTGATTATTTCTCTGGCAAAAATAACGGCCTACAAAACAAGGCCTTGATATATATTCACAATATTTTACAATTTTTACTGGCAGGAAATTGAATACTAATAATAGTAAAATAATTAAAGGTTCATCTAAAATGCATCAACATGATTCCAACAGGTAATAAACAATATCTGTTACATATATGTACATGTGATCTATGTTTGCTCTGTAGAACACAAACATGATAGAGTGATATGAATTAAAGATCCATCTTTATCATGAGGACAACACAACATTAAATCTCAAAACATTAAGAACACTAAGCACACACATTATTTCCGTTTGTTTTGTTTTAATATTTATATTTGTTAAGTTCATTTATGAATTACGTTACTGTTTGATGGTTATATGCAGCAGTCAGGGATTGTGATTGTATTTAATTTGATTTTAATTTTCTAAGCAAGTTATTTTTTATTCATGAAAATAATGACCTTTAGCGGGAAAACGATGAGAAAGCACACACACACATACAAAAAAACATGCACATGCAACTGAGACGAGACCTAATTACAATACAGTGTATTATTAATCTTACAAACAAAATGTACAGTATTTATGTATTGTAATGTCATGTTCTGTTCTGACATTCTCTGATGATCAAGTTCACACACCTACATTCGTACATGTACGCACATCCATGAAATAGACCGAAGTGTACAGTACGTGGAAACTACCCATAGCATTCGAGATCGTATGTAATATTCTGTACTGTACAGATCAGCTGGCACAGTGTATTGAAAACATGCAGCCTTCTCCTGATGTAATATCCATCAGCTGATAGTGTTATGTTATGTATATCAAGCTGATACTGTTTCATTCTGTTTGTACATTTAAAACCCGGCAGGCGCTCTCGTTTCAAGTCGTCTCAAATTCGTCGTCAAATTCCGCTGCTGCCTATGAACGAATATGACCTGTAACGCTTTTCTCCGCCGACAGCTTAAAACTACCGGTACACCGCGCACCCTTCACTAAGTACACCATCGGTCAACGACAGAAAGGTCACACGCTGCATTATCTATTATTAAATTCGTCAACCGGCGTAATTGATCACTGACGGAGTCTTCCCCCCGGTTTGTTCCCGGATGATAATCCACTTACCAGACTCTTGATGTGTAAAGCGAGAGGGGCTCCTACACGTAAGTCCTTAGATAGAATTCAGTTCAGTCCTGTGAAAGTGGGGCAGCATCACGACACATACTGAGCATGCATAGGTCCTCTAAACAATACGATCCTTCACCCCGAAATATGCTTCTCCGATTAATATCATAATTTCCTGATGGCGTAGGATCGGATACTGTGCACAGCCTCTGCAGGGCAGGCGTGAAGCAGAGATAAATACTGCGCTGTATTGTCAGAGTAGTTATTACAGCTCCATACAAACATGTACTAGTATAGCACGCCACTGGCAAAACAATCATCTGCCCCGGGGTTTGGTATTTATTTATGTAGCCTTGAGCCCTGTCATAAATAGATCTTCCTGGTCTCCTTGACGCTCCAACAAATGTTTAACACTGCCTCTCTCTCTCTGCTCATGTACCGTGCACTCGCACATTCAAATTCATGTATGCACACGTACACGAAGCGCCCATAAAACGCTCTGTCAGTCAGGCATGCAGAGTCGTCTAGTCCACAGAAGACCTTTAAAAATAGAACTCAAGCTTTCATGTGCCCCAACGTAGGCCTCACGTCAGTAAATACATTGTGGGACTGACAACACACTCTACAACCCTACCCTTCGTGTTTTGCAATACAGGTCTGTACGAAATGCATACAATCGGTGAACTGGTGCGTTGTAATAGCTAAGCCAAAGAGTGAATAGAACTGGTAGTCTTCATCGCAGACCTTATAGAAGGATGCCCAAACGTTGCAAGGAAAACATTGATCAAAATTCATACACGATCCTATATTTATTTCCTAAGCATTGACTTATGATAAATTTCAGCTTCATCAATTTGTTTCATAATCAAGCTATTAAGCCTTCTTTTTAATAAGATGAGAGGCAAAACATAAATAAACCCTGAACACTTGGCCATCACTATTGCATACATAACAAAACTAACCTTTTACCCCACACATACAAGTGCATGCATTAATTTGCAAATTGTAGTTATCTCCTTCCAATTAAAATAAAGGAAAATCCTAGTTTGATATAGGTCAAGGTATATTCAAACAGTAGACATGTCCAATTTATGTTACTACTCTAGTACAGTAAATAATGAGGAGGCAGCAGAGTTATTGTAAAATGTTGTAATTTATGAAATTTTGTGTAATATGGCAATTTCAAGCAGCAATCCTGTTAACTCGAGTAATTTAATTCTGGCTACAATGGCATATCTTGGTGGAATTCAAAGGGAAGGGGACCTATACATTGCATAAATCCCTTTAAATTTGTACTTGTTTTTTTCTTCTTTACTTTTCTCTAGTCTACCCCTTTTCAATCTCTATCTCTGCTTTATGTTTCCTGTGTTGCTATTTACCCGAGTGCTCAAGGAATGGTGGGTGGTTGTTTTCGTTTGCCAGCACTCAGTCTCAACAGAACCAATGTTTGCTACCTGGCTTTGCATACTGATTATTCCAGGGTATATCTATGATCCACTGTTTGTTTCTCTACTAGCTATTCAAAGTGAACCCACTTGTAATCATACTGTTAATGAATACATGATATATGCTTGTCTACGACTACAAACTAACATAATATTCAGTAATGTAATCTTATGCATGTTTCTAGCTTTTCAAAATGGACACACTCCTAAACATACTGTTAATGAATACACATACTTGTCTACATACTAACAGAATATTCAGTAATGTAATCGTATGCACGTTTCTCTCTTTTCAAAGTGGACCCACTCCTAAACATACTGTTAATGAATACACATACTTGTCTACATACTAACAGAATATTCAGTAATGTAATCGTATGCATGTTTCTCTCTATTCAAAGTGAACCTACTCCTAAACATACTGTTAATGAATACACATACTTGTCCACATATTAGCAGAATATCATACTGTCTGATACATGTTTTGCCCGATATGTACATCAGCATACATTTCAGCATGCATTTCTATTTTCTGCTTTTGCATGCATAGTGTTTGTATAGCATAGAATGTATGCATCGATGCAGAAGTAATAATTGGACAAGGACTGTTTTTGTGATACGTTATACTGAAAAACAGTAAATATAGACTATTGTAAACTATTGCACAACTGTTATGAACACTGCCATGTAGCTCATATAGCCAGCAATAGCCTAGGTACAATAATTTGGGGGCATTTTTTGTTTATGCTTGAACAATTATTGATTAAGTTTTACATTTCCTTTCAGAAGAAAACAAAATACTAGTACAATGTGTAAACGCAATTTGGGGGCAGTTATTCTTCCTAGAAAAATTGCTTTAAATTACTAATACCTGTATTATTATTTTGCTTGTACTTGAAAAATAGATATAATTAACACTCGAGTTGCTCAAGCACTTTAAGATTTAAAGATCGTCAAGCGGAAGGGATCCTACATGTACATCACAGTTCGCCATTTTGAACTAGCATCGGCACTACATTACGCACAGCCAGTGTGTATTTCACAGCGTGCCTTATTTACGAATCCCAAACACTTTTTAAAAACATGAAACACCTTTTAAAAACACACGCAGGGGTAGTAGGCCTTGTGTCTTGTGACACAATCAAAAGGGTAGGGCCATTAACCCTATTAAGGCCGGGGGGGGGCCATAATGGCCCCCCCCTCCGGAATTTTTTTTATTGCTCCAAAACGCTGCAAGATGGCGCGCCGCTGCTTGGTGACTTTTTTCTTTCGGGTCTTGCGCACGTTTTAAAACAAAAAAATTCGAAAATCGGACCCTCCGTTACAAAGTCACGTGACCTTTTGTCTATGCATGTCAGCCCGAAAATCGCTAAATTTCGTGATTTGTGTACAAAACATATGGAAATATCAATTTTCATAAAATGAGGTGTATTATTAGATATTTAGTGTTGTTTACATTTTATATGTTGGTTTTGGGGTTCAAAACAGTTAAATTATAGTTAGAAATAAAATAAACAACAAAAACAATAAAATACATAAGTTAAAAAAACTAAGAAATACATAAGAAATTAATAAAACAATAGAAAACAAAAGGAAGAACCGGGCTCTTCCAATTTTTTTTGTTGTAGTATCATTCCAAATGCTCTAAAGAATATATGTAGTGAAAACCAGAGTTTAATTATGAAAAATATATGATTTATGGGTAAAAATATGAATTTCATGACTTATTTGCATAAATTACCATAAATATGCAAATTAATGAATTGTTCAAAATTTTTAAAAATTACCATTGTATTCTATACACTTCACTTATCACGCGTGCAAATTTTTACGGCGATCGGCCGCTCCGCGGCCGAGATCTTAGGGGGGGGCCATAATGGCCCCCCCCCCGGCCTGCTGAAGACCTCAAATAGCCCGGCCTTAATAGGGTTAAGCAGGGGCTCAGCGTTACAAGTTAATTCCCTTGACAGTGGCATGCACCAACCGCAGAGAAAGGTATGGACTTGATTTGGTCCTGACCTACATTACTTTAGTTAGATCAGCTTTCAATTCAATACTGCTGGATGCAAGGACCTACATTGATTGGGCAAAGAAATGCGGGTTGATGAAGAAAGAGAGTAAAGAGAATAGGGATATATTTTTATGTATGGGTGCATTGGTGAATGTGTATTATACATACAGCCGTGTATGCGTACATGTATGTACATAATTGCTTTTGTAGTTATAGTTGTACGTAAAGGGGCATTTATAGTTTTTAATAAAAAATAGATGAACACTTAAATATTTTATTTTTAATTTATTGTAATTTTCCTAAGCTAAATATATAAGTTTACACATTAATATCACAGTTATTCCTGTACGCATGTACATATTTTCAGTTTCGTTATCACTATCAGGTTGAAGACATAATGTAATATATGCAAGATGGAAATAAATAAAATATTGATATAATACAGTTCTCCTTTCCCCCCAAAAAAATGTCACCTTCAATGTGTACATGGTGACAGAACAAACTAGACACATCTAATAAAGAAAACATACAGCACACTGTAGGTACATGTATGTACAAACATGGAAGACTGGATGGTGAAACTTCAATTTTCTCCAGCGCGCCCTGCCTGAATAAAAGATTTCCGACTTGGGGATATATCTAAAGACTTGCCCTGGCAGGCGGAAATGGGTGAATCGAGCACTATTGTGCAGAGGTCAGGGCCGAGCCAAGCCTTTCATTCCTGACAGGGCAGGGATCTCTGGCTCCATCACAAAAGAGGGAAAAAATCAAAGGAAAATTGTTAGCGCTGGCTGTCATCTTTGGTTTGGTAACCACTCAAAACAGAATGCAACCCATTTGCATCTTTGGGTCTGAAGAATTCTAATCAATATTGTTTTCTTTTCCTTATTTTTGTATACACTTTAGCTATAAACAGGGCACAATCTTTCCACATCTAGCTCACAAATTTAGAAAACCCAAGGAAAAATGTTAGCACTGTCATCTTCCAGCTACTAAAAAAAAAATACATTACTGAAAAGCAAACCCATTTGCGTCACTGCACCTCAAAATATAGTATCAATTTTGCAATTCTTCTCCTCAAAATTAAAATGTAAATTTGTATTTTACTATACAGAGCACATTTTCTCTTTTTTTCTTTCAAAAGAGAGGGGGGGTCCAATGAAAATTGTTGCCTCTGTCATCTTTGGTACAGCCACTCAAAAATCAAATTTTGCATTTAATGACTAGCAAACCCATTTGCATCATTGCACCTAAAAATATAGCATTTATTTAAAACAAATTATAATTTGTACTGTCAAGGCCAATAGACACAAGCACCTCACAAAATAGGAAAATCCAATAAAAGTATTGGCACTTTCATCTTCGTTAACCACTCAAAAACATGATGCCCTTACCAACTAGCAAACCCATTTGCATCCTTGGGTCTCAGTATATCTTATCAATATTGTATTTTCCCCCTTATTTATTCATAAACTTTTGCTATGATCAGGATTCGGGACACAATTTCTACACAACCAGCTCACAAAATGGAAGAAAAAAATAAAAGGTTTTGTTGCTGTCATCTTCGATGTGCTCAAAATGCATTACAAAATGCATTACTGGCTATTTGTTATTCATCCTTGCAGTTGCACCTTGGAATAAAATATAAATAATGCATTTCTTGTCCGTGTTCATATAAATACCCATTTCACTATGGACAGGGTACAATTTCTACACATCCAGGCAAGAAAATAAAGGAAAATGTACCATCATCCTCCATAAACAACTACAAAATGCATAAATTAATTTACTAGCAAACCTATAGTACGTATCCTTGGACTACCAACAAAATATCATCAAATATACAGTATTATTTCTTCCCTTCATGTTTATGAATGCCTTCATTTATTTACGTTACTTATTTATTCAATTTGTATATGATGTACATGTAGTTTCTTTGAGTATAAATTGTTTTTCAAGACGGCTATTTATCCTAAATTACGTTATATTTCAAACAATCAAATGTGTAAACAAAATACCTCCATTCACTTATTCCTTCTATCTTCCTTTTCTTCTCTCATTGCTTTTACTCCTTTAAATAACTAGCTTGCTCCTTTAAAAATCAATACTACTTCTGCATGTTGTGGCACGCATTGGGTGCGATAATGGCATATTGATTTTGTTATTGGGTTGTGCATTCTGCACCGCACTGCATTCCCATCCTTCAAACACATTTATCTAATGTATAGTACAAATGAAGTGTACAAATACAAAATTTACAACTCAATTTCTACTTGTATATCTAGTTCTCTGCTAATATGAAAGGGTTTCCCCCTTGTTTGCAGCCTTGTAAGATTGATCCGCAATGGATCTTATTTTCCCATGACAAGTAGTTGCTTATAGCCCGGTCACATATCAACGGATTGCGCAAACGGATGTCAAATGGAGAGCTAAATTTTCAATCCGTTCTATACGTTTCTTGTACGTTCCCTGTCCGGTGATGTACTTTGTTCTATGTTTTGTACATGAAGCAATGGAGACGACATTCATCACCGGATAATTTAATTTCGCAAATTGTCTATTCGTTGGGCATACGTTTCCGATATCCGTTGATATCTGACCGGGCCAATTAGTATAGCATGCATGGAAACAAAAAAAGTGGTCACTGCTAAAATGTGACCAATAATCTATAAACATGTTCCATGGTGTTGTTTTTCTATGCAGGGTCATGTCTATATGCAGGTTGGTTGCTCTAGACAAGGTGGCCGCTAAGACAGGTTTGTCTGTTTATGCAAAATAATTTTATATACACGTAATATTCTACATAAAATATATTTACATGATGTTTACGTGTATGTTATCTCCTTCTGATTATTAGGAATGAAATGAGCACAGTCTGAAGTAACATTGTGCATACATCTAAATATAACTACAGCAATCAATGAAAACACAGGTGTCACGTGTCACCTGTAGCTCCACCATAATTTATGTGACCGGCGATAGCAAAACCCCGGCACTTGTCGGAAAAATTTTAAAATGTAGATTTTCATTATACCATTACAAAGGCCTCATCACAAGCTTTAATTTTATGCTTTGTTCAAACTAATTGGTCGATAATTGGCGAAGATATGATTGTTTCAATTTTACAATCATAGGTCTTTTACACACATAGTGTGAACTTAAAATGCCCATTTCTTCAAAACATGAATTACCGACAAGTGGCAGGTTTTGCTATAGCCGGTCACATATGATTCAGAATTAACTGAGCACAGTCTGAAGTCATATTGTGCATACAATCATACATTTATCTAAAAATAACTACAACACTCAATGAAACCACAGTTGTCACTTGTAACCACATACATGTATGAGCTCAGCTGGAGAAACGTACTTCCCTCGCACCTTCCTAATCATTAATGTTCTAGCATGTGGGGTCGGTCTGTGCAAATTTATAGCCAGACCAGTTTTGGGGCCAGGATAAGGTTTGACACCCACTTCTTGTATGTGCCAATTGTACTTGGTAGAGACTAGCAAGATAAGTAACTAATGTTAGTATTCTCTCCAGGGAGTTGAGAAGGAGCGCATGATAAAATTGAACAGTGCCTACATGACAATGCATTTGTTTTAACAAGTACTTTGAGATCTGATTAACAAATGAAAGGCACTTTTGAAATGGAAATACACATATTGAATGTACAGATTAAAAAGGAAAGGATACATTTTCCCCAGTCATTGTACTTACATGTAGTGCAGAGAATGAATGATATTTGTTTGTTTACTTCATCCAATCCATGAAGATTTGGTTTGAATTTGATCTGTGCAAAGCTTTCTGTTTTGTACAACTACTACACTCTACAGTTACTACAGTTGACTGCTCCAATGTATTATAAACCAATTGAAATTGTCAGACATTCCAAGCCTCCCACATACCTGTATTATTTCTGGAACAAATTTATTTTATGCCACGGTGGATGAGCATAATAAAGTCTACTTCTTTTCACCTAGGGCTAGGCTCACACTACAATGTACACATTTAAAGTTGTTCCATTTTAAAGTTCACAACAGAAGTTTACAAAGAGTAAAGTACATTCTCAACCACAACCTGTTATCATGACAAGTTTTCTGAACGCAAATAGAAACCCAACATAAGCGTCAAAGGTCCGATATCAAAATAATTGATGATCAAATATATTTCATCTGAATGAAACAGAAACATCACACTTCAGTACTTTGGATAAAGTGAGACTTTGATCAGTGCTTTAGTTGTCAATATTTACTACAAGTACGGTCTCTTTATAGTTCTTCTGCGATGTAATAAAACGGGTTAACGATTTCCATTACAGACTACAGTACAATACGACCGACGTGGCCAAGTTCTTTTGTTGCCATTTACAGTATGACATGGAAGACTGGGGAATCCCAGGGCTCGCATTGTGAAATGGAATACATATTAACCGCCTCAAGTTTCAACACAAAGCGTTTCCTTCGTGTAAAGAAAGAATAAGCTGGTACATGTAATATACAATGTAGTTATGTAATACCATGAATGAGCCTAGAAATAATGATTTTATAAGTTACTTAAATTTCAATGATAGAAATGAACTTTTTCATAGGTTACCAAGATTGCAATGCTCGAAACTAACCTTTTGCCTTGTGGCCCAATCAGGCAAGTAAAAACAAGATTTACCTAAATCTGGCAGCACCCAACAAAAGAAAACATTACAAGCTTTGGTTAAATTTTGTTGGCTTTACGGGCCAGTTTTTTATTAATGAAATAATGAAATTAATGAAATATGGTGGCCTGAAACTAATATATTGTGCCAGACGACCTGTGCTTATTTTGAACATTGCCTATTGGGTAAATATGAACATCGGTGTTGCACACGGCACCTGGTGAGGTTACCTATTGGACAAATAATATCACAAATATTTTCAAGACTCAATTTTGGTGGCCCAAACACAGAATCAGGTGGCTCCAATAAAAAAAAAAACATCACAAAGTCTATTAACTTTGGTTGCCCAGTTGGGAAGCGAAATTGGGCATTGATGATATTTTGGTGGCCCTGGCTGTACAATGTCCAATGTTAATTTTGACCCCTGTGTATAAATTATGTGTAGAAATTGTTTTTGATGCCTGGAACAAACATCACAAACTGCTACAAACATTAGAAGTAGTTTGTAAAGGATGTATTTTGTATTTGTTATGATTAAGCAATTAAACTTTAAAAAAATAGAAACAAATGTATCTTTAGAACTTCTTTCATGATGCAGTTTTCTAATATTAATAATTCAAAATGGAACTATATGGAGAGGTGAACATTGGTCAATCTTCGGGAACAAAAACATAATTGTTTGTGTTGGTGAACATTAATCAATACACAAACATAATTGTTTTAAGCATACATAGCTTGCTAGGATAGTGCTATTAAAAATTAATATCACAGAAAAAAACAAAACAAAGAATACTGCCTTAAAAGTATGCCAAAACATGATAGACTTCAATTCAATCAATATAAGACATTTATATCATTATTAGGCAGTTGGCAGGAGGGAGGGGGTGGGGGGGGGGGAGGGGGTGGGGGGGGGGGGGCTTTTCTTGGATACAGAGCATACACACAAATCGACAAAACATACAACTTAATATCCCTTGCTCATGCTAGGATTACATTATGACAAAATTAACCATACATCTAGATGCTAAAACTAAAAGTAAACATTTTGCCTTTGTTTGTTTTCCTTACATAATTTGCCTTTGATGCATTGTAAGGTTATAATTAAACCCATAACATATGTTTGTGACAATTATCCCAAGGTATGCATCTTCATTTCATCAAACCTAACAATATATTCTGTAATTTAATCCAAATGCTATCTGTAATGGAATTAAACTTGTTTGTAACAGTTTAATCCAAATATAGTACATTACGATGCAAACAAACAACACATCACAAAAAAGTTGGTGCCAAACTGGGAAAAATCTAAAAAAGGGAAAACTAGAGTGTGCTTTGAATATCATATTTTTGAAATGTTATGATCAGTGGAAGAAAAACAGAGGGCTCAGGGGGGGAAATAAGCCCCCGAATTTGAAAAAGATATGTAATGAATGCATGTAGAGTTCAATGCAAAACACGTTTTAGAGTGCTATTTTCATGCAGGAAAGTTTGAGTAGTAGCCCAAGAGGAATATATATACATTTTCAATTTTTCCTCTGGCTATGATAACTTTTTTTTAAGTTTAAGTTTTCAAAAAAGATAAAGCATGATAATCAACGCAATACTGTACAATGCAAACACAACATCAATTACAATGTTATATGCATGGATATATACATGTATAAGTATATATTTGGGTAAACTTTTGGCTTTGCTGGCACGAAATAACTACAAAGTTAATAGCACTTAAATTTAAGAGCATAATGTACTGTTTGTGTACACAAGTTTCTAGGTCTAAATCACAATGTTGCAAGGAAAGAATTATTAGGGGGCAACTTTTTTAATTTGATGGATATCACAAAATATTGAATATGATACCATGGTAATTTTAGGGGCTACATGTACCTACTGATTTCAGGGGGCTATTAAAAAAATTAGGGGGCAAAGTCGCCCTCGGCCTCCGTGTATTTCCTACCCTGCAATGTTGTGATTCAGCGCAAGTCTTACAATTTGCCTAAATATGCAAATCTGATTGGCTCAAATGCACAAATTTTCTGACTTGCCTTTAATCACAACTCTTAGGTCCCAGGGCTCAATAGTATATAATTTCAATCACAGCCTTGACAGTGTACATAAACAATTCTATTACGCCTAATCATTGATTTGATTACATTTATTTTCTCATTCATATCATTGATGCGACCGCAAGGCTATACTTGTTACATTGATTGATACATGCACATCTATGCAGAACTTCTTTTTCAAAACACTGGGTGTACTGTAACTTATCTTCTTTATACATGCCAACATTCAGCAATACATATAAAACATGTATACTGTTGCAAAGAGAAAGCTCTATTATACAGTGTAAATACAATACATGTAATACATAATTTAAAATATATTGATTGATATAACACAACACATACATACATGTACATACTTAATGACAATTTATGTGATGAGGATTTCTACAAGGTCTAGTGTATAAATAGTACATACATAGGAAGAGCAAGCATAAAGAGATACACAAGCTTTACAAATACATACATGTACGGTGGTAGCGCACAGCAATGGTGAAGCATTTTCATTATTGACAGGGGTGGCAATTCAAATATATCTTCTAGCACTTTTTTGGTTCCTTTATGAATTTTGCCACTTACCTTATGTGTGTGCTTGTCTCATCTGGGAAGTGATAATCCATGGTAGAAAAGAAACAAACATTACAACCACGGTCAGATGAGGACAGAATGTAATTACACGGATGTCATAGCATTACAGCACTGCCACAGAACTGGCTCGTTAATGCAATGTACCCCAACATATGTATAACGTACATGTATGGATGCGAGTTTAACGCGGCTGTGTATGTACGGTACAACTGTAGCTTTCGTGCACAGATCAAGGGCCCCCCCTCTAGGAATATTCCAATATTGGTTTGCTGTGTACATAAATACACACAATGTGTGCGTTGTGTGTATTGTGTAAGTGCCCCATAGAAGCCGAGTGCACAGTTACATGCATTCGTTTTGTGTGTGAGCGTAAGGGTACAGTGTACAAGGTACTTTTTGCCTGTGTGTACGACTGTCTCAACTCAACGAGCATCCATAATAAGCATAAAGCTCCCTTCCCACTCAGTAACAAGCGCTGAATCTGTACAGCCAGCGCAGCGTCCCCCCTGGGTCGGGCATGCGCGGTAGTGGCCTCGCGGAGCAGTCAAGCGACCAATAGAATCAGGGCACTTATGATTGCTAAGCTGGCTCTTGTTTTCTGCTCTGCTTCTCTCTCTCCCCCTTCCTCCTCCTCTTTCCCCGTCTCTCTCCCTTCCTCTTTCTCTCTACCCCTTTCTCTTTCTCAGCCCGCTATGTCTGAAACCCAGAGCGCAAGCCTCAAGTCAAACGAGACACAACAAGACATGACTGAGTTGTACCTGGGAATATAGAATAGCACTTCAAGTATAGTCAGTATTCCTCATAAATCATGCATGGTACAGGGAAAATGTCAAGATGTGGGTATAAAATGTATTATAATACTTTCAATGAATATAAAATCATGTATTATTTTCATCATAAAGAATCACAAAGAAATGTTTTTGACCAAATGTTGGTACAGATAAAACGGAAAACCTCTCCCTCCAGCCCTACCAATTGTTAAATTATGTTGGTTTATTCCATAACCAGTTTGTTTAGCAATCATCATACATGTGGGAGTGACTCTCCCAATTTTCGTGAATGTGAAAACTACAATGGCTTATTGGTAAAAGGATTACAGAGGGGGCTCTTTAAATGCAATAATAAACAGAGTGCACTTTCTGTGCATCGAACCACCTCATCCGGTACAATAAAAAGGGAAAAAGTGTACACATAAAAGGAATAATGCAGGAGGGGAAATCAATATAAGGTGGAAGAAGAAATAGATCTCTGAAGGCATTCTCTACTGCTCTCTTGAAACAACCTGTAGAGTGTAGAGTGTGCACAAAAAGGCTGTAAAGGGCTTGTTATCAGAAATCTCCTTCCCATTCATTTGGTTTGTCTCATGGTCATTATCAGAGAGAGTGAGAGCAATATCCATTCCATTTTTGTTTATAAATACATATAATGGAGGCAACACTCGAGGGGTTGCATGGCGACAACTATACCCTCGCGTTCCGACGCTCGGCCCACGCACCCCGCTGCGAGCGGACGCGGCACACGCTGGGATCAAATTATCATCCGGGGTTCTTATTGCAGTGTGTGCGCTGCATTGGCCAAATGAGGCTAGGCCCCACTGCATTACTGAGCGCTGATTTATACATCGCTTTTATGCAGACCGTCCCTGAATTCTCTCCTTGACAGTTAGCGCTTTACTCTCCTCCTATCATCCCCCACCCCACCTCCACCTCCCAATTCCCTAACCTCCCTACCCCCCACCCCCACCAACAAACACACACCCTACTGTGAATGTCAACCCAGTTTGTTGCTTTCCGTACGCAGACATAACCAGCAGAGTTGTTCCGCTGTTTATTTCAAAACAACAATCAAGTCAATGTCATTGAGTGAATGTGCTACCTTGGGCTTGGTCAGCCTTGACATTGCAATATACACTCCTCTACTGGTACCTGGATGTCTAATTCCATTTTATTTACATATCATGTAAAATATAGATATTTATAAATAGAAAACAAGTACAAAGCCAAATGGAGAGTGTACTAGTACTAGTAGATGACAAGGTACACACCAACATATTTTGGTATTACAATAACATGTAGCTTTAAACTCCATATACAGAGCTTGATGCTGTATTGAAATATTGTGAAGAATCAATAATTTCAGTGTCTTATCAGGTATTAAAATCATGACCTAATGATAATTTTCTTATTATACCACTCCTTATTAATGGACTCCAAGTATTATGTTCTCATACAATTGCAATAGCCATTCAAAGTGAGGTGAATTAGAGCTTTTAAATTGGTTCTTATCTGTACATCAGTGAAAACAAAAAATCAACAGCAAAGGAATCAGGGCAACTTAGCAATGCTAGAAATTAACCTTTTTGCCTTGTGGCCCAGAAGATTGTTCAACTTTGAGTGGCCGAAACCTAAATCTGGTGGCCCCAAACAAAGAAAAACATAACAAATTCTGTTATGAACGGGCCAGTAGAATTTAGGATCAATGAAATTTGGTGGTCCGGAGCTAATTTTTTTTTCGAGCACTGAACTTAGCCCCCCGCAAATGCCCAAAAGAGCCCCATGTAAGTGTTAATTTGCATTCAATTCAGTGCAAAACAAATTTTCAACTGCTGTTTCTTGCAGGCTAGGATGAAAAGAAGCCAACGAAAAATAAATTATTTTCCCCCCCTGATATTCTTAGTTATATCGGTTTTTCAACTTTCAATGCATGACAGAGCATCCTCTATTACTAATCTACTTTTAAAACCACATTGACACATGGGAATCCTATGAAACTCATTTACGTGGTAACCAGGCCTAACCACATTTTAAGAGGATTGTTCTAAAATTTATATATTTGTCTTTCCCTAAATTTTGTAATTAATTTATATCAGCTCATCTTTAGTATCCTAACAATAACAATCAGCCATGAATGTACCTATTATTAGCATGGAAAAAATAATGTTCAGAAACAGAAACAGAAACATGCTTTATAATGATACTAAAAACCAAAACAAATTGTTTCGAGTCCTGATGAATGTATGCCAATGGGCAGGTCCAAGCTATTTGACTTGTGACGTACGGGACATTCACAGCTTTTAATTGATTATTACTAAGAGGAAGAAGCTATGATTTGGAATCTTTTTGGTGCTTTGGGAAGCTACTTGCAGTCCCTTCCTAAAATGGAAAAAAAAAATTAAAATTGCTCATTAATATTTAATTATGCTAATTAATATGCAGCGTGACGTACGTAAGGCTGTTGACGAGTCACGGGTACCCGGGTCCCGCCAAAAAATGTCGAGTCCCGGGCGTAAAAGTCGATACTCGATATCCCGAAAAAAGGGGAAGTCCCCTCATCACGCAAGAGGTATCATGTTCATTCAAGTTACAAAAAATGAGCGCATTTATGACAATAAATCATCTTCTAAAATACAGCAAATTCGTAAATAAATTATAGTTTTAGCATTTATGACATGATTTTAACGGAATTATGGCAACATACTGTTAAAATTTACCTTGATTACGACATTTCTGATGGGAATAGGACATTAATGATCTTGGTGACCGATCATATCTTCAACACACTTCACTGAATATGATTGTCATCGCGCCACTATTTTTGGCTATTTTCTGCCAACAAGCAATTATCATTTAGTAGATCCAATAAATCGATGACTCCCAATACAATTTCATGTTATATTCGTATTACGTAGTTCAGGCGAAGCAGCGAAAACCAGACACACGTGTTGCGGGTTTTGGTTTGCGAAACCGCGACAGGTTTTCGCTGCTTCGCCTGAACTACGTAATACGAATAGAACATGAAATTGTATTGGGAGTCATCGATTTATTAGATCTACTAAATGATAATCGCTTGTTGGTAGAAAATAGCCAAAAATAGTGGCGCGATGACAATCATATTCAGCGAAGTGTGTTGAAGATACGATCGGTCACTGAGTCTGAGATCATTAATGTCCTATTCTCGTCAGAAATGTCGTAATCAAGGTAAATTTGAACATCATGTTAACATAATTCCGTTAAAATCATGTCAGAAATGCTAAAAATATAATTCATTTACAATTTTGCTGTATTTTAGAAGATGATTTATTGTCATAAATGCGCTCAATTTTTGTCACTTGAATGAACATGTTTTCCCAGCGGCGTGACATGCCGATAGCGAAATCAACAAATGGGTAAATTTCGGGTACCCGTGACTCGCCCGAAAAATTATCGCGAGTCCTGGGAGGGAAATACTCCCGAAATTGACAGCCCTAGACGTACGGGACCAGAGAAATATTGATTTTTTTTGGAAAATTATGTATCATGAAAATGCTCTGAATATACAGGGCTGATACTAACTAATTTGTAATAGATGCATTCAGTAAACATTCAAGTACACACTACAAAAAAATTGATTAATTCACAACCTTTTTCCCCACGATAATTAATGAAAGATAATAGGTATGCGCGTGACGTACGGGACATGTGACGTACGGGACATTTTTTCCTCACTAAAACTATGTCATTTTTCTACTTTAATTTCATAATCTTTCATTTTATTTTGCAATATATTTGTTCTTATTGTATAAATCTAATATTCTGATGAATTTTTTTTTTTAAATACTTCTACAAAAAATTACGATACGACTTTAAAAAAATGTTAATTAATTAAGCTAATTAATTCCTAATTAATAATTAACAAAAACTATTGTATCTGGCATCAATATGTGTAGGTTACATTCTTCTGATGTAAATTACTTTTAAATTTGCCAAAAAAGAGATAAATATGAGTAAATTAAACAGAATCATCGAAAATGGGGCAACTTACATGAATTCCCATACATGGGACTGTTCAGAAGAATAAGTGATCATATTTTGTGCCTTTTTAGCACTTTCTTACCGTTTTTGAACCTGTTTAGAAGGTCTTGGTGTACTTAACCAGTGTACTACTGTCTCTCCTTCATTCACATGCAATTTCCCTACTCAAATTGATTGTCTAGTATTTTAGATAATTAATTAAAGGTAATTTTAAGATATTTCAAATTTCCCCCTCAAGACATATTTTCATGAAAATATAGCTATATCACGAAGTACGAAATGGAAAACATGAATTCTTTTTAGAGATGGCTCCTGAACATAAGACCTATCTATTCTGAACTTCTGGGGAGCATCTAAGCATGTATTCTTCTGATGATCAGCGGATAAAACACAAACAAATCATTTTTACCTGCCTTGCCATTGCTTTAACACTGAAAATGTCCCGTACGTCACACTTTTGTCCCGTACGTCACATTTGTTAATTAGCTAATAAAATTAAAACGAAAAAAGGTTTTTTCATCAAACTTGGCTAGCAGGTCAGGAGTATGATAAATTAGAACTTCACAAAATATGAAAGAAAAAAATCAACTGTTTCATACAGAAATATTTAAAAATGTGCGTATTTTTGTGACGTTCGGGACATAGCATTTTGGACACGCCCTTATTAGCATAATCAATTAATTTTGAAACTTAAAAATTTGGTCAACTATTGCAAGTAAATAGTTTTACTAGTCTCCATATATGAAAGTAATGCTTCATTGATTAAATAAATATTAGAAATAAAAATGTAATGCCCCGTACGTCACACTAATATTTGAAATATGCAAATGAGATGACCTCTACTCGTTAAATATGCAGATTATGCAAATTTCCACGCTAAAAATCTGAACTTCAGACTATTAGCTTTTAAATGATACCAAACTTGATATGCTAAAATGAAGATGAATTTTCATCATCAAGGGGGACATTAGCTTGGACCTGCCCCAATGCAAACTGTGCTCTGTGTGCAAGAGCAGGCGAATGCATAAATAAGTATTCTTGCTAACTACAAGTACAACTACAAGTACAACCATATGTCGGCAACCAGCTCTGGGAATACTAATAGGTCTCCTAGGAGTCACTAGCAGTCAAGAGAAGTGGGCAAAATTGGGCAGTTCCTGGTTTTGACATGTATATATATATGCCATCCAGGGTAGTAAGGGCCGGGGTGGATATCTGTATGAATACATGTTCATAAATATATCTGGGAGGATGTAGGAGTTTTGGAGTGGGCTTTGCGCGTCTCGGAAGTTGAACATGCGTCACGTACGTCCCAAGGTCCCATGACCCAATCCATTCAAAGTTAGGGGAATCAAAATACTGCAATTCTATTTTCCAAGTAAAATGTCAGAATTGTAGATTCATTAATTTTTGTCAAAAATGTGTTTGAAATCTTTCAAATTTCTAGCTATTTTTGTAGCTGCACGAGAGGAAGGATCGTCACACATATTGTCTATAAATTCTACAAATCACAATTTTGTCTGGGACCAGCAAATACAATTTAAATGGACATCTCTGCAACCTATTGATATATACTGTACATACTGTTGACATACTATTATTAAGAAAATATTAATTTGTCGATGCCTGTGACCTTTATTCAATTACACTAGTTATATTTGGATAATTGAGCAGTTTCTAAAATAATTTTGATCAATTTTGGTTAGAAAACTCAACATACATGTGCTTTTGCAATTCCTAAACTTACTTTTACTTTGGATTTTAAATTTTTTTAATTGCCCTCTATTGGTCTCTAACCTCGAACTTAACCATGTGCATGCTTACCGTAATTTTAAAAGTGAACTCCACATGCAGAGCCAATGCCATCTTTTTAAAAATTCTACACAGCTGCCATGTTGAAACCTTACACCGTTTCTCTGATCAATTACTATTTACCAATCAAAATTTCAATTGTTTGTATGCCATGCAGATCCTCAGCTTGCGAGGTGTCCTTTTCAATTTGCATGCAGTATTGTATTTATAGTTGTTTGTAATGCTAATTGTTGTCATTTGTGCACAAATATTTATTTTCCAATCCAATGATTTCAGATTAAAACAATCATTGTAAAAATAATTGAATGAGAGAGAAAAAAACACTTAACAGTGTTTTTCTTTTGAAAACCTACAGTACATTATAAAATCAATAAAATGGTTCACATATTAATTGTTATTGTCGTATACCTAAAAATATATTTAGATCAATACTGGCTAATGAAAGCAACAATCTACCTTGGCCACATACCGAGAGCAGCATTCTTTGCTGGTAGGTAATGAATGCAGCTATAGGAGGTGGTTTGTTATTACTGGCTTTCCTGCACTGCAGGAACACAATATAGTTTGAGGAGGTCCCTTAGGCATATATACACAATGTTGGCCATTCAATTATTAGGACAATATATATATGCACTTCAATAAAGATCATTTTTAAACGACCATTACATGTAATTTGATTAAAAGGAATACCTTTAAAAGAGGCAAAAACAGTCATATTTGACTTATAACCACATTTTGAACACCATTTTAACATAAACACTGCATTTTCAAGGTGATCCCTGAGGCATATCTATGAGCGCAATCACAGTCTGAGTGCAGTGGCAAGGCTATTTGTGTGCACACTGTGTATGTAAAGCAATGGCAGACATGCTCGTCACGTCAGGCAGCGTATTACTATTGGGTGAATGGAATACTGCTGTTGCTATGTGGTGAAATGGACATGTACATGTACATCGCAGCGCACTGTAACTCACTCAAACGGGAGAGGATATATTTACATGTACTGAACTGTTTATTGCTCGTCTAATGAGGGTGCTATACCACTAAGGTAAAGAGGAAGTGTTACAGTCTGATATAAACAAGATACATTGAAAGTATTATGATACATAACAATCTTCACCAATTTGTATAATGTTGATTTTAGAGTGCCTCGTCTTGAATTCCACATTTATAAATTTGTCTAATGCCCATGTACAACAAAAATGTATTTAACCTCCAATTATACTTATTTCAAGATAACATGTTTGATAGAGTGAGTATCAACCTCCGTTCTGTTTCCTTATCTTAATCACCAAACATAAGTACACAGACCTGCTATTCTTTCAATCATAGCTTCCACCTTTTGTCTTATCAATTATAATTTTTGACCTTTCAGCATTCCACCTTTTGTCATTCATCAAGTATAATTTTTGAAAATGTGAACATAAAGCTATGATTGAGAAATACATGGAATAAGATGTCATGAAGTAACAAAGGGAAATGGAAAAATACATTGTAAATCAAATTATAAGTGGTATATTGCCTTCTTGAGGATGAAGTACATTTGCCACTTCACAGTGTTGCAGACGAGAGATTTATTGTAGTTACCATGCCAACGGAGGCTGGCACACTGGAGTGAAAGCCACCATCCATCTTTCACTGATCTAATTCTAAGTCAACAAAGTCTGCACGACCTCAATTCCTCTCAGGTCAAAACATGACCTCGAAGGACTAAACCAAGCCAGCCTGCCAGGGGCATTTTTCCATTTTATTTTCTTTCCTGTCTTTTTTTTCTTTATGACTTTTTTTTTTCCTTATGGGGGAAGTTCCTGAACCTAACCAGGCAACCTGTGCATACTGATCATGGTAAGTGATAACATATCACACTTCCTCTCTCCAAACCCTCTAATGAAGAAAGTACACACTGGGTGTAATAAACACATGTCCTGCTCATGAAGCAGTACTATATGGGTTAAACAGGACAGCAACACATAGTCTGATACCGCTTTCAAGCTGCACTACTTTTCATCGGATGCGTCCGGGATGAAACGGGCACCGATGAAACGGGCACTATGAATGTTACAGAGGAGAAATAGGCGATAGAATAGCCGATGAAAAGAAGAGAAATAGGCGATTAATTTCTCCTGCTCAACAGCAGGAGAAATTCTCTTTCTATCAGTGTCACTCCGATGAAACGGGCACTATGAATTGGTTCGGGGGGAAAAACAGGAGAAAATGGTCAAAGGTTGTTATCTTGTACGCGCCAATCCACGTAATCAGCTAGCAAGCGATTGCGCAATAATTCTTCACTTCCGACAGGTGCTTGCACACAGCGATTAAATTCCCTTGCAGTATGAATGTTACAGAGGAGAAGCAGCGATTTCACCGTTGTTTACATAAGGGAAATTCTATTGATATTTTCATTGGTGAAGTGCAGCTTGAAAAAAGTTATACTGCATTCCAGTATTTTACTGTTTTGTCAGTCTGTGCAAACTGAATTGTTAACACTGCAACCTAAGCCTGAGTCATGTCGGAATTTTTTTGTTCCGGAATCCGCCGGTGTTGTGCCGGTCGGAATCCGGTATTCCGATAAAAAAAAAACCTGCCAATGAATGATACGGAACGAACACGCACTAGAAGGTCCGCCATAGCTTCGGCAGCGCAGGCAAGCCCCGCGCTGCGAGACAGGCCAACTAAACTGCCTTGACCTTGCATTTTTCAAGTTGCACTCTTAAAAAGTGCCGAAAAGGAACGAAAATGTAAGATTATTACGATTAAGATCGCACCTATTCTAGACTCTTATTTTACTTATACGAGAACAATTACCTGCAAAAACAGCAACAAAAAAAAATGCGCTGATTATATCTCGAACATTTTCTAACTCCTCGAACCTGCATGTGTAACTGAAGCTTACATCAGTGTACAACGACACGAATAAGTCAACACTAACACTTCACTTGTATACTTTACGTGAAGCTTATCGGGTCTTTTTTCTTACGCGAGATATCCATCCGCCGGGAATTGGGGAATTCCCCAATTCCCGGCGGATGGATATCTCGCGTAAGAAATGAGACCCATAACCTGCACGCAAAGTATATGAGTGATATGGCGGGCTGTACCGATAGAGGGCGGACTGGATGTCAACGTTTGAGAATCGTTTAATCCATGTGCAGTATTACGTACATGGGTGACATGGTACGGCGCAGCTCTGAGTGATAGCAGCTAGCTGCGGGGCCGGGGCGCGCCGGGGTAGCTAGTCTACGACGTCGATCATATGCCGTACTCGCCGCACCGCGCGCTAGATCGGCTGTCATAATAAACGCAGCGGATTTCTTGTCGTTGTAAGTTGCATTCGACATCGTCTTTCTTGTACTTTTTTGTCATTTGTTTTCTTCTGATAGTTTTCTACTACAAAATATGAATTTTTGAGGAAAAAGAGGTTTTCCGCGATTTTTATCGGAATACCGGAATGGAGAAAACCAAACCGGAACACGCACACACCGGACGGATTCCGGTATTCCGTCCGTTCCGACCCAGGCTTACTGCAACCTGAGTGTAATGCCTGGCTACATGTAGATATGCTAGAGTCATGTCATTCCATATTACACCAAAAACGTTAATGTTCTTATGGCGAAATTCCCTTATAAATCCAAATCACAGGTTGTACAATGTACCAGTGTATTTTTAGCATGATTTTTTTATGAAAGTGAAACTTTTGTATGATAGTCATTGATTTTTCAGTTGGGCATAGGCACACGCCATTCTCCTCAGAAAAAAAAGAATAATATTTGAGTGTGTATCTATCCAGAATGTGAATATTGCATGCGAGTCAGTGAACATACAAAATACAGCACATAATGTCTGAGGTGTTCAAGATAAAAATGATATGCATCCGCCTCAAATAGAGAGAGAGAGAGAGAGCAGAAATCCACAGGCTCAAAAATAGTTTGCAATTCATACCCTGTGAATACTAGGGTTGTAAATCATCCGTGCGCAAAATTAACCTTTAATTTGTCAACAAATACTTGGATCCCATTAAAAAGAGTTCTAGTTCAATATATACACTGTATATTTGAATAATAAATAAAAGGTACAGGATTTTCTGGTATCCTTTTAATTTTGTTGAGAAGTAATAATAATAATAATATAACGTATTTGTATAGGCTAGCGCCTACTGCAGGCCAGCCTACTGCAGTTCAGGATTCTGCCAGATAAAGGCAAAGTAAACAGCAATCAGAGGTAAACTCCATAACAATAGACTTTTGTCACCCAGGTTCCAGTTGTAATATGAAATAGAGACAATCAAATTAAAACTGAAGTAGCATCAGGGCTCAAAATTAGCTCTGGCCCTCTGGCCCTCTGGCCCTCTGGCCCAGAGCAACAAAAACTGAGCCTCAGACTACCGGAACTTCATGTGCTAAATTGTTCTTTGCTTGATTGGGCAACCAAATATAGCAGAATTTGAATTCTTTTCTTTATTTTGGGTCATACGTATATCTGATTTCAGGCTACCAAAACTTTAAAACTAACCCTAAGTCTTGAAAAGTCTTTGATGTTCATGTTAGCTGCCTGATGGAAAATGTTAATTTCTAACCCTAATAACGTACAAGACAATGTTTGATGTTATCTTATGTTTTACGCAATACATACATGTAGTTGATGAGAATTTCACAATTAAAAAAAAGTCATGCATGATTTTTTTTTTTCCTCTTTTGGGGAAGTTTGTTTCCTAAAATAAAACATAAAACAAAAACTAGTAAAACGAAACATTTTTCGAACTGAAGCTAAATGAGTCACAGACAGGAACTCTGGCATTCTGGGGTCAGATCCTATCTGCCTATCCTCACTCACTCACTCATAACTTCCAAGCCAAATTTACATACTGTGTGCATGTATAAATTGTAAACATGTTCCATGCATGATGCGGTTGTGTAGTATCTCCCTATGCACAGAGGAATGATTTATTACTTTTTAAAGTTTGCAATATGTAAAATGGTTTCAATGTAAAAGGTAGTCTTGTAACTACTTACATGTATACCAGAGAGGTGGTCTTCCCACCTCTCTGTGTATACCTTTCCTATTGTATTTTATGATGTGTAATCAATATTAAAACAAAGGTTGAAAGTAAACATGAACTCGATGTAAACAAAGTCATGCATCAAACCGTAACATCTGTTGAACATATACATGCAATAATACACAGTATAATAAAGATGTCAAATTTTTTTCTCAAAATGTCTATTACAAAATTGGCCAAAATATAATGGGAATATGACTGGCTTGATGTCCCGAACTGAACATTTCCCATACATTACTCATGCTAGCTAGATTGACAGGAGTCATTCGATCTGCCATTACATCAGTCTACGGCAGGAAATGCAGTTTTAACAAAAGCATTATAAGAGGCGTGAATCATGCATGTTAGACTGCCATACCCTGCTATGTATCTAATAATAACAACCAAGATAATCCACTCCAGCCCGCCATACCACCGCCACTTATTTTATTATGTTAATGTAAAAACAAATAAATTTGTTAGGTTTCTATACTAGTTGTAACTTTAATATTAACTTTAAAAAAAAAACTGAAGTCATACAATGTAAATATATACTGTATATGAAATTGATGAACTATTATTCACTGTACAGTGTACAATAAGTATAAAGGCAAATCGCTATAATGACCTACAAAATAGTCCCAAAGATGTTGATGAATAAATACTAGCATGCAAGTTCATCTTTATTGGTATTTCATAAATTAATAAACATTTTAAACTTTTGATAATTTATAAGTATTTTCCTCCCAAAATTGTTGGCTGTCATCTACAGCCTTCCTCCGCATTGGGTCAAGAGGGGTCACAACGCTGATGAAGGCTGTCGATGACAGGCACAAATTTTGGAGCTAAATACAAGATTTGTAATTGTGATCAAAAGTTGAAAATGTGTATTCATAATTTATATAAATCTTTGGAACCTTGCAAGCAGGCTAAGTTGCAATAGCACTACCTACCCCCAGTATATTGAGTGTGTACGTGTATGTGCAGGGTGCATGGGTGATCTGGTAGAGTCATCATCATTTGTTTTTAATGTCGCAATCATAACTGGTAATTGCAACCACATCACATACATGCATGTAAATACTAAAGCCTAGAGCTGGAGAAGCAATGGCAGACACCAATATGTAATGGCATGACCGAAATAGCTGTATGTCAACAGAAAACCATTTTGGGCAAATTTCCAATTTTCAGCACCATGCTTAGAGGTAAAACTAAAAATATTATGTTCCTCTTGGTGGGTACATGTCTGTCAGACTTGAAGTATGCGTAATGCATTTGTTTGTTTTGTTATAAAGGTAGTAAAAGAGTTCTGGTTCTTTCTATTTTGTGAGTGTTTGTGAGGGTTGATTTTAAATCTATGAAAAAGTACATTACGTATCAATAGACATATTATATACATGAGAATGATTCTCCTATTAAAGTGCTTGCAAATTTGTCCTTTCCATGAGTACACATGAGACAATTTCTTAAGGGATAGTGGAATGAGAATTTGGCTTATACTTTCAATTATGACAAGTATTTAGATTGAATCATGCAAATATAAATATTTTGATATTTCAACAGTATTTATTATATACCATTTTTTTCTCCACTTTACAAAGCTTGATCAGTGCTCTTTAGTACTTAAAATAATTGATACAGCTTTTTAATTGTGACAGCAAACTTTGTACCTTTACATGTAACTGTGACAGTAATTCTAATTATGATAATAAACTTTGCCCCTTTAATTGATGACAGCTATTTTAATCATAAAAAGTAAACTTTGTACTTTCAGTTTCCTGACAAGGTGATTACAGAGCTCACTTTCAAAAGGCGCTAAATCCACTTTCCATACAAATTGAGTTAACGATATATCTACATGTATAATATACGTAGCTATCTAGGAATCCACATTTTACAACAAATAACTCACTCAAAATCAAATTATAGAAAGTTATATTTTCATATTCCTATAGGCTCGTGTAAAAAGTGGGACAAAGAAACCTGTTTTCCTCGGAAGTTGAAAAAGTGGATTTAGTGCCTTTTGGTTGAAAGCTATTATACATGTATGCATGGAGCTTGTGGCTTGTTTATTATGCATGAACACTATTCAAACTGTGAAACTAGTTTATCAAACTGAATCATCAACTGATCTTCTATTATATGATTGTGAAATTTGAATCGTTTGGGACTGCCAAGCTGGTTTATCATTACACGATTAGAAACTGTTGTGTTGATCCTATCTTATTCATGGTATTATAATTTGATGGCTTACATAAAGTCATTAGAAAGAGTCTGCCATGTAAATGTCAAGCTTCTTTGTCACGGTGGCTAAATGTTGAACCCTTTCAGTACCGAAAAGGGCAAAAATGTCATTGAGTTATATTACAAACTGTGTCACTGATAATGAGAGGGTTAGTTACAGTATGAGACAAACAACATTCAAAACACAATAAACATACACAAATTACACACACACACACATGCAGATTCACTTGCAAGCCTGTTTGCACAAGATAGATTAATGGTTAGTACTTGGGCAAACTGCTTACATGCTCTTTTATTGCCACAATATCAAATAAACTACAGTAGATCGATGCCTTAGCATTTTAATGTGTAAACATGTAAAGATGTTTTCCCCTTACATTCCCTTTAGAACATTTTTTGTTAAACTTAAATTGGCCTAATATGTTTTGACCATTGGCATTTTAAAAGTATGAAACTATGTTTTCCTTTTCATTCATTTACAAACGTGTACATATTCACATTTGATATTTAAAGTCAGAAGTAGTAATATTTAACAAATATTTGTAAAGTGACCCATATATGTCTTCTTTTTTTTTTTAATATGTACTTAAACGAGAGTAGCTACTAGTTATTCGTGATACACACTTTAAAACAAATTAAAAGCATTTTAGAAAAGTATTAATAAAATACAATGTTAATCCAGACTAACCAAACAGAAAATACAAACAAAATCAACTCACCTTTGAAGATTTATGAGATGTGTGTTGAAGAGCTAACTGTAAATATGCTTGTTTGACCTCCTCTGGTAAAAGAATGAGAAAAATAGACATATTATGTGAATGATTTTTCATTTAGTGATAATAAATAACGCAGGGCTCTACACTAGCACTTGCCTTACCTTTGGCCAGTAAAATGTCATAAAAGTCAAATGATAGTGCCTTATTAGGCAACTAGATTTTCAAACTAACAATGAGAGGACGAGAAAATCTTGTATTCTTCCATGTCAATCCTTATCCATAATTGCAACTTTCATCAATAGACTGAGTGATATGATGAAAGCCAGAGAAATAAAAAAAACATAAATGAAATTAAATGTTTGTTCCCAGCAATCAAAAATGTAAAGAAAACTAGAAATTGCGCGCTCGGCGGGTCGCGCAGCCGAGCACATGTATCCCCCGAACCAATTGCATTGCACTTTTGTGGGTTGTAATATTGTGAACTGAACAAGTTTGGTGGTGTACGTTGTTCTACTAGGCTGGCAGTAGCCTTTGGGCAAGGCCTCGCGCGCTGTTTGTCCTCCGAGCAGGGTCTGATTAATAGACAAGGCGATGTGCGCTTACAGCAGTGATCGCTGGACTGAGCCGCGTCAGCGGCGAGGCCTTTGCTAACTTGCGGAGCTCATTAATATTGGCATATGTAACAGGCTCTTACATTATGCAGCAGTTAAAAACAATTGCAGCCAATCGTCATTGTTTAGGGTTTTGAACAAGGTGTTATACTTGGATTTGTTTATCAATTATAGGGGGATCAGTATTCAAGTGTACTAGAGTCTCTAGAGAATCATATATCTCATTCAGTTTTAAAAACATTATTCAAACTATTTCGCGCAAACGCATGGAACTGCCGTGTCTCGCACAGACACAGTCTCTCCCGGTCTCTCCCGCACCGGTCCCGTCTTATTTATTTCAAGAAAACAACGCTGGCGTTCGTACGTGTACAGCGCATATACGTACGCATGCATGCAATTCGCAATTCAAGCGATCCAGTTCTAAAAAAAAATGGTTAAAATGCAGTGCATTTGTGGCCCCAAATCCTCTTAAATAAACCAGATTCCTAAATCAATTACTTTTTTGCATTTCTAAAATGATTTCTACGGAAAAATGATATCAAACTGTTCAGATTTACCTCGATTACAAACGCACTGCATTTTAACAATTTTTGTTAGAACTGGATCGCCAGCGCGGTAGGCGATCCGGCGAGTTACCTTCTCACATACACAGAGCTGATTGTGTGATTGTATGAGTTATGTGTACATGTACGCTATACGATCTCAGAACCGATTCTTCTCGGAACCGAGACATGGGTATGGAATCAGAATCGACTCCAAGCTGGGGCAGAACCGCCCAAGCCTACTTCATACCAAATAAGAAAATAATCGGACAAGAACTCGGACCTGTAGAGCGGTCACAAGGTAATCTTAACTATTTCTTTATATCATGGTTACCATGGCAACCATGAATCCGCCCCACACCAAAATCAATAGGCTTCATCCTCTTTCCTTAATACACCTTCATACCAAATAAGAAAATGATCGGACAAGAACTCGGACCTGTAGAGCGTTCACATGGTAATCTTAACTATTTCTTTATATCATGGTTATCATGGTTACCATGGCAACCAGGACTCCGCCCCACACCAAAATCAATAGGCTTCATCCTCTTTCCTTAATACACCTTCATACCAAATTAGAAAATGATCAGACAAGAACTCGGATCTATAGAGCGTTCACAAGGTAATCTTAACTATTTCTTTATATCATGGTTACCATGGCAACCAGGACTCCGCCCCACACCAAAATCAAAAGGCTTCATCCTCTTTCCGTAATACACCTTCATACCAAATTAGAAAATGATCAGACAAGAACTCGGATCTATAGAGCGTTCACAAGGTAATCTTAACTATTTCTTTATATCATGGTTACCATGGCAACCAGGACTCCGCCCCACACCAAAATCAAAAGGCTTCATCCTCTTTCCGTAATACACCTTCATACCAAATTAGAAAATGATCGGACAAGAACTCGGACCTGTAGAGCGTTCACAAGGTAATCTTAACTATTTCTTTATATCATGGTTACCATGGCAACCAGGACTCCGCCCCACACCAAAATCAATAGGCTTCATCCTCTTTCCTTAAGACACCTTCATACCAAATTAGAAAATGATCGGACAAGAACTCGGACCTGTAGAGCGTTCACAAGGTAATCTTAACTATTTCTTTATATCATGGTTACCATGGCAACCAGGACTCCGCCCCACACCAAAATCTAAAGGCTTCATCCTCTTTCCTTAAGACACCTTCATACCAAATTAGAAAATGATCAGACAAGAACTCGGACCTGTAGAGCGTTCACAAGGTAATATTAACTATTTATTTATATCATGGTTACCATGGCAACCAGGACCGCGCCCCACACCAAAATCAATAGGCTTCATCCTCTTTCCTTAATACACCTTCATACCAAATTAGAAAATGATCGGACAAGAACTCGGACCTGTAGAGCGTTCACAAGGTAATCTTAACTATTTCTTTATATCATGGTTACCATGGCAACCAGGGCTCCGCCCCACACCAAAATCAATAGGCTTCATCCTCTTTCCTTAATACACCTTCATACCAAATTAGAAAATGATCGGACAAGAACTCGGACCTGTAGAGCGTTCACAAGGTAATCTTAACTATTTCTTTATATCATGGTTACCATGG
Source organism: Echinarachnius parma (assembly GCA_037951105.1). NCBI lineage: Eukaryota > Metazoa > Echinodermata > Echinoidea > Clypeasteroida > Echinarachniidae > Echinarachnius > Echinarachnius parma. Next base: position 144,222 of record JBAMJV010003078.1, read on the forward strand.
CAACCAGGACTCCGCCCCACACCAAAATCAATAGGCTTCATCCTCTTTCCTTAATACACCTTCATACCAAATTAGAAAATGATCGGACAAGAACTCGGACCTGTAGAGCGTTCACAATGTAATCTTAACTATTTCTTTATATCATGGTTACCATGGCAACCAGGACTCCGCCCCACACCAAAATCAATAGGCTTCATCCTCTTTCCTTAATACACCTTCATACCAAATTAAAAAATGATCGGACAAGAACTCGGACCTGTAGAGCGTTCACAAGGTAATCTTAACTATTTCTTTATATCATGGTTACCATGGCAACCAGGACTCCGCCCCACACCAAAATCAATAGGCTTCATCCTCTTTCCTTAATACACCTTCATACCAAATTAGAAAATGATCGGACAAGAACTCGGACCTGTAGAGCGTTCACAAGAAAATCTCTGCGGCGGACGCGGCGGACGCGGCGGACGCGGCGGCGGCGGCGGCGGCGGCGCGACGAGGCCAAATCCATAGTATCCCCCGAAGTGGTTCGGGGGATACAATTATTTTACTTGCAACCAGGCCACTTGCAAAACAGTAAGTGTGGAGCCCTGCATAGTGCATACCATAATGCAAAGAGGATAATTTGCAATCATCTAGAACAAGATTCAACATGCACAAAACGGCGCAATGAATTAAGTTAACCCACGTTTTATGAGATATTGCATTTCCCAATACATGGTACACCGCACTGGTTTAAATTGACTATTGGTTACCATCATTTACATAATAAAGTCGAGATAATAATTTAATATTGCCTTAGATACAAGTCTTTCAAAATTAAATATAATTTTAACGTAATATTCATCATCTCCCATTAATGATGTATTCATGTGTTGGTACAAGTGTGCGGTGACTGCACACATGTCAGAAATTTTCCTGATAACATGCTTTCAATTTTAATCTCAAATTCTTGCCCATGGAAAAGATAGAATTGTATTTTCTGGGACTAAAATTGCAATTAGATTTTCATTGGGTTCATTTGGTAAAATTACGGAACTAAGTTCGACTCATTTATCGTCTGTCGGAATGATTAAATTAGCGTAATTACATTGATTGTTTTATTGACAAATATTCGTACCGATTTCGCTTCATTTTGAGAACCCGTTTAGTAAAATTACGGAACTATTTGCGACTCATTTATCTTCCGTCGGAGTTATTAAATTAGCGTAATTACAATGATTGTTTTATTGACAAATATTTGTACTGATTTCACTTCGTTTTGATAACTTGTTTGGTAAAATTTGGGAACTAATTTCGACTATTTATCGTCCATCAGAGTTATAATTTGTTTATCAAATTAGCCATTTACATTAATTATTTTGTTGACTAATATTTGTAATGATTTGACTCATTTCTCGTCCGTCAGAGTTATTATTTGTTTATTAAATTAGCGCAATTATAATGCTGTTATCCGATCCGAGAACGAGCCGATTTCCTGGCAGTAATCGCTTCCGATCTGGTAACAAGCCGGTTCCGAGAATTGAGAAATATTCTGATAATTCTCGGAATATTTTGGCGACCCATTTTCTTCAGTAATAATTGAAAATGTGTATGTTTGACAGTCCATTAAGTAGCGGAATAAAAATTAAAAATGGGAGAAGTGACATTATTCACTTTATGAGTGGTTATTTTCGAGAAATTCTTTGTTCGTTACTTCGTTTCACAGTCAAAAATTTAACAGGACGCGCAAAATTGCTAGTCATTTGAACGATATTGCGGACGGATGTTCACACAAACTCCGGCCAATACTCCCGGCGAGACATTGGGTTGATATCTGTATGAGTAGTATGATCGCGTTTGTGAGCCAGTGCATTAAAAAAAGTGGCTCTAAATTCGTATTTTGGTGATCTACACCATTTCTAAACAATTTGCTAACTAGTCTACTTACATGATTGCATGGCATTTGAAAGCTGAACAGAAAAAAGAGCCCCAAAACAATGAAAAAACTGCGCTGAATGTCGGTAAATTTCCATCGCGAGAGTGCCAATTTACTGACTGCAAGACTTATGCATACCGCACATGTGTATACACACCGTACTCGCGTACGGTACCGGTACAAGTGCTACGCGAATACGGTGCAGGTGTGTAACAACATGATATGCACGACGTATGCTACGTTACTTCGATCTTTCCGTTCTTTCCAGCGCGAGCGTTCTTTGGAAATTTACCGATACTCAGCGCAGCTTTTTCATTGTTTTGGGGCTCATTTTTGTTTCTGTTCAGCTTTCAAATGCCATGCAATCATGTAAGTAGACTAGCAAATTGTTTAGAAATGGTGTAGATCACCAAAATACGAAGTAAAAGCCACTTGTTTAATGCGCTGTGTCACCAGCGCGATCATACAGATAATCAATCAGACTGGCGGTCGGAGTTGAGTGAACGTGTGGCACGATGCTGAACAAACGATTGATTTCTAGGTCCAATTTACGTCGACAAAAAAATACTTCTTGCGAAACTTGAGTTAATTCTGGATAGTCAGTAACTATTTTCCCGTAAAGATTGGTATATTCATCCACCAAAGCATCAACATGTGTAATATTATTGGCATATAAAACGAGAAAGATAAGCCTACAACGCTGCATTTTTTTCGAGCAAATTCCAATTAAAAAAATGTCCCAGGATCCGAGACAATCCAAGATCCCGTTATCACTTTTTTATTCTACCGAGACAGGATTTTTTCTTTACCCAACAGCACAACGCAATTATGTTGATTATTTTATTGTTGAGTATTCATAGCAATTTGGCTTCATTTTGAGGACCCGTTGGGTAAAATTATGGAACTAATTTTGACTAATTTATCGTCCGTCCGAGTTATTATTTGTTTATTAATTTAGTGTAATTATGTTGATTTCTAAGTATTTAATTTACAAATATTCATAACGATTTTGCTTCATTTTGAGGACTCGAAAATCCAGGGATTATTCCATCCGAAAGTTCTATCAAATGAGGCAAACCCATCATGAGCGCGTAAGGCTGTCGATTTCGGGTATATTTACTACCCGGGACTCGCGATAATTTTTCGGGCGAGTCCCGGGTATCCGAAATTTATAAATTTGTTGATTTCGCTATAGGCATGTCACGCCGCTGGGAAACATGTTCATTCAAGTGACAAAAATGCAGCGCATTTATGACAATAAATCATCTTATAAAATACAGCAAATTTGTAAATCAATTTTTTGCTTTTTTTCGGGATATCGAGTATCGATTTTTGCGCCCGGGACTCGACATTTTTCGGCGGGACCCGGGTACCCGGGACTCGTCAACAGCCTTATGAGCGCGAGATCAATTTTTGCCGATGACAGACTGGTAAAAAATAACATCGTAAACATGCCGATTCATCACAAAATGGAAGTGTCAATGGCTTTGATTTGGCTTCAAATCAAAGTCATTTCAACGATGCCAATAATGCCCATTGTAAGCCCAAATTATGATCCAGAGAGATGATACAAGAAGCATTTGATTTGATGAGTATTTACCAGGTTCCCGGCCAGGTCCTGACCCGGTAAAAGATCGGAAGCAAATTCCGGCCCCACGCTTATTTCTCATACTGTTCTCATAAGTGTTTGAATGGCTTGCATACCACTTAAGTATTCACTGTGACATTCAGTGTGACTCCAAGCCTGGGCCTCGTTGCAGAAAGAGATACAATCGATTGCAAGTTACAATTAATTGAATGTCAGAAAATTTGCACATTTCACCCAATCAGATTTGGGCATTTAAGTCACATGATCTGACTTACAATTAATTGCAACTTTACAATCGATTGTAAGTCTTTCTGAAACGGAGCCCAGGATCATTTATTTCCAAAATAGTGGAGGGCGAACAAGAAAGGGTTCTCTTATGTATTTCTGGTGCTCTTTTTGGCATGTCAGGGGCTAAGTATCCCTGTGCCACTATGTGATTTGTGTACAAATTTCAAAACTTAAAGGGGACCACCAGGCAAAGAAAAATATGTTTTGGTACCATTTTGTGATATCAAATAGATACCCAACATTTTGCAAAGGGTTGTGTAATTCATAAACAAAGCAATTAATTTCCACCACTTACGGAACCACCACTATTTCCTAGTTCCATACGGGCCAACCATTTGCGAGTGCGCCAATGCTATTCACGCGTACGTTTGTAGACAATAGATTCCCGGGCGATTCGTTCGCTCTGCACACACTAGTCTTCGCAATTCAAACCGCATGAACGCATGCTTTAGAATGGTGATGCGTTTTCCTATTATTTTTTTTTCTTTCTGGAAACATATTTTGGTGAACTTGTTGATGGAATGGAATACTAAAGATGTTACCTTTCTTTAAAAAGAATATTATTTTTGGGTGGTGGTACCCTTTAAATTTTTATCGTGTTCTCCACATCACATTAAAACAGATTTTCATGCAAATATTTCAAACATTTGTCCGACCTAGGAGCAAGAGATAAGCATCATCCAAAGTCACTCATAATACAGACTCATCCCATTCATCATGCATACATGTATGTACAGCATGGAGACTGCTATTATATTTTTTGAAAGCCAGATTTTTAATAGTTTATGCTACAATGTGACTTCAACATGTTCAACGCAACGATCAATCCTGAACAAATAAGCTCTGCCACTCTTCGTTACCTCTCGTTTCGCCTTTCTTTTGTGAACAAATCCTGCAAGGTACATTTCATAAGCAACAAAAAGAGGCAGAAAATAAATGAAGAAACTGACAAATAGTCAATGTCATTCAGATGAAGGTAAATTAGAGCTAAAATTGTGTAAAAAATACAATAATTGTCAATTTTTGTCACATTTTGACAGCTTCTTTCCTAGTCTTGCTAGTTCTTGTGTAGCGTGCCAAATCAAGTGTAACATGCAGTGGATTAGGCACAGGTTTTGTGTGTATTTGTGTTAAGTTGTATGGCAGCGCATGGAGAAACATTAACAATAACAAGCGCACAGCCACTGGGGCGCTTGAGCTGTGGCAGTGAAGTGTATTCACCCAATTTTATTACATTTAGTTTTACACTTCAGAATCGGACAACCTTCTGATTAAGTTTCATTATTTTTACTTGTCACTCAGATTCGGTCGATATCACTCATCACAGACACAGACACAATCACACTCGCACTTTTGAAATTGTTGAGGGCAAAAATCCAAACTAAACACAAAAACATGACAATGTCAATGGTAAAAAAATGTAATTTGACATTGACAAACACCAATTTCGGAATAAATTAACATGAAATTAAATTTAAAAGAATTTAAATTCGGAGTCTCTTTTTCATGAAGTTTTTGTGGTCTTGCTTAGCTTGGATAACATGAGACATAAATGATAATCGAAATCGCAAATCGCATGCACGCAGAACATTTTGATTTGAAAAGCTCCGACTGTCTTTGGACTTCGGCACTTGCTTGCAGACATGACATGCACAAACCCCAAAGTGGCAAACACAAGCAGTCCCGCGCCCCGCCGCTGCAGGGTACGGTCGGTGTCGCTTGACTTGTATGAAATTACCCGGCCCGGTAAGAACAAATTCTACTTACGTTCCGAAGAATTTACATCTATTAGAACAGATTTTAAAAAAGCATGTTTCTCTTCTGAAGCCATGCGGGGGTGAACGATGACAAGAGAGAGTCAACTTTTCGCCAAACTTCGCTGATCAGATGCAAAATACGGCGAAAGAAAGTGCTCGATTCACGTCCAGGGAAGGTACAAAATGGAGAATAATTCGTCGGGCATGCGCAGCTAATAGCTAGCTCGATATTATTTGTGATAGTCTATAAAACAGGCGCTTGTGATTAAATTTTAAAAATAAAATCCAACAAGTGTGCATGCATGCAATGTGCAAAATGAATGAATGAATGCATGAATGAATATTTCCAACAACAAACAAGATACAAGTTTACAATGAATATGGTTATACAGATTGGAAAAAGAAGACCTAAAAGCGCAATGCTTGTAGATTGTAGGTCTCCTACATGTATAAATTCTCAACAATATAAATCATCATCATCATCATCATCATCATCATCATCATCATCATCATCATCACCCTTGTAAAAATGTACCATGGTATAGTACCACGGTATACCATGGTAAAACCATGGCACGGTACAATACCATGGTGACACGGTATATTGGCCCAGGTTCTGTACCATGGTATACTGTGGTTATACCATGGTACTTTTTTGTAAGGGCATCATCATCATCGTCGTTGTCATCGTCGTCATCGTCGGCGTCGTCGTCATCATCTTCATCGTCATCGTCGTCGTCATCACCACCACCACCACCACCACCACCATCATCATCATCATATTCATCATCATCATATTCATATTCATCATCATCGATATCTTGTCATCATGGTCATCATCAGATATTAAGCCAGAGAATAATAAGAGAAATAAGCCAGAGAAGCGCCCTCAAGCGTAATGAATTTTGGCGCAAATTATCAAACCCTCTCATTTGCTGTGGAATTCCTTGTCCTCCCAATTACGCCCCCTCTCATGTGTAAAGAGTAATACATTGTTATTTTGACCTATAGAAAGTATAAAAAGTAGTCATCATCATCATCATCATCATCATCATCAAGTACATGTACAAATTAAATAATGGTTTAATGGTCAAAAACATATTTACGCCATCAGGACTGGTCCCAAAAATATTTGAGGTAAAATCAATCAGTTCTGAATGGGTTAAAGTCAAAATGTTGACAATAACAAACATCTGAACCAGATCAGATTTGCGCATTTAATCACATGATAATAATAATAATAATAATAATAGATACTATTTGTATAGCACCTATTAAAATGCAGAACAGCCTCTAAGCGCTAATTATTATTCCTGGTCATGATTTGGTACAGTTCAGACCCGCACAATTATCTTGCACACACTCTCAATCCGACTTGCAATTAATTGCAACTTTACAATCGATTTCAACTCTTTCTGCAACAGGGCCCTGCCTACTGCCAACATAGACATGTCTAATTCAGGGTGGTTTCAAACAGCGATCAGGGAGATAGTTATGAAATTCATGCACCAAAATGGGAAAATGTTTGCTTAATGAGGGAGTTTTTCACCTTTGTTTTGGGGGACTCGGGAAGATCTATATATTTGCAGGGAGTCTCCAGCAGAATCAGCGAGATATGGCAGGTCTGACATTCTAACTTGAACCCGTTCCCTTCGAGATTCTGAAATATCCATAGACTTTGTACACAACCCACCTGGTTCCCATAGTCAAGGGGTTAATAATTATTATCCATGGCCACAATTCCCACAAAACACATTCAAAAAGAGGCACGGAAACATTACACAATATCAATTTTACATGGACAACAAAAATCTTAATTATATTATGTATTTTAATCGTTATTTCATATATTACATACAAAATATTGGATTTACAACTTACATCTTGGCCGACATTTGTTACAATACTTACCGCACAAACATGTACATCATTTCAGTTATTTTTACATGATTTTTAATTACATAACTATTACATTCCCCATCTATTACCAAGCTATGAAAAAAATTGTCACTGCAGAACAAATTGAAATGAATCAAGAGTTTAAATGCAAAAACCAATCAATAACAAATAAATAAAACATTATTGTAATTTTTCAGATGTAGGTACCATCATAGAACTTGAAATATTGTCTCAGTTTACTTACTCATTGCATATAAAGGTATATTTGTTAAGATATGAGAAAAATTATCACATATTTTCTTATTATTTTCATTTTTTCAGCAGGTTTAATCACAATTATCTTGTATTGGTAAAAATGGTTTTATCGGTTTTTGCATTTAAACCCTTCAAATCTACTAAATTTGTACTGAAAGAAACAGAGATACGGAAATCATACATCATGAAAGATAAAAAGAGGTTCATGTCTCTCCGAGATTAAATGTTTATAAGTCTTCTCGACTTCAGTACAAAAATAAAATAACATTTTGCTTTTAAAAATAATGGATAATTTATAATGCAAGCACCCATCACCTGTATTTAAAAGCCATACAAAACAATCAAATAATATTTTAATTGGAAAGCAGTGAATCATTGAATGGAACAACATTACCTAACTAGTCCATAAATGGGAATGCATGTATGTTTATTATAGTATGATCCATAAAATTGCTCATGCAAATTCATGAAAAATACTATTTAAATCACGGACCTTGATGTTTTATGGACCAAAAGCAAATATTAATTTTCCAAAATTGAATTTACCCTCAAACTGCCCACTGTACCAGGGCTAGTAAAACTGCACTTTGGGCCAGGAAACATTCATATTCTTTAGGCCTGATTTGTGACTAGATTTTCTAAAAATGTCAGAATGACAAAATGTGAAGCCTCATTCATAAGCACAGTTTTTAGCAAAACTTGACCCCAATTTTCAAAGGTTAGTTAGTAGTTAGCCTAGTAGAATTTAACTTTAGGCCAGCAGATATTTATGAGTGTTATATTTTGGTGGCCTGTAGGGCACCTAGATTTTATAACTAGCAATGCCAGAATGACATGTGAAGCCTTATTCATAATCACAGTTTTGATCAATAGAGGTTCATAAGAAGCATACATACAATAAATATTTTACATGGACAATATTACATCTTACTACCCTTGTATAAACTTGTACATACATTATGAACATACTCAAAATACTCATTTCATTTATTGAGATCAAGATCATCATAACAAATGATCAATTTAGTCTGAAATTTAAAAACATCCATCAAATATTGCACTTATAAATTTCAACAGTAATATGGGCTACCATTTGACACTATTAAAAGATTAAACAAGAACAAAAGTTTACAGAGTCAGTCTGTCTCTAGTGGCAAAACAAATAACATTTATAACAACATTTTCAATATTGTTTGCTTGAAAATAAAATAAGATAAAATAAGCAATACAAAAATGTTTCTTCAATAGTGTATTTGCCCTTGGTATTACAATGCTATTGTGTAAATAAAATAAAATAATACAAAATAATGGAAACAATATGAAAATAATACAAGGCAAGGTTTGGATGACTTTCAAAAGTAACCACGGTAGAAATTTTTGCAATTATCATGCTCACGCTAGAGAATTGCGAGATAATAAATTACTTACATTAAACAAAAAATAAAACATCATCATCCATAGGTTCCATTACTAAAAAAAAAGACAAGAATTACAAAAGTAAAACAAATATCATGACACTTTTTACACAATTATTCACAGTATACACTGAAGTACAAAACAAACTATACTGGGAGGACAGTAATCACAGATAATCCAATAATTAGAAAATTGTCTCATGCAGGATTAACATTTACTTCATGTTTCATAAATCAAATAAAAGGGACTACTAAAAGAAGCAATACATCACATTTGTACACCATATATCAAGGTGAAATATTCTTGAATGGCAGGTTAATGTGGTACTTTGTATGTGCAAACAAATAAATACTACATAAAAAGTTTAAATATGAAATTAAATCATGAGTTGAGACCAAAAACTACTTGATCTTATATCTGGCAAATAGAGCATTATATAAATATATTAAGGCAAATATTTGTATTGTAAACAACTCCATCAAATAACATACTCTATTTGATCAAAAAGCTTAGAGTAGGTTGCACATTGTGCAAGTCTACAGAGAGTTTAACTGAAGCGAACCTAACATTAATTTATTAAGGCATATCAATATTGAAGGCACAATTAAGTATGTTTTGGCTGTTGTATTACCACAAAGCATGTTCATGTTTGATAAAACATATTTACATGTACATGTAGTTCTCACAAATGCTTATATCCAACCAAGTGTCAAATCAATGCTACTTAACTCCTAACGTGCCAAGCTCGCATTTTTGCGAGTTACAATGCACACAAATGCCATAGAGCATTAAGATCTCTGGCACGTTAAGAGTTAAGTATTTGCTTTAAATGGTGTAAACAAGATTGTCACAGACAACTCAACTTTATTAAAATTAGGAACAAGTTTCATGAATCGAGGCACAACCTGGAATGTTGCTGTACTACATACATGTACATGTAAGATTGGAAAATGGTCCTTCACGCCTTGAAGAATTCTTAAACCTAATCTACCTAATAATAATGATGATAGGTTTTATATAGCCTCTAATATGATACAGTATCACCTCTATTAGACTCTACCCTATTATGTACACCATCATATGATACAATACCAGCTTGCACACATTGTGTGCACAATCTCCACTCACTGGGAAGCATATCCTATCTAATACTCCTTGCTTGGTGGTATACAGAACATCAATCAAAATTCTTATTTTTTGCCCGATTATTGCTTTCAATGTCAATCCTGACAATTGCAATACTCTTTGCCAGGAAGCTTGATCTGTATTAGATCTCTGTGGAAAACACTGCTACCATGACCAAGAAACATTAAAGAGATTTCGAAAGCCTGCTTCACAAATCTAACGGTCGCCGAATTTCAAATCCGCCAGGGAGTCGAGAGTATTTTTTTGCTTGAAATCTACCCTGTCACATATAGGACAGGGCTCGGGGGAACCCTTTGAACATCAGTGTTCAGAAATCTGGCGCCCGTCAGTAAACAAAAAGAGTCGGGCGAAAATCGCTGAATTGGGAGCAGGTTTCGGTGCCCTGCCGGCCGACCCCTAAAAAACGTGACGGAACCCGCAGTGATCGAGCAGACACCGGCCGTATTTCTGGCGAAAATGCCCTTTTGAGCTTGCAAATAAGTCGGGCGGGTTCTGTTTTGGATATGTGATAGCCTCTTAATAGACTAGCAGGTCTTAATAGTCTTGATCTCAAGACTAGTTCCTCAAGACCTCTTTCTTACCAGTTATCAATTCCATCACTTTGGAAGAAGCTATTGGTATATCACAATACTTTAGTCTACTATGTATATCAATAAACTGACTCGTCTTGGTCTAGATATACAGACTACGTGTAGTTCTCCAGGTCTCAATCTCAACAATACATCTTGATTATATATTTACATCAGAGGGAAGCTTTAAATTAATAATCTGACATATATTTGTCTTGATTTCAAGACTTATTTATTTGTTGCCTTCAAAATATCAAAATATCCATCAACTAATTCAATAAAATCTAGGCAATCTGGCAAAAGGTAAACTAGGTTCTTGGTCTTAGCATTAAGCCTCTATTACATCACTGTGGAAGAACCCTGATGCCATCATGGTGCGTTGATAGGGGACACACAATCTACTTTGCCATTCTTTCCATCAACATGCAGCAATTTCTCCTCAATTGCTTCTCCATTGTCTTGACCTTCTCTGCCGATTTCTTGACCATCTTTCCTTGTTTCATGGCCTTCATTCCTTGTTTCTCTCTCATCTTTCCTCGTTGTTTCATTATTGTCTTTCAGCTCTTTCTTTATATCTTGTTGGTCTTTCCTCGTTTCACCATCGCCTTTCCTCATTTCACGATCGTCTTTCCGGCCAAATCTTTTTATTACTCGATTGTTTTTTTTCTTTTCTCGGTTGTCTTTCCTCTGTCTCTGATCTGCTCTGCCATTCAGCTCTTCATCGCGTCTCTCCTGATCCACTGCACCCTGCTCCGTAGGAAACGCCTCTCCTGCTTCTTCTACGGGAGTTACCGCTCCTGGTTCACCGACTGATGGTGGCGGTGTGGGCACCGGGGGTACGGGGAGAGTCAGCCTCATGGTCCTGTGGTAGTACTTCGCCAATACCGGCTCTTCCATGCACAGTGACATGGCTGCGTAAACGTGCAGGAGAAGGAGGGGGAAGCGCGACGTGAAATACCGCACAAACTCGTCTGGCACGCGACCGAGCGAAGCCTTCACCTCTGGCGGCAGTTCCCGAAAGTGATGTTTCTGTAAGGACACATTCAACAGAAATAGTTTTGTTAATCCATTGACAATTAAACAAATGCGTTTGTCATATCTGTACAACAAATATACATCAATCAATTTTTTAGCGAACAATCAGTGTTCTATGATGTTGGTAGATTAAAGGAATAACGAATGTACTAATTATTTCTTAGGTAAAGCTGATCCAGTCATACTAAATACCCAAGAAAGTACAAGTACATTAATATAGAAATCATTGTTTTGAGTAAACAAATTAATAAATACTCACTTTATTTCTCATCGCTCGTAATAGATCTCGTACAGAATTGCCCCTGTAAGATCTAAATTTTCTCAGATCTGCACAGAAAATGGTAAATGGAAGAGATACAAATGATATTCAACATAAAAATGTTTTATTGACAAATTATATCATTAAGCAGGATTACAACTATCTAATTGTTATTGATCATGGTAATTATAATATGGAACTTTACAACCTGTTAGTAAAAAAAAATTGATATCGCCCTTGGCTATTTAATAAAAACACAATAGATGTCTTATATTCAAAAATAGATATTTTGGAAAATTGGGCCAATGTTATACTGTAGTATCTTATTGGTGGGTTGTAATTTTAGTTTTTAAACCCACTGAAGACTGAGCACAAGTTATTACATGATTAAAGACAATGGAAATGTTTGTTAAACCAAATAAGAATGGTGTCAAGCCATTTAATAATTTGCATTTATAACTCAATTGACAAATGAGACAAGATGAGAATCTGACCTGCTTGTAATTCAGCCGTGATGTTATTCCTCCAGTCTCCCTTCACCACTACTAGAGCATTGGCTTCCATGGCAACCAATATTGGGCAGTCCAAAGGCTCCTTTTCTATCCTGTCACTAACATCCTGGAAAAGGGCAATAACATTCATATAAGATAAGAAAGAACATAGGAACACAAAAGTTTCATTTTTTATTTGTTGTAACATCTGAAAAGCAGAGTGATGTGTGAAAATATCCATTGTAAATCAATAAAATACAGCCAAGTAATGAGCAAAAATGCAAAGTGTTATATGCTCACTCATTGCCATAAATTTGTTCATGGTTGAAATGAACCTCGGGACATTTTCAAATCAAATGATAAACATCTCAATAACAAAAAGAAAATTTGAAGAAAAAAAACAATGCTGGTTTCATACTTCTAGTAAGAGGTAAACAACATGGCATTAAAGAACCACTACATATGCAAGTGAGTTTAGCCGATTCAGACAAAGTTACATGTAGATATCTTTGAACAAATTGACTCTGCATTGCCCAATTTTTTATAGCGGGTAGAGAGATTAGGACCACAAAAAAAAAATTAACAACAGTCCAACTTACCTGGAAGAAGTGAAGTTGTTTTTCTGGTGGCCAGAAAAACGGATGCTTGAGGATGGCACTCGACTGGAACCTGACGTCAGGGTTGGGGTCCAACATCTTCTTCAAGAGATGCCGAACAATTTCATCGTCTGGGAACCAAATCAAGACATAAATCAGTCACACAATGAAATAAAATCATGCCTTTACTATATTTATTATTATTTTGTAAGCTTGAAAATTTTCCATAAATATTGGAAAGATAACCAAACAATTATTCATTAGTTATTGATGTTTAATGAATTCATTTCTCTATCATTTGTATAATCATTTGTATCATGAAATTATATTGAAAATAAATTAAATAAACCAAATCAAAATCAACTAAAATACTGCCTTACCTGGGAGTAATTGGTCCAGAGTGTACTCTCCCGAGAGTATGTTGGCCTGCCGATGAAGAGAATCACCAAACGGATGCTTCCCATTCGACATCACGTAGTAGAACACACAGCCCAGGGAGAATATATCAATAGCCGTCGTCTGTAAGATCAATTGGATGTAATAAATAATAATAATAGATTGTATTTATATAGCGCTTAATACAAGATTCTAAGCGCTGTGACACAATAAAAGTTAAACAATGTAATTATAATAAGTACACCTTGAATGTACGATTGAATGTATTCATTAGAATTGCAGATATCAGTAGACAATTACCTCATTCCATAGATAAATATATATGACGCTCAAGGCGATATAACCCCTGCAATGCAAAAAGAGCCCCTGAAAATCACACAAGAGCCCACATTTTCATGCAGGGGAGCTCGCAAAGTAGCACCCCCACCCCGCCTCGTTCCATTTGAAACAAATTCATTTTATACATTCCAAAACAATTCCTGTGGGAGATTTATTAACCTGACTGCCTACAAACACTGGTAATATCAATAATCATTGTCTGTCGTGTCAATAAGAAATAATTTCAACCCTTTTGATATCATACTCAAACTGCGGGTACGTCTTAGTAGAGAATGCCCAAAATGTTTTACTTTCATGCTTACCGTTCTCTCTTCTCCTGAGAGCATCTCGGGTGCGATCCATCCCTCAGTCCCCGCGACCCCTGACCTTCGGGAGAAAGACATGCGACCAGCAGACAGCTTCTTACAAAGTCCAAAATCTGAAATCATTGCTTTGACTTTGCCGTGCTGATTGGGTTGGGAGATGAGCACGTTGTGGGGCTTGATGTCCCGATGAACTGAAACAGAAAATAATTTTTAACCATGATTTAAAAAAAGTTCCATTCTCCCAAAATGAAGACACTCTTCTTACACCACCCAGCGTAGAAGATCATTGCTTGACTTTGGAGATCAGCACGTTGTGGGGTGTGATGTCCTGATGAACTGGCACAAACATCACTTTTTCACAAGGGGGGGGTATCTGTCCGATATAGTGCCAGAATGGTGTTTAGTTCACACGCTTTCCTGCAATTGTTGTCATTATGTTTCGTTATATTGGTTTTGGTCCAGATAAAAAGCTAGCAGCCAAGGAAAATCTTAATTATTTTTCATATTTAAAAACAGCTTTATTACATTTTAGACTCGGCAACCAAAAGAACATGGAAGGATCACAAACAAGTGTTTTGAGAAAATAGCCCATGTGCATAGAAGATAATTATGACAAAAGAAATACATTTACTTACCTATATTCAAAGAGTGCAGGTGTGCCAGTCCTGATGTGGACTGATACAACACATCCAGCGGTTCTAGAACCGTAAAGTCACCTTTGTTGTGCACAAAGTCCTGAAGGGTCGCGGTGCAGAGCTCTAGAGCAATATAGCGGAACTGTAGATCAGCCTCCTAGAGATGTCAAAATAAAACAATGTTTACAAATGAGGGTCAAATTATTTTTTAACTTGAAGTGATAAGTCACCTTCCTTGTGCACTAAGTTCTGAAGTAATACAGCACAAAACTCCAGGGCAATGTACCAGAGCTGATGATCAGCCTCCTCGAGTAATAAAATGGTGTAATATTTAAACAATTTATAAATAAGCATTAAATCATTTTTTCACTCCAGGTCACTTTGAGGTGAAAAGTCA
Source organism: Echinarachnius parma (assembly GCA_037951105.1). Classification (NCBI taxonomy): domain Eukaryota; kingdom Metazoa; phylum Echinodermata; class Echinoidea; order Clypeasteroida; family Echinarachniidae; genus Echinarachnius; species Echinarachnius parma. The sequence continues at coordinate 159,508 of JBAMJV010003078.1, forward strand.
CTTTTGTTGTGCTCAAAGTCATGAAGGGTTGCAGTGCACAGCTCTAGGGCAATGTAGCAAACCTGTAGATCTGCCTTCTGGACATGGCAAAATGGTAGAAAATGTACACAATTTACCAATGAGCATCAAATGATTATTTCATTTAAGACAGCAAACTGTGCCTTTTTACACATAATGATTACAGATTATTACTGTATTTAAATTAATTCTAAAACATTAAAATTTAAATCTTTATCCCTTTAAAGTAGAATTTTATTGAAAATCACAAAATATGAGAATAATGCATCACTAGAGGGCTAGGGATTAACAAATTAAAATTAATACTTTTTTGTTTCCCATACCAACACGATATCTTATTACAACAACAAAACAAAACCCCATCACAAGAATCGAAAACAAGCACTCTTTGCGCTAAAAAACGCCAATGTTTTGATGACGTCACTCATTGAGTAAGTCTAACATTAGCAGACGATGTCTCATTGCGAATCTACACAACCATTAGTGCACTTATTTTGTCTACTAAACGTGTATTCATGTCACGAAAGCGCATTTAGTAAATAAGGTTCACCTCGACTTATACACAATAATCATTCACTCGGAGACATTTACGGAAATAAAGACAAATTCAAAGAAGTAAGTCACACACCGTCCTACTTTATCTGCTTGAAAGACCCGCCAAAGTCTGGGCACGATCTATTGGCCCATTGTTCAACAGCTGTATTTTGATGTGGGTGTCGCTGAATGTGCAGTTCTGTGTGTGATACTTATGGGCGATGTGATAGATTAAAATAACGTTATTTAGCATGCTTTACGGGAAAATTATGTGTCAAAGAACAACAAAGTGCTTTTAAGAGTGAGGCAGAGGAGCAAATAATGACAAATATTCTCCTCAATAAACAAGGATGATTGAACAGAGTCATGTTAAAAAGGCACTATCAAATGTGTTTGTTATATATCGGACATCGTCTGCTAAGGATGACTTACTCAATGAATGACGTCATAGTATTCAGCTGGTTTCGGCGGGACTTTTGAAGCCACAATACTGGCTTACAAATTACCACTAATTTATTGATGATAACCCGTCAATAACAATGTTTTGAAACACTTATTTGTTATATTCGTGTTATGGATTATGTATGAAATATAGAAATATGAGCTGAATCTAAATTAAAAAACAAAGAAATTCTACTTTAAGCAAATCTTGCTGGAGGCTAGCCTGTCTTAGCAAACATGCACTGACTGAAACATGAGTGAAAATAAAACCAAAGAAAACAAAAGGAACATGTGGTTAACATGTGGATAACATGCATACAAAATCATGGATATACAGTTGTCCTCAAAATTATTCATACCCCATGGAAAATAACATTCTTTTTTAGATTCTTCATTTGTAAAAGTTTTTATGTTGGTACTTCCTGTGTTTCTTTTGTCTACTTGTTGCTACGCACAAATCAACATATGAGTTGGCTAAACTTCATTTGCATAATAATAGATATGGCCAAAAGTTATAATTTGCTCATGTTCAGAATTATTCATACCCCTGACAATAATTCAACAAAAATGTCCTTTTTTGATAGTGCCCATTTGTTTCACCATTTGTTATTTTCCATGGGGTATGAATAATTTTGAGGACAACTGTACATATGGCTACTAAAGTATCAGACCATTAGACAAACACACTGATATTTCAATTCCAGTCTTTCTTTTGCTATTTGTCATTGACATTGTCATTCTGACATCCTTATAGACTTTGTATATGAACCAACCAAAGAGATTAAAAGACATTTATAACTTTGATGATCTTACCGTGCAGAAGTATCTGATGACGTTGGGGTGCTCATCAGACTCTCGCAGGAGGTCCACCTCCCTGTCCGCAAAGCTGAAGCATTCTGGGAGAATCCTCTTCACGGCCACGTCACGGTTGTCAAAGCGCCCTCTGCATAGAAATGGGGAAAGAGCTTGGACTTAACTCTCATCTTAATCATATGATAAGATGACAACATTAAGTCAATTTACCCCACAGATAGGATGGGTAAACTATATTTTCAGGATGTCTTTTTTTAAGTCGATTACCACATATATTCATACGTTGGAACTACTTACGTTCAAATGTACATCATTTAATTAAGCCTTGCAATATGAGTCCACGCAACACAGCACAGCCCTCTCCAAGACAGCGTTTACGCTTTTGGGAGAGTAATTTTTCAAGGTTCAAGGTTCATTTTATTCTGCATCTTAGAGTAATTTTTTTATTTCAATTTAATGCTAAATAAATGATAATAATCTTCGTTTCAACCAATTATCAACTGTTTTACTTCAGTGATTTTGATTGAATTTGAATAAGTTAATGGATCACAATAGGCTTTTATAAATCGAATAGTAAACATTTTTTTCTGAGCATGCAGTGCCACTCACTTGAAGACAAAAGTGCCCTCGCAGCCCTGGCCCAAGACCTGCTTAGGGTTGAAGTGGATCTTGCCGACCTGCACACAGCCTTCTGGGACAGCGTCCTTCCCTGTGAGAGAAGATGAGGACTCAGCATTCCTGAGACTCCCTGTGCTGCTGTGTTGACTGGACTGGGAGGGAGGGGAAGACCCTGGAGTCTGTGAGACAACCACTAGAGGCTGATGGCAATAAAACAAAACAAATAATAATAATAATAATATTAATAATAATAATAATAATAACAATAATTTCAATTTATATAGTGCATAACATTTGTTACAAATTCTCTATGCACTATTTAATTATTCCTACACGTATCAACATTACAAATGAATAATGAATAAGTTAACATCATCAGAGTAAAAGGAACCCAAGACGTTTATTTGGACCAGTGTACATGTATATCAGAAAGATAAAACAAAATATCATGTAAAATTAGACTGATTTTTAGGGGATTATATGTAACGCTTACCTTGGGTAAGAAGTACAGGATGATGGCAAGCCCAGCAAGGAGGGTAAATATTCCCCCCATGAACACTGCCTCGCCCCTCTGGATCCACCACCCACCTCCTCCTCCCTCAGAACTCGCTGTGGAACTGGAGCTAGAACTGGACTGCGATGCAGGACCAGGACTAGGCCCAGGCCTGGTATCCTGAGGGAACTTGCTGTCTGGGGTAGGGCTGGGGCGGGGCGTCGGTCTGATGATACTGGATTCATGCTCTTTCATGTCCACCGGTAGGGTGGGGCGTATCATGAGAGCATTGTCGGGCATCTCGTGGTATCCTGTTTGGGAGGTGGGGGGGGGGGGTAGGAGAGCAAATATTGCTTAAATTGATGAACTCAAACAAATTTTTACATCAAGAATGCAAACAGCTAACATATTAAAATTAATCACAGAGCTTTGTCCTATCCGAGTGCTTGAATGATTTCATAACTATATTGTATTTGCCTGAATGGACAACCAAATATAACAGAATTGTTTTAAGTAGGGGCCAGCATATTTAGGTTTTGGGCTACTCAAATGAGAAAATCTTGACTTTGACTTGCCCAACTGGACCACAAGTGAACAAAAGTAAATTTCTAGCATAGGTGTAACAGAGGGTGCACTAAACACGTGAAAAGGAGAAGTCCAAAAGTGATGTGGCAACCTCTTACTGACATAAGCCAAAAGGGGAAATAAAGCCAAACCTGCTCTAGCAAGCACCTGTATATAAAGATCACCTGTCTATAGAGACCACTAATCTTGACTCCCTTGAATGCAGTTTCCATGTAAATGAACCTGTCTATAGAGACCACTAATCTTAAGTCCCTTGGATGCAATTTACATGTAAATGAACCTGTCTATAGAGACCACTAATCTTAAGTCCCTTGGATGCAATTTACATGTAAATGAACCTGTCTATAAAAACCAACTGCTGATAAAGACCAACTTTTATGTCTCCCTTGTGTGGTCTTTATAGACATGTGCGACTGTATTATACAAATGTAAGTCAAACAAAAATGAGATTTAGATTTAAGTATTTACCCAGCAGAATCAGGGCCTGCACCTGTCCGTTGTCCGACACATGATGGACCACCGGCCTCTGGTCATGGTCCAGGGGGGATGGGGTGGTCGTACCCCCTGGGCCTTCAATCAGGGGTGGACTCCAGCCTCGAGACTGCGGTTGGCGAAAGGGAATAAACATTGATGGAATATGACATTTTCATCTTCTTATTCCATTCAGAACAAACACAGATGAAAGATTGCATTTAACACTTTCCCAAACCATAATGCTTAAAGGGATCTAGTAACTTTGTTGACATGTGCAAAAAGTAATGAATGGTTGATACATATTGTTGGTATATGATATGTCCACAGGGTGTTGTGTGAACATTTCCAGTTAAATGGATGTTATATGGCCGAGTAATGAGCAAAAATGTAAAGTGATATTCACTAACTCACTGCACTCACTTTGTACACGGTTTCGAAAATCCAACGGATAATTTATTATCTGAAAACTTCAACCGTACATATCTTTGTAACGGAATGGAAATTTGAAAAACTGAAACCTGTCCCATGATTTAATTGTTAATACGAATACAACAAGGTATGAGGGAACCGCTAGAATTCAAATTTGATTTTGAGGATTTGGACAATGTTACTAAGTCCCTTTAAATACAAAATGTATGTGATAATTTAATGAAATATTTTGGTGTTACCGGTCACCATGACGAGTTGCAAAGCAATGAATATTTTTCATGAGAGATGGCCTTCAACTTTCTATTGATTGATTTTATTTTATTTTATTTTATTGTCTAAATTCATTTTTCACTTGGTTAGAAAGGCTACAAGGGCATAAAGTGTACATGAAGTGATTCTATGATATTTTAAATTGATATAAAGTTTCTGTCATTAGTATAACTATAATACTAAAACACTTCTGCATTCACATCTCATAAAAAAGCTCACTTCCTCACACCGATTGGGGACTAATTCTACATGCCTGTATGGATATCTCAGTCACTCTGTCATTTTCATTTTTTCTCAAATCTGCATTGAGACTTTGATGCTATGAAATATACAATTAATAATATTTGTATCATTACAATACTTACAATAATAGGTACTGACTCTTCTTCTACAAGAGCAGGAAGGGCAAGCAGGCCTGATGGGTATTCACCAATGTACAGTGTTGGGCTGCAAAGCAAAAACAATAGAATAGATACATAAGATAAGCAAACATGTCGAAAAGAAGCAAAACAAAATATACAAGCAAGGTTAACTATCTGTTTTTGAGACATCAATGTACATTTACAGTTACGCAAGTAATATCAATCTTTATGTGGATGTGGTGTGGCAAAATTGAGAGAGCGCTCGCTATCCGGAGTTCGAACCCGGAGTAAGCCCATCACGTTTTTCCTTCAGCAAGACAATTAATCCACAATGCTGCTCTCTACCAAAGTGTATAAATTGGGACCTGGTAGGAGGTGAAAGCATTTATGTGAACGATCTTCTCAATGCCCATGAGCTGCTTGGAAGGAATGCTCCCCAGGGAGTGCAGATGGTGCACACAAGGTGTGCTGGTTTGCATTGTATCCTATGACTGGGGTAATAATATCACTGTAAAGCGCTTAGAGATGATTATCAATCACATTTTGCGCTATATAAATCAAGTATATTATTATTATTATTTGCTCAACCCTATACAATATTAAAGGTAACCTTGAGTATTGGTAATTTTCCAAAGTGCCCCCCAAACGGATTTGGTTGATTTCCATTCCATATGAAAGATCATCGAAAAAAACATGGGAAATAATAATAATTCCCATTCAAATGCTCTAATTGTTGTGAAATTTGCTTTCAAAATTTGTATAAAAGTGATTGACGTCCGGGTATCACTTTTTAGAGAACGCTAGCGCGAGGCGCAAGCGTTCTAGGTCCTCTTAATACGGGACTGAAAATTAATATTTGTAAGCACGCTAATTGTGCTTAAAACTATACATATGATACGGTACTTACCACCAATTCACTCTCCATTATGTGATTCAACTATCGGGTGGATTAAAATTATGATTTTTCCCTCCATTCCGCAAAAAATCAGTGATATATGCGCCTCCTCGTCTTCTCTCCATGTGTTAGCGTGACTCCGAACAGAATACATGAATATGCACGGTAACTATTACCGCGCATTACAGTCCCGTATTAGGAGGACCTAGAACGCTAGCGCTTCTCTCTAGAGTTAATTTGACACTTGAGTTGTAACGGCTCTTTTTGAATGATAACAGGGGTTTTACTTTGTTGTTTGTAATTGTGAATACTTTTCGAGCATGGTGAAGTTATAACTATTAGTTTGTACCGTAATCGTGCAGTTTTTGGTTACTAAAGTTTGACCAATACTCAACGTTACCTTTAATGAAGGATACATTTGTACCCTATCATTAACTAATTTCCCCTTTTAAAGCTCCATACAATAAAGTTATACTGTGACTTACACGAGTGTGGTGTGCTTGCTGTATCCCAGAAGCTGGTTCCTCCATGTGTACTCCCCTCCGTCCAGCAGGTGTTCCAGGGTCAGCGGCGATATGGAGGTATGGGACACCTTGTGGAGACCGTCCCCCAGCAGGCGGTACATGGCCACTACGGGGGAGCTGTGACTGGTCACCCATAACATCTCTCCCGTTTGCTTGTCCAGCGTCACCATCTGACCGTCCGCAACAGACGAGAAGTGGCGCAAATCTGTGAAAGAGTTGAACAACAAATAAAGTGCTTTAATAGTCAAGAGTAGTAAATATCTCCTGATTATTTAGCAAATTTAACAAATTGAGTCTCACTTAAGCTATTCCTCAATATTTTTGTCTTATTGTTCGGCTGAAAATTGTCCATTTTCATGAGTTGTGTACAAACATTGGAAAACACATTTTCCTATTTAAAGAGATTAAACTGTTTATTTGGTCTGTTTGCATTGTACGATTGATTCAATTGAATAGCTGAACAATAGTCAGTACTAAAATGTATAAATAAGAAATTCACTTCAAGTTCTTTTTATACCAAAAAAGGGATGTTTTAATTATAGGGAATAATCTAAACAAGAAAAAGCATAAGGAATAGGAAAAGATGTTTTGGGGGACTTGATTTGCATGATTACCATGAATATGTAAACAAGTTGATTTATTGTAAAGAACAAAAATGTATATAGACAATCTGGCAATGTGAGGTTGAGATCTGGAGGGGGGTCATACCCTCCCCCCCCCCCCCCCCCCCCCCTCCTTTACTTAGCCAGATGACATTCATTTACCATGTGATATTTTCACACATCAATCAGTGGACATATCAAACCACAGAAACACACAGTTTATCAACCCTCTGTCAGTGTTTGCACATGTTGCAAACAAAGTAACTAGATCACCTTTACAGAAGTTCATGACTCAGACTGTATAATTTATGTGTTGTCCTAGACATTATTATGCCTGTATATATATATGCATTTGTACACATTTCAATGCATAAAGCTGCATTAGATGCATCTAAAGTGTCAAGTTGTATATTATCACTTGTCTGAAAATTTGTATTAGTAGAATTAGGCCTTGACACTGGCTAGCACTTGCCTGATTGTCCGGGGCAAGTAGAAATCAATGTCGGGCAAGTAGAATTTTGAAATTGGTCTAGACTAGTTGCCCAATTAGCAACTCAATTTCCGTTCAACTATGATAACAAATTGTATTCCTTACATGTAAATCTCATCTTGAAACAAGCAAGAAAGATTCATTTTTCTTTAGTTTCATATTTTTTTTTTTTTTTTTTTGGGGGGGGGGGGGGCAAGTTAATCTCCTGTTTGGGCAAGTTAAATGTGAAAATTAACAAAAGTTAGTGTGGAGGCTTGATTATACAAAAGTGTGAGAACTTACTGTAGTTGGTCTCTTCAGTGGCTGCATGTGATGAGTAGTCTGCATACGTCACATTCCAGCTGTGTAAATACACATAACAAAAGATCAATTACACATATTAAACAAAAGACAAATACAATAAATGGGGATGGCAAATGCGTGCTGCAGAGCATGCAGGATTGAATAACATGTACACGCATGTGTTGGAGCTTAAATTACACGCCTGCATGAAATATTGAATTTCACATTTGTGTATACTATCAGCCAACTTTTACGTGATTTAATAATGGTATTCCATGCAAATTCAAGGCCACATATACTAGGGCCAAGAATAGGAAAAATGTATAAATCATCATTTAATTTTGAAGGTAAAAAAGGCATATTATAGTAAAGACATGTAAACATATTGATAAATTTGTCATACATCATCATTTGATTGGCAGAGGTCTGTAAGCACTCACACAGTATTACATGCACGATTCTACACACCTATACATTGCATGAGAAGGAACTGCCATGCAATATTCAGAACAGTTTCAGTTTCAGTTTATTTCTCCATATATGCAGATAAAAACAACAAATACAAGACATACTCATTGAGTATAATAATACATTTAAAAAATTACATTTAGAAGATAAAACATAAGTAAGACATAGAAGGAAATAAACTGAGATGCTTGTTTTTCGTCTAGCGTTTTCTATGAGCTTCTCTGATATTCCCCCAACACCATAATGCCTCAACTTATAGAAAAATTCAAACATGGTAACCGTGAACTCGGCCTGTCCAAGGAAAAGATTAGAGATGCTGGCCAAAGGTTATATGGCCTTGTTGAGTTGACTCCCCCCCCCCCCCCCCCCCTCATACACACTCACACACATCACATAAAACATAATCATGCAATTGGCTTCTAAATGTTTGATTTGACTTACATTCTGTTGCTGTTAGAACTATCAAACATGGTGACGGTGAACTCTGTGCGTCCAAGGAACAAGGTAGAACTACTAGCACGTGAACATGTGGCCGAATTAATTTATGGCCCCACCCCACACACACACACCACCAAAAATATCATCTTCTACATCTTTGAATTGACTTACATCTTATTGCTGTTAGAACTATCAAACATGGCGACGGTGAACTCAGTGCGTCCAAGGAACAGCGTAGAGCTACTGGGCAGTGGACATGTTGCATGGTTGGTCTCAGTGGTCAGCGTCTGCTTCTTTTGACCAGAGTTGACGTCCACTGCAATCCACGTGTCAGCTTTCCTGCCTGTAGTAGACAAGTTTCATGGATGTCAGTGAAAGTTACATGGTATTTAGAGACACGGATTTTCCGCGATCGCGGAAAATCGCGGAAAATCGCGGAATTGACCATTTGAAACGGAAAACGGAAAAGAAAAAAAAAAGAAAAAAAAAAAAAAAAAAAAAAAAAAAAAAATCATTTTTTTTTTTTTTTTTTTTTTTTTTTTTTTTTTTTTTTCGGTGCCCGTTCCGAAAAAAACGAAACCGGGACCCGATGGTGACGGTCGGGACCCGATGGTGACGGTAGGGAACCGGTGTGACGGACCGAACCAACTCAGCCTTAATCATTATTGAATACATTTTAAAGATATAAATCTCTCTGGCCTGTGGTAAGTCCTTCCTGATATCAGGCATGACACTTTCGACCCCAAATTTGGATGATTTGTGGGTGAAAATCATGATTTTACCCTACTCATTGAATTTTGTATGGAGTTCTATGTAAACGGAATTTGCAGATTTTCACATGTACAAAGTCTATGGCAAAACGGAATTTCCGTTTTTCAGGCAGGTAAAAACGGAATTCCAGATTTTCTGAAACGGAAAAGGCCTTTTTTTAAAACGGAAAATCAGTGTCCCTAGGTATTCTGGGCAATTGAGCCACTGTAATTCCTAAAATAGCCAATGAGAATCATAAAAGAGCCAGCTTTAAATTTAGAGTGCTATTTTCATGCAGGCATGCTTGAAAAGTGACCCCCTACAAATACATTTAATTCAGTGGACACATTGCATGGTTGGTCTCTGTGGTCAGTGTCTGCTTCTTCTGACCAGCGTTGACATCCACTGCAATCCACGTGTCAGCTTTCCTGCCTGTAGTAGACACGTGTCATTAAAGGAATCTTGTAACATTGTCACAACCCTCAAAACTTTATTTGGAACTCTAGCGGTTCTCACATACCTCATTGTCTTCGTATTACCAATAGAAGCATGGAACAGCTTTTGATTTTCCAAATTTCTCTTCCATATAAAGAGAAGTATTCTGATTAATAATTATCTAGTGGATAAATATAACTGTGTATGAAGTCAGTGCAATGTGTTAGTGAATATCACTTTGCATATTCGCTCATTACTTGGTCAGGACATTCATTAACCATGGCATTTTCACACATCACTTTATTAGTGGACATATCCGTTCAGAGAAATACACATTTTATAAACTATTTGCCAGTTTTTGCACATGTCAACAAAGTTATGAATACCAATTCATAGATGTTTCTGATGTCTCATCTGCCTCAGACAAGTGTCATTCATTTAAATTCATGGATGCTCTTTAGGCGAATGGTTTCTCCTTTCAATGTTAATTAAAACTGTTAGAAATTTGTATCTAAATGTTCATTTTTTACCAAGTTTGACGATGCTGAACCATCCATCTGCCAAGATGCTTCCCACACTCTGGGATAAAGCCTTTTCTTCCGCAACACCCAACCTTTGGAATAAACTACCTCTGACCCTTCGCAACCAAGAATCATTCAATCTTTTTTTTAACAATTGAAAACTCTTCCAATAACATCGACCTAAAGCACCTTTGAACATTTTCGATGGAAAATGAGCTATATAAATGCATGATTACTATTATTATTATTATTTACCTGTGTAGAGCATGTTGTCTGGGCCTCTGAATGGTGAAGATGCTACTATAGATGGGATTGTTAGAGGAAGTTTCTGCAAAGAAGAACGAATAAATAGACAATTATTTTCTACATGATGGCCTCCATAATGCTGCATGTATTCAATATCAAATGAGCTAGTATGAACATTATAATGGTAATGCTGATGATCTATGAAATGATAATGAAGACATGAAAAATACTTATCATATTACTGCACTATTATGAAATTACTCTGTTCTTCTTCATGTACATAATTATATCTATGTGATAATTATACGTAATATACAAATCATGAAACAAAACATTTCCTGAATGTACAATGAATTGATCATGCATTTACCGTAATCAAATTAAATTTTACATGACTACCAAATTGTTCATAATATTTTTATAATTTGAAAGTTACCTTGAGCCCATCTCCGCCTGGACCCAGGACATACAGAGTGCCGTCAGTAGGGTCTGGAAGGAAGGCTAATCCTTCAGGATTCTCCACACCCATCTTCACTACAGGTTCTGAGGACAAACAATGAAGCAATGCTCAAAATTTAGCAGAGGCAGAGAAACAGTGTTATGGAACATGTCTATAGAGGTCACCCGACCCCCATCTACAATGGCTACTTTTCTTGTTTTCATTTAGTGGTCACTATTCACTGATTTGACTACCCTAATTACCAATCTAAAATTTCAATCTGTATGATTCTGCATGTAAATGGTCAAACAAGGTAGTATAACCATTTCCATGCTATATAATTATGCACAATGTTCCTGTCATACAGTGTACATTGACAATGCAAGTGTTGGCAAACGGAAAACTGAACACCAACTATGCATTGTCCATGCATTGCTTACGACACACAGCAGAATGGTAATGTACGTTTGAGTGATGTACACGTACCTTCCTTCAGGGTCCAGATGGTCCTGCCTGTGCGCTGATTCATGGCATGCATGCTGCCATCTAGAGTTGACACGAGGAGCAGTCCATCGTGACCCGTGTACGGGATTGACAGTCTTCCTCTCCTTGGATCCTCCTGGAATAACACAAATCTCCATGTTTAATCTTCATGACAAAAAAAAATCATCTTTTTTTCTTCTTTGCCAAGGTACCTTTCTGGTTTACTCTGAGACAGGCAACGCCAATAAAATGTTTTACAAAAATTAAATCTTTTCCCTAGATTTGCCAACCCCCATAACACAATATTTACAATGAAGACTGCATTATCAAAAGTTCTTAACTGGGCTTCTCAACATTATAATTTGATTTGTTATTTCTGATTTGTCAATTATTTTGGGGGTGATATTTTAAGAACCATATATCCTGTACCTGGTCATTGCAGTCCTCTTTCACCTTCTTGGGTGACTGTGCGGCAAGGACGATACAGACCGCCACATACAGGACCAGCAGGACCAGCAGCAAAGCCGTAACAACTTCATTCATGTTGCTATGGTAACCCATGCCTCGTCAACATCGGTCAATGAAGATGCCAACAGAGCTATTGAAGGTTTTGATGTACATCACTTCATCAGGGCTGTAAACAGAAACAAAAAGTGGGTAAAAACTGAAAATTATAATATAAATCGCATATTTTACAAATGTTGCTTAAATTGCATTTGAATGGTCATTCCAGCATATAGGCTTGAAAGCATCATGTAATACATGAGATGAATGCAGACCTTACGCAAGCCTCCACACTAACTTCTTTCTGTACTGGCCCATCGAGGCAAGTAAAATCAGATTTGCCCTCTTACTTCTAGATGAGATTTATGAAATTACATTGTTCTCTAATTGTAGTTGAACAATTAGTTAGTTGCCTGATCAGGCAAGCAAACTAGACAATTTATGACAGTTTTCTTGCCCGACATCAATTTTGACTTGCCCCGGGTGAGCGGACAAGTGCTTGTGTCAAGCCCTGCCTTACGTTCCACATGCTGCCTACATGTATGTATGTATTGTAACAAGATCCGGTTCCACATTCATGCCCATAGATGCAGGAGCATCCAGCTCATAGGAACAATTGCGCAATCAAGGCACTCTAACCTCACTTTCATATGCTGGACTGTAGGGACAGTGAGTTTCCGTTTAAAAAAAAGGCCTTTTCCGTTTCAGAAAATCTGGAATTCTGTTTCAACCTGCCTGAAAAACGGAAATTCCCTTTTGCCATAGACTTTGTATATATGTGAAAAAGTGAAAATTCCGTTTACACAGAACTTCATACAAAATTCAAGCATCAGCAAAAATGCAATGTTTGGGGCTCTCTTTATATGACAATAATATTTAAAATATTGACGCTTTGATGGATGTACATATCAATCTTTACGGAAAAATAGTTAGACTATTCAGAATTAACTCAGTTTCACAAGAAAAGTATTTTTTCCAAAGTAAATTGGACCTAGAAATCGATCCGTTTGTTCAGCATCGCGCCACACGTTCACACAACTCCGGCCGACAGTAGTCCAGGGGGACAGTATGATCGCAACGGTGAGACAGCGCATTAAACAACTGGCTTAAAATTCGTATTGTGGAGATCTACACCATTTCTAAACAATTTGCTAGTCTACTTACATGATTGCATGGCATTTGAAAGCTGAACAGAAACAAAAATGAGCCCCAAAACAATGAAAAAACTGCTCTGAATATCGGTAAATTTGCTGGAAAATTAGCTGGAAACGGGAAGACCAAAGTTACGTACATGTAGCATACGTCATGCATATCATGTTGTTACACACCTGCACTGTATTCGCGTAGCACTTGTACCGGTACTGTACACGAGTACGTAGAGGCACTGATTTTCCGTTTTTAAAAAAGGCCTTTTCCGTTTCAGAAAATCTGGAATTCCGTTTTTACCTGCCTGAAAAACGGAAATTCCGTTTTGCCATAGACTTTGTACATGTGAAAAACTGCAAATTCCGTTTACATAGAACTCCATACAAAATTTAATGAGTAGGGTAAAATCATGATTTTCACCCACAAATCATCAAAATTTGGGGGGAATGTGTCATGCCTGATATCAGGAAGGACTTACCACAGGCCAGAGAGTAAATATCTTTAAAATTCATTTAATAATGATTAATGCTGAGTTGGTTTGGTCGATCACACCGGTTCCCCACCGTCACCATCGGGTCCCGGTTTCGTTTTCTTTGGAACGGGGTCCGAAAAAGAAAGAGGAAAAAAAAAAAAAAAAAAAAAAAAAAAAAAAAAATCAATTTTTGTTTTTTGTTTTTTGTTTTTTGTTTTTTGTTTTCAAATGGTCAATTCCGCGATTTTCCGCGATCGCGGAAAATCAGTGCCCCTAAGTACGGTGTGTATAATACACGTGCGGTACGCATAAGTCTCGCAGTCAGTAAATTGGCGCTCTCTCGCGATGGAAATTTACCGATATTCAGTGCAGTTTTTTCATTGTTTTTTCAGTCAAAGAGGTTTTCTGCGATTTTCCGTTTGAAAACTCATTTTCTGTTTCACATGGTCAATTCCGCGATTTCCGTCCATTTTCCGCAATCGCGGAAAATCACTGTCTCTAGGACTGTAGTAAATAAGTTTGTGAGACTAGCCAAAGTTGTACAAATATTTCTAGCTATAATATCACCAAATAAAATACACATGATGGGAGGTTAGAACTAGTATAATTTGAAACTTACATGAGCCTTCCAATGTCAAAAGCACTTTAAATTCTCATTTTAAAATATCTGATCTATGACTTGTAAAGCACTGATCCATTTCAAGAGCTTTCTGACTGTGCTGCCCTCTCATCACAAGTGTAGAACATGTTTATTTAATTCATCTTGCAAAAAAACAAAGGGAAATTAAAAGAAAAAGTAATGTCTAGCCTAGTACCCAGGAACTATGTTATTGTAGTAATTTAATTTTGTTTTTCTTTATTTTTTTCGGGCCAGTAGATTTTGGTTTCGGGGCCACCAAAATTGAAAAAAAAATAATTTTACTGGCCCGACTGGGCCACCAGCAAAAAAAGTTCATTTCGAGCATTGCTATAGCAGCGCGATTTATCGCTAAAAAGGCCAAATTTTGCGAGAAATACTCGGCGAACTGGCGATGCCGGCGAGAAGCCCGCACGCATTACTCCGCGCATGCGAGCGAGCGCGCGGGAGCGATACGAACACAATTGTTGTGTACACTCAAGCGCGCGCAGCACTAAATTTAATTATGGGATCGCCGATTAGCTTCCCGGGTCATCATCGCAGCGCGATCAGTTGGAATATCAGCACGGACTACCTTAAAAAAATCATCAATTTGTGGTAAGTTATCCTTCTTTTTAGCAAATTATATTTAACTTGCCTAATGTTTATAGACCAAAGTCTAGCAAAGAGTCTTCAAATAAAATATGTTTTAAAATGGGGAATTTAAAGGCGATTTTTCACCTCGTCGCACATCTATGGAAAGATTTTGAGCGACATATCGTTACAGCGCCGTGCGTGCTAACGCACGGCGCTGATTACAGTTAATGCCATGACTGTCTCCCACTGTCTAATGGAACATGCGCTGGCCAACAATTTGATCTCCTGCCATCAACATGGATTTCAGAAAAAGTGTTCATGTGTGACTCAGCTGCTAGAGTGTCTAGTCGATTGGACCAAAGCTTATGATGAATCACAAGGTGTGGATGTTATTTACCTCGATTTTAGGAAAGCATTCGATACTGTTCCCCATCGTCTATTAGTTCACAAACTCAAACAGATATGAATACAAGGCAGTGTCCTAGCTTGGATTAACGCTTTCCTAAATGGTAGACGACAGAGGGTCATACTTCGAAATGGAGTGTCTGGATGGCAGAAAGTAACAAGTGGAGTCCCGCAAGGGTCCATTTTGGGTCCTCTTCTTTTTTTGTTTTATGTTAACGACCTACCTGATTCTGTTTGTTCAACCGCAAAAATGTTTGCAGACGACACGAAGGTTTACCGTAGAGCTGAAACCAAAGAAGATTGCGAACTTCTCCAGAGAGACTTAAATGCTCTAGCTGCTTGGTCCAAACGCTGGCTACTAGAATTTAATGCAGAGAAATGTGTCGTCCTACGTATAAGAGCAGCATTAGAGTACCAGTATAGTCTCAACGGCATTTACCTGCAGGAGGTGACTGAGCAGAGAGACTTGGGTATAGTCATAAGTAATACCCTTACACCAACAAGACATGTTCAAGACTTAGTAAAGAAGGCTCACCGAAAGATTGCAATGTTTCGTCGCTGCTTTTCTGGATTAGATGAAGTGAAAACCACCGTACTCTACCAGTCCTTAGTAAGACCAGCGTTGGAATTTGCGTCTACGGCTTGGAGCCCAATCACGAAAAAAGATATTGAGGCATTAGAAAAGGTGCAGACAAGATGCTTGCGACTATGTAAGAAAGAGATCAACGTTGAATCGCTTGAGGTGAGAAGACAGAGGACTGATTTGATAGATACGTACAAGTTCTTAAATGGACATTACAAGTCTCAACCAGAGAAGTTCTTCTCGAAACCACTTAAGAATCTGTAGCGGAAATAGAATTGTCCGTACTTAGACTTGTAGTAAATTGTGTTATTTATAGGAGAAACGTTAAATTTTGTTATACTTAATTGTAATCCAGTTGGTTGGATGTAATTTGCCGTATTTTGCATTTTTAGTGTGTGCATTTAGCTTGTTAGCTATAAGATGCAGTATTCCCCCCCGCGCAGTTCTGCGTCCAGTTTCGACCGATTCCCCCCTGACGTGATATTACGTAATTCCACGTCACTATTTGGAACGAAAACCCGAGTAGGCCCCGAGTTTACGAAGTTTACGTCATTAAAACATGTGACGCAATTTTGACCAATTAGGAAGCTCGAGTAGGCCCGAGCTTACGAAGTTTACGTCATTAAGACATGTGACGCAATTCTGTCCAATTAGGAAGCCGCAATTTTAGGGCGTTGGATCCAGAATTGCCGTGTAGTATTAAATTGCATTTAGTTTGTTTTTGCATCTCGTCGGAGACGCATCGTCTCTTGTTTATTCTCTTCCGTTTGGAGCTCCATTTTTCGTTCGTCCGTTTATTTTGTTAGTTGTATTTTAATTACAATTAATTCGCTTTGGAGTGTTTTTTGTGCCAAACCCTGAGCATGAATCAAGATCACCTATTTTCAGCCAGGGTGGTGCGAAGCTGGAAGAGTCTGCATTGAAAGAATTGTACCCCTTTTCTAAGCTGGTATGTACTTAGTGAATATGTACTGAGATAATTGTTGCTTTCTCGCTTTACTATGAATTTAGTGGTATTATTTCCTAGCCAGTATAGGATTCAGAAATAATCATGTCAATCCACTCTTATTTGGTTATCTTGCTTAAATCTTGTTACCTTTTTGTCACGATTTTTACAATTGAATTATCTTTGCTCTTCTCTTTAGTGATTCGTTGTTAATAGGTAACCAGAGTTTATAAATACATTTTATCTCCCTTTTTTTTGTGCCAGGCTTGATTTACACTTAATTGTTAGCTCTGCATTTTTTCTTGTCGGGAACTTAGTAAAACGGGCACCTTTAGATATAGATAATATATTGATGTCCGCCTTGTTAAACCAATCTCTATTAACGTTCGAACGGAGTACGTAGTGGTACCCATGTCACCATTGAACTCCGTCCCCTTTTCTTGTTACGTCAGGCCAACATGCTACCGATGTCGTCGACCTCAGCCGACTCTCCACGCCGTCATCGTGCCGGCCTTTGACGTCCTTGGACGGGTTTAGCTTCTCCTTTATTCACCTCGCTCCGTTCTACCACGCTTCCCCGCGACGTGTTTCAACGCCGTTTTCACCCGAGTTTTCTCTTCACGCGCGGGACCTTGAAGCCAAGTCTACATCTGGAACAATCTCCTGACTTAGGCAAATTCACGCTCCCATCCGCGGTGACTCGACAACTTACATCGATGAACTGGGTTCATCCTCGTCTTCGAAACCCGCGTTTGACTGGTAATTGTTAGTTGAACACTCACCACGTAGGGTTATTTCATTTCTAGCCTGAAAGTTCCCGTAATTAGTATTATATTATGAGATATGTATATTTATGTATTCTCGCCTTTGCACACGCTGACATAAATCCTTCTGTTTTTATTTGCTTGTTGAATTGCAATTCATTAAATAATTGACATGATTATTATATTACAACTGCTTGCAATGTGTGTTTATCCTGTACAGCCCCTTTCAAAAAGTTGGACGAGGTATACGAAGTTAAGTAAATCGTCTAGGTGCTGACCAGTGCATAGTCGTGGTCATATTCCTTAGCTTCGTAAACCTTGACCCCAATAAGCTGGTGACCCCGAAAGGGGCACGCAATTTTCGTACCTTTTTTGGAACTCATTAAATAATCAGAGTGCCACAGGATAAACACCATCATAAGTAATATACTGTTTATGTGTAGTATTATTTAATTATTGGATACGAATCCTTTCGTGGTGCATTGGTCGTGCAGCCGCGCGTTTAGATAGGATGCAGCAATCAATAGGTGCGCCGGGAGGACCCGAAACCCTGCTAGGTGCGGTAGGCATGAAGCTCCCCCCTTTTTGGAAGCATGATCCCGAAGTGTGGTTCGCCCAGGCAGAGGCTCAATTTGCGACTCGAAATATAACAGTAGAAAGCACTAAGTATGCGCATGTTATTGCAACGTTGCCCTCCGAGGTAGCTCAGGACATAAGAGACATTCTTATTTCCCCCCCAGTCGCTAATCCTTACACTACCCTGAAGCAAAAGGTAATCGCCCGGACCACCGAGTCCGAGCAGCGACGCGTCCAAATGTTACTCACTGAAGAAGACTTAGGCGATAGGAAACCCTCTCAATTCCTTAGACGTATGGAACAGTTAGTGGGTGACCAACAGATAGAACATGGGATACTAAGGCAGCTATTTTTAAAGCGCATGCCCCAAAATGTCAGGCTAATACTAGCTTCGACTAACGACGCCCTCCCGCTAGCAGATTTAGCAGCACTAGCCGATAAGATCATTGAGGCGCACGTGCCCGCTGTCGGTTCACTAGTTGAGTCAAGCCCTAGTGTCGCGGCTATTAAGTTAAACCCCTCCGAGGACGCTAAAACATCGGCCAAGTCCGATTTAACCAACCAGGTGGAAGCGCTGACAAAACTTGTCAAGGAATTGTCAACTACTGTCAGGCAGCTCCAGCGCGACCGCAGTCGCGGCCGGTCCCGCAGTAGAAACGGCCAGCACAAGCAACGCGATCCCACGCCCGGTGACAGCCCCGCGGAAGAGGCACAATATTGCTGGTACCATGCCCGGTTCGGCGCACAGGCGCATAGGTGTAGGTCCCCATGCAAGTGGCCGGACCAGGGAAACGAATAGACCAGAGGGTAGGGGCGACGCACCCCACTGGTCAGCCAGGGAGTCGCTTATTTTATGTTATGGATACAAACACACGCAAGCAGTTTCTGGTTGACACTGGCGCGGCCGTGTCAGTATTTCCCGCGTCAAAATCGCATAAAAACAAGCCCTCTACGTTCGCACTGCAAGCTGCTAATGGTTCACGCATAGCTACATACGGGCAACAGTCGCTCACGCTAGACTTAGGCCTGCGACGCAGCTGCAGGTGGGTGTTCATTATTGCCGATGTAGCCACACCCATATTAGGCGCAGATTTTTTACACCATTTCCAATTTCTTGTAGATATGACCAAGCGCAGGCTAATTGACCCATTGACCAATATGCAGGTCTCAGGCAGTCGCGCACCCAGCCCCGCGCTTAGTCCGGTTTACGCCAAGCCTGAGGGAACCGATCCCTTCACTAAGATGCTGCGAGAGGAATTTGCCGAGATCACGATCCCTGTTTATCGCGCGCAAGACGTTAAACATAACGTTGTCCACCACATTGAGACGCGCGGCCCCCCGGTGGCCGCCCGGCCCCGCAGGCTGGCGGGTAATAAGCTTGACATCGCGCGCGATGAGTTTCAACATATGCTTGATTTAGGCATTATCAGACCCTCTAGTAGCCAATGGGCTTCACCCTTGCATATGGTCCCTAAAAAGACCGAGGGTGATTGGCGTCCGTGCGGCGACTATAGAGCGCTCAATAAGGCAACTATCCCCGACCGATATCCCGTGCCACACATACAAGATTTCACGGCTAACTTGCATGACAAGCGCATATTTTCTAAAGTAGACCTGGTACGAGCGTATCACCAGATACCAGTTGCGCCCGACGATATTTGCAAAACAGCGATTTGCACACCATTTGGGTTGTACGAATTTGTTAGGATGCCTTTTGGGTTGCGCAATGCGGCGCAGTCGTTTCAACGCTTCATGGATCAGGTCACCCGAGGTTTGCCCGGGGTATATGCGTACATAGACGACTTGTTGGTTGCTAGTTCTAACGAAGAGGAACACGAGCGCCATCTGCGGTTACTTTTTGAAAGGCTTAGGGAATTTGGAGTTGTTATTAACCCTAGCAAGTGCTCGCTTGGGAAGTCGGAGTTAGAATTCCTAGGGCATCACATTAACCGCCACGGTGTTAGCCCGCTCCCCGGAAAGGTGGAGGCTATACGCGCCTGCGACGCCCCCAGAACGGCAAAACAGTTGAGGGGATTTTTGGGCCTGGTGAATTTTTATCGGAGGTTCATCCCAGACTGCGCGCGCACCCTCTTGCCTCTAACCGACCTCTTGCGTAAACACACTAAGCGGTCCAAGAAACCTCTGGACTGGCCGCCCGCTTGCGACGCAGCGTTCATAGAGGTTAAGGAGAAGCTAGCCCAGGCGACTCTGTTAGCATACCCCAACGCGGATTACCCCTTGAGTTTAATGGTTGATGCATCCGACCGCGCTGTTGGCGGGGTTCTTCAACAACTTCGCGACCACGAGTGGGAACCTATCGCGTTCTTTTCCCGCAAATTGCACCCAGCTGAGACCCGGTACAGTGTATTTGGCCGCGAATTGCTTGCCATATATTTGACAATTAAACACTTTCAGTACATGGTTGATGGCCGCCTATTTTGCGTGTATACCGATCACAAACCTTTGACACATGCATTTAACGCACGACCGGATCGCCATAACTCGAGAGAAATTAGGCAGCTAGATTACATATCTCAGTTCACCACCGACATCAGATATGTCAAGGGTGAAGACAATGTAGTTGCGGACGCGCTATCCCGTCCCCAGGTGGGCAATATAAATGCTTACGTTTGCATTGATTACACGCAAATTGCAGAAGCTCAAGAAAGCGACGCTGAGTTGCAAACCCTGCTTGAGTGTAAGGCGAGTACCGGGCTCCTACTCAAACGAGTGCCACGGCTCACTACGGATGACGGAGGCACTGTCATATGCGACGTCTCGCACGGACGTACCCGCCCATTTGTACCTGCCAGTCACCGAAGGGCAGTTTTTAACGCGATACATGGTCTATCTCACCCAGGTGTCCGCGCGACGCAGCGCGCCGTTACTGCTCGTTTTGTGTGGCCCGGCATAAACAATGATGTACGGAAATGGGCGCAGCAATGTTTGCCATGTCAAAAGTCTAAGATCCACAGGCACGTGAAAGCCCCCCTCGGGACTTTCAGCGCGCCCGACGCGCGTTTTGCGCATGTCCACTTGGACCTGGTCGGCCCGTTACCTCATTCTGGCGGCAATGCGTATTTGCTCACATGCATAGACCGATTTACTAGATGGCCTGAAGCTATTCCAATAGCTGACATAACGGCAGAAAGCGTCGCTAAAGCTTTTGTCAATAGGTGGATCGCAGTATTCGGCGCGCCCGCTATGGTAACAACCGATCGCGGCAGACAATTCGAGTCTAGACTATTCACGGAGCTAACAAAGCTGTTAGGAACTACGCGAGTTCGCACCACTGCCTACCATCCCGCGGCAAATGGGATGATTGAACGGTTTCACCGCCAGCTTAAGGCCGCTTTGAAGGCTCACGAAGACCCTTCTCATTGGAGCGAGCGCCTCCCCCTAACGATGCTAGGTATCCGCTCCACCGTCAAGGAGGACTTGTCGTGCTCACCCGCAGAGCTAGTTTTTGGCACTACGCTCAGGTTGCCAGGCCAGTTTGTAACTGCGGAGCGATGCGAAGTTGACCCGAGCGATTATGTGTCCCGTTTGCGCAACCATATGGCCACATGTAAACTTACTCCCGCCAGGGCTGTACAGAGAAAGACACAGGTCCCAAAGGAGTTGTCTACGTGCTCGCATGTCTTAGTTAGGATAGACGTCGTGCGCAAGCCTTTGCAGCAACCGTACAAAGGCCCATACCGGGTATTAAAGCGCAAAGAGCGATTCTTTACGCTCGACGTCGACGGCAAACGCGAGCAGGTGAGCGTAGACCGTTTGAAGGTCGCCTACGTGGAAAAGAGAGACGACCAAGAGGATTTGCAAGTAGCGAGCAGTCTAAATGTTAAAACGCTCTCCCCGTCTTCGACGACGACGGAGGAGACGTCGAAAAAAACGCTCTCCCCGTCTTCGACGGCGACGGAGGAGACGTCGCGCAAACCGCTCAAAAGCACGACCAATATCCCAGAAAGAAAGACTAGATCAGGACGACGTGTCCGATTCCCTCGACGCTTAGTGGAAGTTTGTTGATGTTAAATATAAATTAATTAAGAATGTAAGTTAGTATATGGAATAGCGTTTTTGGTTAGAATGAAAATGTATAATTATAAATTTCTGAAAGAAGAAATGTGTAGTTTGATTTCTATTTAGAGTAATTGGCCAATTTGTTGATTTGTTGGTATTTTGTTAGTAATTGGTCGTAAGCAAGACATGTTCATGACTTCCTTACTAGGAGGGGATTCAATGTAGCGGAAATAGAATTGTCCGTACTTAGACTTGTAGTAAATTGTGTTATTTATAGGAGAAACGTTAAATTTTGTTATACTTAATTGTAATCCAGTTGGTTGGATGTAATTTGCCGTATTTTGCATTTTTAGTGTGTGCATTTAGCTTGTTAGCTATAAGATGCAGTATTCCCCCCCGCGCAGTTCTGCGTCCAGTTTCGACCGATTCCCCCCTGACGTGATATTACGTAATTCCACGTCACTATTTGGAACGAAAACCCGAGTAGGCCCCGAGTTTACGAAGTTTACGTCATTAAAACATGTGACGCAATTTTGACCAATTAGGAAGCTCGAGTAGGCCCGAGCTTACGAAGTTTACGTCATTAAGACATGTGACGCAATTCTGTCCAATTAGGAAGCCGCAATTTTAGGGCGTTGGATCCAGAATTGCCGTGTAGTATTAAATTGCATTTAGTTTGTTTTTGCATCTCGTCGGAGACGCATCATCTCTTGTTTATTCTCTTCCGTTTGGAGCTCCATTTTTCGTTCGTCCGTTTATTTTGTTAGTTGTATTTTAATTACAATTAATTCGCTTTGGAGTGTTTTTTGTGCCAAACCCTGAGCATGAATCAAGATCACCTATTTTCAGCCAGGGTGGTGCGAAGCTGGAAGAGTCTGCATTGAAAGAATTGTACCCCTTTTCTAAGCTGGTATGTACTTAGTGAATATGTATTGAGATAATTGTTGCTTTCTCGCTTTACTATGAATTTAGTGGTATTATTTCCTAGCCAGTATAGGATTCAGAAATAATCATGTCAATCCACTCTTATTTGGTTATCTTGCTTAAATCTTGTTACCTTTTTGTCACGATTTTTACAATTGAATTATCTTTGCTCTTCTCTTTAGTGATTCGTTGTTAATAGGTAACCAGAGTTTATAAATACATTTTATCTCCCTTTTTTTTGTGCCAGGCTTGATTTACACTTAATTGTTAGCTCTGCATTTTTTCTTGTCGGGAACTTAGTAAAACGGGCACCTTTAGATATAGATAATATATTGATGTCCGCCTTGTTAAACCAATCTCTATTAACGTTCGAACGGAGTACGTAGTGGTACCCATGTCACCATTGAACTCCGTCCCCTTTTCTTGTTACGTCAGGCCAACATGCTACCGATGTCGTCGACCTCAGCCGACTCTCCACGCCGTCATCGTGCCGGCCTTTGACGTCCTTGGACGGGTTTAGCTTCTCCTTTATTCACCTCGCTCCGTTCTACCACGCTTCCCCGCGACGTGTTTCAACGCCGTTTTCACCCGAGTTTTCTCTTCACGCGCGGGACCTTGAAGCCAAGTCTACATCTGGAACAATCTCCTGACTTAGGCGAATTCACGCTCCCATCCGCGGTGACTCGACAACTTACATCGATGAACTGGGTTCATCCTCGTCTTCGAAACCCGCGTTTGACTGGTAATTGTTAGTTGAACACTCACCACGTAGGGTTATTTCATTTCTAGCCTGAAAGTTCCCGTAATTAGTATTATATTATGAGATATGTATATTTATGTATTCTCGCCTTTGCACACGCTGACATAAATCCTTCTGTTTTTATTTGCTTGTTGAATTGCAATTCATTAAATAATTGACATGATTATTATATTACAACTGCTTGCAATGTGTGTTTATCCTGTACAGCCCCTTTCAAAAAGTTGGACGAGGTATACGAAGTTAAGTAAATCGTCTAGGTGCTGACCAGTGCATAGTCGTGGTCATATTCCTTAGCTTCGTAAACCTTGACCCCAATAAATCTAAGAGGGCATTCAAATAAGTTATTTCTTAGTCGCACCAGAACGAAATTGGCAGGCCACTTTTACTCCAATATAACTCAGGTGAGCGCTACCGCGGAGCGGTAGCGCTCAGGGTCGGGCTCATAGTGCCCCCGATTTTTTGCGGTAATGTGCACAATAAGTGTGCTTAAAATTATAGATATGATACGGTACTTACCACCGTGTAGATGATACATATGTTATGCAACTATGGGGTGGATCAGAATGATGATTTTTCGCTCCATTCCGCATCAAAATGAGTGATTTATGCACATCATCGACTTCTATCTGTGTTGTATCGCGACTTCTGAACGATCGATTACCGTACGACCACTAAACGCGTGAGTCAGATCTGCCATCTATTCGGCGGGCGCGGTACATGAATGGAGACCGTACCCGCGCGTTCGCCTGATCATCGCTCGTTCCTAAGTTGCGATACAACACAGATAGAAGTCGAGGAGGTGCATAAATCACTCATTTTGATGCGGAATGGAGCGAAAAATCATCATTCTGATCCACCCCATAGTTGCATAACATATGTATCATCTACACGGTGGTAAGTACCGTATCATATCTATAATTTTAAGCACACTTATTGTGCACATTACCGCAAAAAATCGGGGTTACTATGAGCCCGACCCTGAGCGCTACCGCTCCGCGGTAGCGCTCACCTGAGTTAACTCCAATAGAGTGGTTAAGCTAGTCCAAGAAGACTAAAGGTAGAGACATTTACATTAACATTTGGACGTTTTTTTTCAACATGTCATACCTTTAGTCCTAGTCTATAGTGTACACGTTCTGTATCTAGCCACTTATCCACCCAAAAAACCCTCAAATTTGGTTGGAAATATTTCGGCTACTCTCCTGAATTTTCACGACTAGGCAGATGTTTACTCTCTTTCTGCAATTGTGCTGTCCCAAATACGTTTACAAGTTGTAATTCTGGTAAAATTAACACTTTTCCGAGGTAAACACAGCCCGATGTTTGATGACCAAGAATTCCCGTAACATGCTATTCAACGCAATTGCACATGGTAGTATTGTATTCGCCGTGTAGACATTTGCATAACACACGGCTCGCGAATATAATACCGTTGCATGTATAACCTGTACGCGCGCGCGCCGTATCCTCTATATAATACAGTAGAGGATACGGCGCGCGCGCGTGCAGGTTATACATGCAACGGTATTATAATCGCGAGCCGGCCGTGTGTTATGCAAATGTCTATACACGGCGAATACAATACTACATTGTGCAATTGCGTTGAATAGCATGTTACGGAAATTCTTGGTCATCAAACATCGGGCTGTGTTTACCTCGGAAAAGTGTTAATTTTACCAGAATTACAACTTGTAAACGTATTTGGGACAGCACAATTGCAGAAAGAGAGTAAACATCTGCCTAGTCGTGAAAATTCAGGAGAGTAGCCGAAATATTTCCAACCAAATTGGAGGTTTTTTTGGGTGGATAAGTGGCTAGATACAGAACGTGTACACTATGGACTAGGACTAAAGGTATGACATGTTGAAAAAAAACGTCCAAATGTTAATGTAAATGTCTCTACCTTTAGTCTTCTTGGACTAGGTTAAGCCCTGGAATTTGTTGCCTGAAAAGACGGTGTCTGCGCCAACTGTGGAATCTTTTAAGAGAAGTTTGAGAGCCCTTCCCATAGGAAAAGAGGGTTAATCTACCAAGTATACCAAGTAAGTATACCAAGTATACCAAGTAAGTATACTCCCAGTCCCATGCATGCTTGGAAGTGCAGCTGGTGCTGGATCACACAGGCCACAAATGCACGAGATTCACACAGAGTTCACACCGCATTAGCACTCGCCACAGAACAGGCACAGTCGCATGGTAGGTATACACAATACACACTGTATAGTCTACAGTACACAGCAGACAGCTTGAATATCGATTCTTCAATCATGTCAATCATCATAAACAATGATGTATTTAACCTTTAATTTTATTTTATTATATTAAAACAATGTATTGGAATATGTTAATATGTTAAGAATTAAACAACCACACTGGCACAGCTTTGTCTAACTTAGAACTCACGAATTTCAGCAGAATCAAAGCAATCTTGAACAAATTTCTCATAACTTCCCCCGCATCGCAGTCCGCTGTATTATCGTTGTTTGTGTTGTTGCATATATTACACGTGTAAATTGAATACAGGTTGTGTGTGATTGAATGGGAGCTGATGACATCGATGAGCTAGTCTATCAATACAGACCCTAACCCTAAAAGATTTCAGCCAGAGAAAAAAAAATGTATGATCAACTGTGATGGGCGTAACAACGGGGGGGGGGGGGGGGGGGGGGGTGTCCATCGCCAACAATTTTCGAGGCCAAGACCATTGGTTTAGATACGATCGAGACCCATAAAAAGTGGACTCGAGACCGGTAAAAAGTGGACCAAGATCGACAAAAAGTGGAACTTTCTGATTGATTTTTTTTTTTCGGGGGGGGGGGGGGGTGCGTACGCACTCAACGCACCCAACGCACCCGCCTGGTTATGTGCCTGTATAATGATAGATGAGACTAAGATAATAATTCGAGAATAATGAGAAAGTAGCGGCCATGACGCCTGGAGGAATGGACTAGGGAATGGATCATTCCCAGGGGTAGGAGCTAGGGGGGCACGTGCCCTCACACATACCAACACACAAATTGTTTTGTCCGCCAGGTGCCCCCATGCATGCTTGGGCATAACATAAATTGATAAATTAAAGGAAAACGGGTCCTGTAATTATAACTTATATATTTCATTTTCGGCGAAGACCCGTTTTTCTGCATGCCTGCTAGGTCGCCTGCATGCAGGTGAAAACATGTGCCCCCTCACGAATAGTGCAACTGGCTCTTCGATGCCCCCAACCCCTTCTTGAAAAATCCTAGCCACGCATTGAGTATGCAACCACGGCCCCTTTGATAAGATCCATGAACGATCTCAACCAATATCGTAATAGCATAATTGTTGACTTGTTGCTGTAAATTTATTGGCGATTGCATTCAATCGTGAATATTTTGCGCCAAAGCGTCTTCTTAGTCCAATTGAATCACAGTCATAACATTTACAATTATGATGAGGAAGCTTAAGAGGCTGTATCAAGCCTTGGGTCCGCCTTGGGCATGGGCGTAGGGGCGTAGCCCTTTAGGGACACATTTTTTTCGCAGGGGCTGGGGTTCTTTTACCCGAAAATGATCCTAACCGCCTTTTCACCTGACAAAAAATGGGTCCTCACCTTTTTGATGTCCCCAAATGATTATGTTTGTTTATTGTTTAGTCCGAAAATGTGGCTATTTGCCCGAATATGAAGTTGACGGTTTTGTCCAAAAATTATAATAAGTTGTCCTAAAAGTACGTATAATTATGACTTTGCCCCTTATGAGACATATTCTTCAGAGTTACTTGACTAATAATTTTGTTTGAGTAAAAATAATTATAATCTGATCAAACTCCAACATATAGTAAGATAATGTTGCTGAATTGAAAGGTGGTCACATTCTCATTGTTATAGAAATAATTTACTATACACTTGTATTAGTTGATTTGCTTTGTATTATAACTTCTAAAAATGCCTTGTTTGCGATGTAAAGTTTTACCCACTAGATGGCGACAAACTCTGTCACGCAGAGAGTTTGAGAAAGTGTGACACAAACAAAATAATACAAATCCTGACCAAAAAAAATCCTGATCTAGTAACTTAATTAGAAATCTAATCTATAGTGGTTCTATCATGCCTTGTTGTATTCGAATTACCACTAGAAGCATGTATAGGAACAGGTTTCGGTTTCCCATATTTCTCATGATTTAAGTGTTTAGACGGGGTTCAGATTAGTTGACCTGCAAGCATCACAACCAGAATAACCCCCTGCCGATTTCATCGGCGTGGGTAATAACTCCGATAACATTCGGAATTGAAGCCTGCAGTTTATTTGGAAGGAGAAGAAGATCGAGTAGATAATTATAACTGTGTACTCAGTGCAATGAGTTTGCGAATATCACTTTGCATTTTGCTCATTATACTTGGTCATTTGAACATTTTGTATACCAACCATGGAATTTTCACAGATCATTCAGTGGACAAATCAGATCACATATTTTAATTTGTTCGCACATGTCAACTATATTTGGAAGGAGAAGAAGATTTATAATTATCTAGTAGATAATTATAATTTATTAAACTGTGTAGTGTACTCAGTCTCAGTGCAATGAGTTGGCGAATATCACTTTCGGAAGGAGAAGATGATTTATAATTATCTATAGTAGATAATTATAACTGTGTACTCAGTGCAGAGGCGTCGATTTCTTCTCTCCATTGGGGGGGGGGGGGGGGGGGGGGGGGTGATATGTCATTTTGACCATCTTTGCCGAGGGAGCGAAGCATCATGTTATGAGGATGGCTTTGTCTAAGTATGGATGAACTTTAGCCTGATAGGTACATAGATTGCAAGCATCCTGATGGACCCCTGAATAGAATCAGTCAAGGGATAGGAAGGGATTGGGAAGCTTATTGGGGGTCAAGGGGGCGGAGCCCCCGGAAGCTTTGGGATTTGTAATATTCATAAATAAAGATTGGGAAAATAAAGCCGGGACTGGGTCAAATAACCTTAATGGGGGTTCCAGGGGGCGCAGCCCCCGGAAAATTTTGGATTTGGGCAGTTTAGCACTATCAAAATGTGGTTTAAAGAAGACTATAGTATCAACTTTCACATTAATAATAAGACATGTAAGAGGGGGCAATGCTCCTTTATTTTAATGTTATTGTATATTTTTGAACCCCAAATATTGGGGGGATAATATACAGGCCATTCCCCCCCCCCCCAGCTGAAATATTTGGGGGGGGGGGGGCGGATATATCCCCCCCCCCCATCCCCCCGTGATCGACGCCCATGACTCAGTGCAATGAGGTGGCGAATATCACTTTGCATTTTGCTCATTATACTTGGTCATTTGAAAAATGTGTATACCATGGAATTTTCACAGATCATTCAGTGGACAAATCAGATTACAGAAAAGCATATTTTAATTGTTCGCACATGTCAACAAAGTTATTATAGTGGCATAGCTATACTGCAGGGGGTGGGGGTGAGGGCAAGTAAGAGGGAATACCAAGGGCGTCAACAGATTTTCAAAAGTGAGTGTGGTGGGGGTGGGGCCGGGGGGGGGGGGGGGGCGTGGGCGAGCGAAGTGACCGAGGGAGTGTCCCCCCTCATATACGATAGCTGGAGCTTTCGCATTTTATACTTGAACATAAATTGTGAAATCGGGTTAGTGCATACGATATCATATTCCATCCATATAGGCGTAGGAGGCGGGCTGAGGAGGCTGCAGCCCCCCTGGAGCACTTCACGGAAAACGACTATATGGCGGGCAAAGAGCACCTCACATTCGGGCAAAACATGTCATATTTTCGCAAATCCGTATTGGGGCAAAGGGCCATTCTTTGAAAAGTGAAACTTTTTTGGAAAAATTGAAGTTTTATTTTTCTGTTGTTTTCTTCCATTTTTGGAATGATCCATGTGTAAAGTTTCGAGAAATATATTATTTACACTAAATAAAGACACTTTCATACTCATTTGCATAAATTTACATATTTCAATATTTTTCTAAAATCATAACCCAGAAAATAATCAAGATATCGAAAGGATAGTTAGCAAGCTTATTCTTCTCACTTTCCTGTACATGTTGATACCAACTTTGTAAAAATTGAACCTTTCATTCCTTTCTAAACCTGATATTATAAAATTCCCATTTTTCCATTCATATTGTACATGTCACACACGTGACCACCCCAAAATGTCACACAGTGACCAGACGTTACCACGTAATTAAATGCAATAAAAAACAACGGTTTGATATAATTCTTATTCATTGCTATTTTTGTACTTACAGATCTATAATACTTGTCTGGTAATAAGATGAACATTGTAGCTTTTCATATTTCAAAGGATTTCCCAAATGAAACTGAGTTATGAAAAAAGCGCTCCGTGCATGCGAAGTCACACACGTGACCCATGCCATTTGACCTCTGACATTGAATAACGTAATCCTTATAAAATCTTTTGTGTTAAGTTTGAAAGACTTCAACATATTCAAGTCACATACAAAGTAAAAATCATTATACCTCTTATACTTACTGAAATATATGCATCCTATTTCAACATTTTTCATGTTTTGGGTCACACACGTGACCAAGAATGGCCCCAAAATGCAATACTTGGGCAAAGTCATGCCATTTTTGGGCAGAGTCACGGTCGTACATTCGGGCAAAATAAGGTAGTTTTGGGGCAATACAACGTAATTTGGGGGCAAAACTGTTCTTTATTCGGGTAAAATCATGTTATTTTCGGTCTTAACATTAAACCCCCCATAATTGTGGGCCATCAAAGAGGCGAAGCCCTTTTTTTTTTAGGGGGGGGGGGGAAATTATATTCGGGCAAAACACCTCAGCCCCCTGAGAAAAATGTGCTCCCGTCGATTCCATCCAAGCTATGAAATAAAACATACATTATGTGAAACATATACAAATGTGTGGGGTTGGGGGGGGGGGGGGGGCATGTCCCCGCCTGTTGACGTCCATGGCGAAAATTATGAAGAAAACAAGAAATACATAAGGTACACTATATAGGTGTGCCCCCAATGATCCTCACTAATATCAATTTCCCATAACTTTGGTGCTCTTTCAGGGGGACATACAATACTACTACTACATGGGTAGCTTTGTTGAATTTTCATACACTATACCTACCACCCCGCCCCCACCCACATTAAAAAAATACCCGCAACAAGCCATTTTGAAATGATGACGCAAGATCTATTTATGTAAGACTGCGGACAAGTGCAAGGCGGTCTGAATTTACGACTAAGAAGGAATTCTAGTCTTGATTGCATGCCCATAGTCTTTTTGTGTTGTCTATTTATCTAGCAAACATTGTAATTTTGTAGATGTACATTGAACTAAAAAAGAAATACATGAACTTATTCTATGAAGTTTGAAAGTAATAGTTGCATCAGTACCATCCCTTGGTACAATTATGAAAATAACCCTCCTAAATTGTATTTATTAGATACAATTCACGAAAGCTAAACGCCTGTAATAAAGAATAACTGCACAGTCACAAAATAATAACATTGATCTGTGCCAAACCTGGTTTCGGTGGTTGCGGTATAAATCACACATCATTTGCATGCAATTTTTACATAAGAAACAACGCGTTTTGAATACAAATAACGTCAATTATGGAGTTATCAGTGACATGATTATAATCTATAAATATCTTGGACTTGGTGGCCGTGAATGCGCCTTTACGAAAAAGGCTGAGACTTGAGACCCTAGGTGAGATATTCGACCCTAGGTGAGATATTCTGTCGGGTATGTTGACTTTTTTGAGGAAGATTGAGCCAACTGCATTTTGGCACTGGCTGGTCTGTATCGCTGTGGTACCGCTGGCTCTGCTGCTGTAGTCTGTGACTTGTGTGTCGTCAATGTGAAATGGTGTGACTGAAATTGGTGCTCTGCAGATTGCAGTGCAATTGTGGAGGGTCCTACTAATTAGTGTGAATAAGTGCAAAGTACTGCGAACAAGCTATTTACGGCCGCCCTATTTACTGCGAACAAATTACCCATTCGCATGCACTTGTTCGCAGTATTTATAGTAATTGCTGCGCTCAATTACTATTTACTACGAGTACGAGGAAACGGGATCGGGATTTACTGTAAACAAATTTGTTCGCATTATGAAATCCTGTTCGTATTATGAAATCCTGTTCGTATTATGAAATCCTGTTCGTGCTTGTTCGCAGTACATTTGTTCCCGCTTATTCCATCGATATTAGATAATGTAGGTTATCTTCATTCTTCACACTAAAACCAAAAATAACGATCTATGTATTTTTATATCGATGGCTTATTGATTATTCGTGCTATATAGTCGCGCAATATCATGTATATAGTTCCACTTGTTCGCAGTACTTCGCACTTGTTCGCGCTAATTAGTAGGACCAATTGTGAAAGGCTGCATGTGTTTTAAGAAATCTTCATGGAATTGGAAGTTACAATCAGTCCTATAGCCTATGCTATACTAATTAGCGTGAACAGGGAGAATTCTATGAATGATGATTATTGAAGCTAGACAAAGTGATTATTGCCATATTTGTTAAACATTGTTAAATTTCTTGATGAAAGTAGACTAGTGGTGATGTCAATGTCTTTGTCTTTGAATTGATGATGATGATGATAATGATGATGATTTTCTAATTTTCTAATTCTCTTTGAAATAAAATGGTTTTTTTATAATAATTATTATTTCAGAGCAGTATTTTAAATAAAATTAAAGCTACATGAGTCATGACATAGTTGTATCACAATATCTGAATTTTGTTTTTATTTTTCATTCAGAATTTAGACCTGTGATTGGCAGCAGAGAAGATGAATTCGGAAAAGAAGCAGAAGCCCAAGCCGCCCCGGCCCCCAGCGCCAAACCTGGGTTCAAAGAAGAACATACAGAAGCAAGCTGCTTCTGGGTTTTCCTTTAGCTTCAATGACCTCAAGTCAGTGGACAGTGATGATGATTCTGAGAACAGTTTTGTGGAGTTTGCTAAACCCAACACACAGGATGTGTTGTCTAGCTCAAAGAAACCCAAAGAGCTTCAGTCCATGACAAATGCAGACTCTAAAACCAAAGAAATGAAGCCGTTGTCCTCTTCCAAAGATCTCACAAAGAATGGAGAAACGCATTCTTTGGGTAGTGAAGAGGACTTCTACAAATACAATGAAGCTATCCGTCCACCTGAAATCAAGTCTTCAGTGGTGACCAAACCAGTGGCAGTGGAACAAGTGCAAAAGGTTACAGAAGAAGTTCAAAGGTCATCCCCACCAACAAAATCAAGGGTCAATAGAGACACTGGACTCCAGAATGAAACTGTAGGCAAGATCAAGCCAAAGCTCACAAAGGTAGGCTCTGGTGTGCTTAAAGTTGCAACAGAAGTTCTAGAAGAAAAGGAGAATGAAGCGTTTAAGTTGCCGTACGACTCCCAGGAAGCTCTTGCTGATCCTCTGAGCTTCCTGGATAAGGTCATGGAAGATCAGCTGGACATCAGCTTTGAGGATGAAGAGGACTCTGGGAGCAGGGGATCCCTTAGGAGGAATGAAAGCGGGGGCAGCATCAACAGTCTGAAAAAGAAAACCCTTCAGCAACAACGAACCAAGAGCTTAGATGTAGAGATTGGTCAAGGCAAGGATAGTCGTAAAAGTGAGGAAAACTCATTAGACATCAACCCATGTTACTTTAACGTTCCAACTCCTTCTGAATTGAAAGATGAACCAGTGAAGAGGTCTGACAGTATATCGAGCCTCAAAGGAAATAAAAAAGCTCAAGCCAAAGTCGTGTCACTATCAGAACTCCTTGCTTCCAAAAATGTAGCGGAAGATGATGGCGAACAACAGAGTATCGCTGCAAGTTCTGATGGACTAAGGACTCCAGAGACGGCACCTAATGACTCGGACTGGGTCAAGATAGAGAGGAAGCCTCGGACAGACAGCCCTCCTCCATCATCCAGTCAGGCGCAGTCACCGGTGGAGGAAGTGAAGACTGCCCCGCAAGACTGGGACGTCCCTCTCCCGCCGCTGCCCTTCTACACCCTCCACCTTCTGACATTCCTTGCCTTCCTGTACTACCTGTTTCCCCTCCCAACCTATCTCTCTGGCTTCCTTACTGGCCTCTTCTGCTCCTTCTATCTCGTCCTCTTCCTCATCTGGATCAACCTTCCTCCTCGGGACAGGTTCCTCGAGGAGGAGGAGGAGGAGGAGGATGCAAGTGATGATCCTTTGGTCATTCCTGGCCCAAGGATGACTGCTGCTAAGGTCAGGTCCAAGGAGCAGGAGAAAGTTGCTCTAAAGGTGAGTGAATTGACTGAACTTATTTACCTCTAGAGGTATTCTAAAACATGCATGTATCTTTTGTATAAATACTTTTCTATGAATGCATGTCAGTTTGATTCATATTTTATTATTTATAAATATTCATTAGTATGCTATAGTGCTGTAACCGATCATCAGATCGGCATGCCGATCACGATCCGATCATACATGATCGGACCGTTTTTGCCGATTTCCGATCATTCCGAAAAAATTGGAAGATCGGATCGGCAAAAAAATAAATCAGTTTTTTTTTCTTTGGAAAATGATCCCAAAAAACATATTTTGGGAATATAAATGAATACCAAAGCAACATATATCCATATGAATAAGCCCAAGGTAATCTTGTATGGGTATGCTTTCATTTAAAACTGATTACCTCTCCTTTTACAAAATTACTCACGCCGATTTTGAGCTTAGTCCCATGTGATTAATTTGGCGTAACCTTTAAGAATCACATGGGACTAAGCTCAAAATCGGCGTGAGTAATTTTGTAAAAGAAGAGGTAATCAGTTTGAAATGAAAGCATACCCGTACAAGATTACCTTGGGCTTATTAATATGGATATATGTTGCTTTGGTATTCATTTATATTCCCAAAATGTGTT
The DNA here is from genome assembly GCA_037951105.1 of Echinarachnius parma. NCBI lineage: Eukaryota > Metazoa > Echinodermata > Echinoidea > Clypeasteroida > Echinarachniidae > Echinarachnius > Echinarachnius parma. Next base: position 194,305 of record JBAMJV010003078.1, read on the forward strand.
TTTGGGGGATCATTTTCCAAAGAAAAAAAAAACGATTTTTTTTTTTTTTTTTTTTTTTTTTTTTTTTTTTTTAATAATTTTTTTTAGCCGATCATCCGATCCCGATCATCGATCCGATTTCGAAGATCGATAAATTTTTGCCGATCCGATCAAACGATCCGATCATCAAGGTCAGTTACAGCACTAGTATGCTATATGAATTTTGATCACATTAGCCATTGTTCTCTTAAATCCATAATGAGACCTACGTAAGGAATTCTCTATGATTATGACTATCAATTGTATTGCATGACAATGAAATAATTAGATGCTCTTTATTTTGTTCACTTGGTAGCATGGTAGCCTAATTCAGGGAATGAAATTAACTTGCATTGATTTGTAAGCTTAGCCTAATATTCAAACCGATAATTTGCTTCAATTTTAACTTGTCATTTTATCATTTCTCCTGATCTATGCATTTGGCATGCAAATTGGCACTCGTAATTTGAGCTGGAACTTGCTAGATGCAATCATGCCTATCTTTCATTAGTATTAATTTTGCTCATTAATTTAATTTTCATTTTATTTGATAAAATCATTTATTCCATCATTCATTCATTCATTAAGAGTATTCCAGAGGTAACCATCCAAGTAGAGCATCCATCTTTGGAAGAGGTGAAAGTGGATTCTACTATTTTTGTGTTTGCTTTTTTGCTTGTTATTTTTCCTTTTCTAACCTTTTTACAATTAATGCAAGAGTTGCTGCTGGTGTAGTGAAGTTTTCAGTAGTGCCATGTAGTACTAAAAAGAACTGTTAAAGGAGATACCAAGCGGAATTGCTACTTAACAAAATAAAATTTCCGAATTAAGAACTTCTTCTGAAGACAGAGATCTATATATTGATTCTAAGGAGAAAGTTCTGTTAATTTTTTTTTATTCAGAGTAGATTTCTAAAATTAAATGTTTTATATTGAAAAACAATGGTTCTGATTTAAGAAATGTCCTGAAGACAGATTGAGAAATCTAATCTCTTTTCTAAACCTTATATCACAAGGGTTCTTGAAATTAAAGAAAATAGTACTCTTTACATGATTGCTATATATATACCTACCCCCTTTCATGAGTTCTTATCAGGACTAAAACATTGTACATTTATTTTGGGTGTACTCTTTTCATTAACTGTAACATCTCCTTTAATAACAGTTCTTTTCAGAAAATTATACTGCAAAAACTCTACCACATCATGATATGTTTAGTTGTATTTCATCATAATCTTTCACCCCTGTTATTTATATAGTTTTTTATGAGCATTGTATAGAAATTCTAGATTTATTTTGCACTTTTTGTTTATTCCTAATTCAAATCCTATTATTATATTTTGCAATTTCTTTTAAAGATTGTTGATCAAAGTTATTTAATTGTATAAGAACTTGGGGTCCTTCGAATGTATTACTGTACATCATCAGCAATCATTACTATACTAAATAATAATAAATAACAATCCATTCTTATAAATAATGCAATATTACAATTAAGTCTCAATGCGCAAAGAAATAGAAAATAAAAAATGTCTTCAGAAAAGGTATCTGAGAAATATTCAATAATTCAATAAAAAGCAAACATGTAACATTAATTTGACTATTTATTTAAAAACAAACAAACAAGAAAGCTTTGAGACTGGTTCGAAAATTGTTCTTGTGTGTCAGATACTCAGATTGTCTTACATTTGTTCCCGAGCATAGGTGCAGTAAGCTGGAAAGTTTGCTAACCGTATGTCTTGGTTTTTACAGATTAGTGAGTTATAAGTTTTGCTGAACTAGAACGAAGGACTCATGCTGATCTTTGAAAACAAATAAGCTGATTACTTGGTTGCTAGTCTATTGCATTGAAATATTTAATAGTTCTGTTCTTTGATGAAGCAACATTAAAACATGTAACTGCGACCTACATTTTGTTAATGGTTTGGGATAGAGATAATTGTAGTGATATTTGGGTCAAAGATTAATCGGAACTGAAATTGTTTGAAGATATCCTCAAGTGGATGCTATATATATATGTACTGGGTTTTTTTAAAATGTAAATTTGCTTAAGGGGTTCAAAGGGGACTTAACTGTCAAGTTATAATTGCTGTTAATACTAACCAGCTTTGCAGTGTGTGTGGATGTTTGATTTGAAGTGGTGCATTAATTACATGCTGTTTTGCAGTGAATTTACCGCACTGACAGAATTATGATTGTTAGTTTGTTTGATGTTGAACTGTAATACAAATTTTTTTTTTACTGGCCCTATATCAAATGACCCCAAATCTTGGGGCAATTGCTAACTAGTCTCAAGCCCTGGCTATGCACATGCTTGAGTGTATACAGTGTGAGTAAAATAAAAACGAAACCGGACTTTACTAGCTTATAAATACGCAATTTTAAAAATATATATAGATATGTTAATATTGGTATCACGATAAAGTTTGAGAAAATGCAGTGAGAATGGTATCATACACTCTGATCACTTCACGCTTCACGGAACGCGACCTAATTATCCTCAGTCATGCAAAGACCACCCCAAGTTTGCCGTTTTCTTGTTTTGTGAATGGCTGCATCCTGTTGTCTGATGTTAGCATCCATTCATGATGGAACAAAACAGCTGCAAACTTTAGACACAGGTAGTTTTTGCATGCCTTTGGATACTAAGGTCGCGTTTGTTGAAGCGTAAAGCTATCAAAGTGTATGATATATAATTTTAAAGGCAATTTCTCAAGTTTTAACATAATAGCAATATCAACATATTATATGTTTAGAATTGTGGATTTATAAGCTACTAAAGTCTAGTTTCATTTTTTTTTTTTACTCGCACTGTTTATGTAACATTTAGGGAAAAGGGGAGAAACCTTTCAAATAGAAAGAACTTCACTGTGTAACTAGTGTATGTAACCTTACCACGAATACAGGATGCCATAAGGCTGAATAAATGCCTGAATAAACACACTTGAGGGTTTGCATCGGCTCTGCAATTTAGTTTCTAATTTTCATACAAAATAGGATCAAGAGTGGCATATACATGCATACATTGAGTTTCAACAACTTTGTTGTTTCAGTTGGTAAAAAATATTAAAAATATGTATATTTAAGCACTGACCCTCTGGTCTGGAGTCAATCACACTGAGCTTCGAGCCACCAATTATTAATTGATTTCAAATTCTGAAAGCCCTACTGGGCAATGAAATATCAAATAATTGTTATAATTTCTCGTAATTTGTATGTACATTTTTATAATAATAATGATAATATACTCAATTTAAATAGCGCCTAATATGATTGATAATCATCTCTAAGCGCTTTACAATGATAATATTACACCCGGTCATAGGATACAATGCAAACCAGCACACATTGTGTGCACCATCTCCACTCCCTGGGGAGCATTCCTTCCAAGCGGCTCATGGGCATTGAGAAGATCCTTCACATATAGGCTTTCACCGCCTACTGGGTTCCCCATTTAAACAAAACAAAATATTATTATTTATTTTTGTTTTGTTATTATTATTATTTTTGTTTGTTTTTTTGGGGGGCCCTCAGTTCTGGCTTAGGGCCAATCAAATTGAACATTCTTGATTTGACTTGCTGTCCATGCAGAAAGGGCACAATGAAATAAAACAATATTGTAATGAATTCATCAAAACAAAACGGACGTTGATTCCAAACAGGTGTAACTACATTTAGAATCATCGAAACTGGTAACAGATTACCGTTGGCTTTATAGATACTCCTGCTATTACATACATGTATGTGTGGGTGTGTAACCAAGTGTGTGCAGCCTACATGTACCTGTACCTGTATTTGACTTTGCTGTTTGCTTTATTAGTTGTTGCCAAAAGTTTGTTCACCTTCTATTTTATGCCCTTGTTTGTGTACCTGGTGATGACCTAGAAGTCAAGTTGATGCCTCAGGAGTCACATTCTGTACATTTTCTTGCCTTCTAGTAGTTATGATTGATGGTTATACCAAGTATCCTTTTTGTGTGTGTGAACACTAAATAAATATCTCCATTTTAATTTCAATATCCCCAAATTAATGTTTTCAGATCTTTTGCATTATATTTAGGAAGCTCTTTTCACCTGTTATACTTTGTTCTTTCCTGCTATACATTTCACCAATAATATTACCTCTTTTTGAATTTCCAGTTTCCAGTTGTTTTTCATAACCAATTGATGTAGAAAATGTTAATTTTTACACATGTATAAGACAAAGTGTTCAAACAAACCCTGTACATGTAGATTCATGGTACTTAATAATTTCTAAGCATTGTGTGACTAAATCATTGATGGCATTTAAACAGTGGGTTTAGACCACTGTTTTGTGGGAGGCCAGGCTTCTGTGACAAAATGAAAGAACCCCAAAATTATGAGTTTGAATAAATAAAAACAATTAAAAAAAACAGTTTAATGGCTAAGTTCTGAGAGATGAATATGGAGCACCTGAGAATTCAAACTACATCAGAATTCCAGCACTGTGTACAGAACTTTGCTCATTGAGTGCATAAAGGCCTCAAATATCAATAATGCAATATACATGTATTGACTTTCATATTTGATTTCCATTTTCCCTAAAGGAAGTACATGTACAAGGCCACATTGAATGACCAAAAGATCAATTTACTTTTTGCAGACAATACAGTAATGGAATGTAATGGAAATTGAAACCAAATAATTATTTTTATTATTCCTATGAACCTGATGCATTATGAGAAAATAGAAACTAATAAACGTGTAGTTTGATAATCTTACATGCGTTTGTGAGTGTCCATTTCCTATGTACACTAGTACAGTTATTATGCCTACATAAATTTAATCACACTATTTTAGGTATAATAATAATAATAAGAACCTCATTTATATAGCGCTTTTTACAAAATTGATACAAAGCACTTACAAAATACAAAAAACTTACAAGCACAAAAAACACATTGCACAAACAATAACAATACATTTAATAATACACATTAATAACTAAATTAGCATTACTTAGGATACAGGTAGGTTTTTAGTTGAGATTTAAACCTTTAAAAAGGTTTAAACCTTTAAAAAAGAGATCTTTGAATTGTACATTTAGATATTCCCTCTTTAAACTTCTTTTCTACTTATGTTTTTACTTTTGACAGGGCTGGATGAATGAACTAGCAGTACCCTACGACCAGGAGACGTACCATGTCAACCAAACACATTCCGTCTATGTGCGCCTCGAGGGCCACACCCTAAGACTCTCACGACCAAAGCAGAGCATTGCTAGGAGGGCCATGTTCGACGAACCCACCCCGCGGCCAGAATTTGTCCACCAGCGGATCTACGACATCCGCGGGAGCTACATCTACTTGCAACCCGAAGGCCTGGTCAAGAAGCGGCTCTGGAGCAAGAAGTACCCTCTGTGCATCGAGCTGCCCAAGAAGGGTGTGTCCATCGAGAAGAAGGACATCTCCCCTAATGATGACGCTGCCCAGAGCTTGGGATTCGACGTCGTCAAGAAGGATGAGTGCGACGACAAGGTCCTGGTGTTGTTCGCCAGGACGAGCCGGGAGAAAGAGGAGTGGTTCTGGAAATTTGACGCAGCCGCCCGTTCTGATAAGATCACGAGCAAGGTGCGTCCGATCCAGACCCTGCACAAAAAGGTGTTCCTGGTCGGCAACGACTTCCTTGGGGAGGATGGCAGCCCCATCTACCGGGTGGACCCTGAGGACATGGGGTCCCGCAAGTCCATGGTGGACTTCTACAAGTTCCTGTCCAAGATAATGCCCAAGGAGAAGGACGTGACGGTGGTGCAGGACGTCAAGGCCAAGGCTGGGGGAGTCACCTATGCCAGTCCTGGTCCTAGGCTGGGTGGTCCATCCAAGGGACTTGATGGGCCGTCCCCGATGGGAGCGGTAGGCAGCGATGCTCCCGTAGCGTGGGTCAACGCCTTCATTGGACGCTTCTTCTGGGACTTCCTGCGGGAGGAGCGGTGGGCGGATATCATCCAGGCCAAACTGCAGAAGAAGCTTTCAAAGATAAAGGTCAGTAAAATGTTTTTATTTATAAACAATTTATGAATACTAAAATATGCATTGTTTTGTTATTCTCACACTTTTCATCGAAAAACTCATTTTGAATATTGTCATGTTATGTTATATCACACTGTGTGGTGGCTGTTTATTGTCATCAAATGTTGATTGAATTGTATTTGTAGAACTTGCACGTTTCTAACAACAGTATTATTTTCAGCTAACATGTACAGGTTTAACGTACATTTCTGCCACAACAGAATCCATGCCAATGTTTCACTGTAAGGATTTAATAGGTTACTTATGAACACTTCACAAGTGTAGTGCAGACTATACACAGGGGACAACTTAAGTTTTACTGGGCATGTCAATGTCTAACTTTATGGTTAGCAATATAGTTTCATGGGCACATGCATACTTGATGTGAACATGATCCGACCATATGTTGGCTGTTTTTAACCAAAGTGTTTGTTTGTACATACACCACAGGGTTAGTGGTTTTGTCTCTGAAAGAATGCTACAGATCATCTTACGTTGTATGTTGTCGTTTCTCCTTTAACCATGGACCCTACTAGGGTCCATGCTTTAACAATGTAAATTTGTTCTGAACTGTCTTTAATGTGCATTTTCACCTCAGGACTAGTTTTGCGCAGTATTCATCTGAAATGTCAAAGAAGAATACAATTTTATATATTATATGGAAGTCACAGACAGGCTGATGTAGACTTTTCATGCCAATATATCTGAGGGATAGAACAGTTTGGGTGAAATATTAACTTAGCCAATAATATGTTTTTTTTACCATTCAACCATGGTTGAGTTAAATAATAGTTTTTAATGATAACGCACAAATTGTAGTTACTACAATCAGCCTAGTTGTACACCTGCAGTACATGCCATTAACATTGCAAATAACTTTTTTTTTAAACAATACAATAAATGGTTTTAATGTTTTAACCTGTTCCCTTCAAGAATTTGAAATCCCCATAGACTTTGTACACAGCCCACTCGGTTCCCGTATTCAATGGGTTAAAAACAATAAGTAAGGAAAACGACATAAATTTGCACTTATGGTTAAGTATAATACAGAGCCCTTCAACAAATATTACTCTGAAGATTTTTTGAGTGCTTACACAATTACACCGTAACATACCATTGATGTATTGATTTAGAAGTAAATATGACCCACATGTGTACAGTGTTTGATATATATATGCAGTAATTGCTATTGCGCAATAATGCTCCCCGTACCATTAATTGCATGCCATTGTCAATCAGAAACTAATTGGAAGTAATCTAATTAAGAATAGATCAAGGGAGTTACATTAACATCAATCATGCATGAAAAACAAAATCAGTCATACAGCAAGCTTCCACACTAATTTTGTTGTCCTTTTGCTATTTAATCTGGCAAGTAAAATCATGAACATTCACATTTCACTTGCCCAAAGAAAAATGTACTTGCCCCCTCCCCCCAAAACAAAACAAAAACAAAACAAAACACAGTACTTGTGAAACAAAAGGAAAATTAGTCACACTAGGTAGCATGATCTGCTTGGCAAATTTCTTGTTTGCTTCTAGATCTTGAGATTTTGAATAAGGAATTATTACATTTTCTCTTAGTCAGTGCATAGAGTTCAATGCAAAATACTAAGCCTGGGTCGGAATGGACGGAATACCGGAATCCGTCCGGTGTGTGCGTGTTCCGGTTTGGTTTTCTCCATTCCGGTATTCCGATGAAAATCGCGGAAAACCTCTTTTTCCTCAAAAATTCATATTTTAGTAGAAAACTATCAGAAGAAAACAAATGACAAAAAAGTACAAGAAAGACGATGTCGAATGCAACTTACAACGACAAGAAATCCGCTGCGTTTATTATGACAGCCGATCTAGCGCGCGGTGCGGCGAGTACGGCATACAATCGACGTCGATAGACTAGCTACCCCGGCGCGCCCCGGTCCCGCAGCTAGCTAGCTGCTATCAGTCAGAGCTGCGCCGTACAATGTCACCCGTACGTGTATCATGCATACTACACAGTCATGTACGTAATACTGCACATGCATGGATTAAACGATTCTCAAACGTTGACATCCAGTCCGCCCTCTATCGGTACTAAACTAATGCTCCGATACAGCCCGCCATATCACTCGTATACTTTGCGTGCAGGTTATGGGTCTCATTTCTTACGCGAGATATCCATCCGCCGGGAATTGGGGAATTCCCCAATTCCCGGCGGATGGATATCTCGCGTAAGAAAAAAGACCTGATAAGCTGCACGCAAAGTATACAAGTGAAGTGTTAGTGTTGACTTATTCGTGTCGTTATATGTAATTAAGCTTCAGTTCATATGTACACATGCAGGTTCGAGCGAGTTAGAAAATGTTCGAGATATAATCAGCGCATTTTTTGTTGTTGCTGTTTTTGCAGGTAATTGTTCTCGTATAAGTAAACTAAGAGATAGTCTAGAATAGGTGCGATCTTAATCGTAATAATCTTACATTTTCGTTCCTTTTCTGCACTTTTTAAGAGTGCAACTTGAAAAATGCAAGGTCAAGGCAGTTGAGTTGGCCTGTCTCGCAGCGCGGGGCCTGCCTGCGCTGCCGAAGCTATGGCAGACCTTCTAGCGCGTGTTCGTTCCGTATCATTCATTGGCAGGTTTTTTTTTTATCGGAATACCGGATTCCGACCGGCACAACACCGGCATATTCCGGAACAAAAAAATTCCGACATGACTCAGGCTTACAAAATACATTTCAGAGTGCTATTACCATACTGAAATGTTGAAAAGTAAACCCCCAAAATAAAATTTTTATTTTTCCCCGGGTGTCTTAGTGATGAACAGAAATGTTACTAGCCAGATCAGCTCCGGCATCCATAGTAGACTACTTATGACATTTGCCAGACATCAATTTATTCTTGCAAGGCAAGTGGGCTTGGAGAGCCCTGCATACAGTATTCTATATGGGGATGTTGATTGAAGAGGAGAGCCCTGCATACAGTGTTCTATATGGGGATGTTGATTGAAGAGGGATTATGTAACATTTTGTGAACCACGAGAATAAACAGATGAATTTCATCAACCTCCTCATCTGAGAGCTAGACTTAATTAATTGGTTTCGTTGAGCTGGGATATCAAGTTAATGAAGACTGCATTTATGTACTCATTTCAGATAGTGATGATAGCTAGAAATCCTGATCGCATACATTTGTGTGTGTGTGTTTTATTGCATACAAATATTGAATATGAATATCATTTAAACTGATAATAAAAGATAAAGAATTGGCTGATAAAAACAAATCTGTTATTTCATTTTGAGAGGTGAACAGAAAATATTTATTCAGTCTAAAAGATTCATGAAAATTTCCCATATATATATAATTAATATAAATAAATTTGAAATTGTATTTATTTAATTTAAATAGAAGATATTAAAATGCAGTGTATACTTGATGCATCACAGTGTGTGGATAAATTCAACAAAGACAAATGATTATATATAGTGTACAGCCGGATATAGATGATGAATTATTTTGGAAAAGCACAATTTGCAGTGTGTATGATAGTGATGCTCTCGATTTTATATGAGAGGAAAATCAAAATGAGACGAGAATAATCAAAGAGGTACATGGAAACAGTCATGTGAACAGAAAGAATTTCATTGCTCAACACCTTTTTATGGGAAGGAAAACAATGAAATATGGAGAATAATCAAACCGATATTTGTAACAGCTTATTTTTATGGAAGGACAAATCGAAATGAGATATATAATAAAACGGATATTTACATCTCTGCACAAGTTCATTGCTCATGGCCCGGTCAGATATCAACGGATATCGGAAACGTATTCCCAACGAATAGACAATTTGCGAAATTAAATTATCCGGTGATGAAAGTCGTCTCCATTGCTTCATGTACAAAACATAGAACAACGTACATCACCGGACAAGGAACGGACAAGAAACATATAGAACGGATGGAAAATTTAGCTCTCCGTTTGACATCCGTTTGCGCAATCCGTTAATATGTGACCGGGCTATCAGCCAGTCAGTTTGATATGAAAGGGTAATTAGGCACCATACTGACTAGTTCTTGTGTAAAGGTCCGGTCACATATCACCAGATAGCGTAGACGGATGGCCGACGAATAAAACATTTTGGAAATCATATTATCTGATGGTGAAAATCGTCTCCATTGCTTCATGCACAAAATATTCCGCCGGATAGAACAACCTACATCAATGTATTGTCTGACAGAGAATGGACAAGTAACGCATACGAACGGATTGAAAAGTTTACTCTCCGTCGGGCATCCGTTTATACTATCCGGTGATATGTGAGTGTGACCAGGCCTTTAGGTGCATCATTCATGTGATGGATGCACCATTGAGCATTCCATACAATTTAATTCAATTCAATTCACTTTATTTTCCATATCATACAATGTCGGTCAATAACAAATCATCAACAAATGCAAGAGCAATATTCAGAAATACACAAATTAATATTGACAAGGTATAACATAAATAGGACATAAAGAAGAAGAAGGTGTGTGATGTATAATCAAGCACATAGAACTGTGGAAGGTATCGTGGCAGGAAGTCATAGACTTATAAAATTTAAAAATTGTTGAGCTCGAATGTATACTTATTTCATTTCATTTCATTTCATTTATTTTGCAACTTCAAAACATAACATAAATACAAAACAATTATTTAACAACATATAATACAAATCATGAATATCACAATTGTGCTTAAGTACATTAAACAATTGTATAAAAAATAAGTAAATAAAGAATAACTATACAACATAATAGTATACAGTATAGTAGGAAAGTTGCATGGGAAGTCACAATAAGCTGCAAGCTTGATAGCGTGACTCCCCAAAGAAAAATTAATGTAAGCTTAAATTATGTATACAACCTATGACATATGGGATAGAGAGAAAGAAAAGAAAGTAAGGAGAAGGAAGTGGTGCAAGTGCAAATAATTAAAGTACACGCTAGCCCTTGAAAACCATATACTAATTTATACAAAATATAAAAATATCTAACAAATTACTCATTCAATTATACAAAATATCATTAAATTACAAAAACGCAAGTTCACTGCCATCATAACACTATACAGGGAATGAAACAATTTTGTATTTTATTTTAAATATTGATTCAGCACAATATCTTTTATCCTTCTTTTAAATGAATTTAAAAAGGTTATTTGTTTTATAAATTCAGGCAAAGTATTCCATATATCAGGCCCATAGTGTCGTATTGACTTATGAGCTAATACTATTTTAGGGTTATTCAAATGAATATTATGACATGTACGTGTTAAATGAGAGTGTATATTTTCATTTAAAACAAAATAATCATCAAAAACAGGGGGAAGTAATTTTTTAAAGTATTTAAACATAAATACCGCTATTTGTAATGTGTTAATATCATAAACTTTAAGAATATTCAATTGATAAAATAAACTATCTGTATGCGCTAAATATAAAGATTTAGTACAAATTCTGACTGCTTTCTTTTGTAAAAGAACAATTTTATCAAGATTTGTTTTACTACAATTTCCCCAAACAATATTGCAATAATTAATATACGGTAAAATAAGAGTATTATACAACATAACAAGAGAATGTTGTAAAAGTAAATATTTAGTTTTATAAAGTATACCAATACCTTTCGCTATGAGGGATGTTATATAACAAATGTGTTGATTCCATGTTAAATGTTTATCGATAATAATACCAAGGAATTAATTTGGGTTTTACTTTCTAATAATAAATCATCAATCTTAATGTTATATTGCGTTTCATTATCCAAATATGAAGTTTGAAAATGTATAAAATTTGTCTTATTAATATTCAAAGATAACTTATTGCATTTAAACCAGGAAAAAATTTTTAATCAATTCTAAATTCAAAGTATGAATGAGTTCCAATAAATTATTATGAGAAAATACAACATTTGTATCATCGGCAAACATAATAAAAGAAGGAACAGAAGAGGAGTTAATAATATCATTTATATAAATCAAAAATAATAAAGGTCCCAGTATGGATCCTTGAGGAACCCCACATTGAATATTTTGCATTGATGAACTTTTACCATCAATAAAAACAAATTGTTGCCGATTAAATAAATAACTTTTCAACCAAGATAATGCAATTCCCCTAATCCCATAATTGTGTAATTTATAAAATAAAATATTATGATTAATAGTATCAAAGGCCTTGCTCAGGTCCATAAATATAGCAATAACATGTTCTTTATTGGATAATGAATCTATAATTTTATCTAACAATTGAGTAATTGCGAAATCAGTTGAATTTTTTTTTCTAAATCCAAACTGGGATAAGTTAAGTATATTATTTTTTAATAAAAATGAATCTAATCTAGTATAAATTATCTTTTCTAAAATTTTAGAAATAACCGGGAGTAGCGATATTGGTCGATAATTAGTTATTTGTGTTCGATCATCTTTCTTATGGACAGGGATCACTTTCGCGATTTTTAACGAATCAGGACAAATTCCATTTATTAATGACAAATTAAATATATATTCTAAAGGGGATAAAATATAATTAATTATTTGTTTCAAACATTTTATACTAATTCCATCGTATCCAAAAGATGTTTTTGATTGAAACGTTTTCACAATCCTTACAATTTCATCTTTATTTGTAGGATTTAAAAACATTGTATTTGGAGTAGGATCAAATAAATATTGAGAAAAATGATTATTATCAGAGTGTATTTTTGAGGCTAAATCAGGCCCAACATTAATAAAAAAATTATTAAACTCTTGTGCAATATCAAATGAATCAACAATTTCCTGGCCATTGATATTAAGAGAATCAATTTTACTATGCTGTTTATTTTTATTAATTAATTCCTTAATAACTTTCCAAGTTAAATTCATATCCCCTTTGGCTTTTTTCAATTCATCAGAATAGTACATTTTCTTAGAAGTTCGAATTAAACTAGTGAGCCTATTGCGATGTTGTTTATACAATTTATGATTTCTTTCAATTGGTTTCCGCATATAATTTTTATATAATTTATTACGAGTTTTTATAGAATTAAAAATTCCTTTTGTAATCCATGGATTTTTTATACCTTTTCTTCTACGTTTCAATTGTATTAATGGTATATTTTTATTATAATAATATATTATTTTATTTATAAACTTTTCGTAGGCTTTATTTATATCATTTTCACTAAATACATCCTGCCATTTCTCATTCATTAAATCTCTATTCAATGCCATTATTGTTTCATCATTTTCTTTTCTATACGTTAACTTACTAGCCGTACTCTTTGAATTAAATTTAAATTGGGAAGAAATGAGGAATATTGGCAAATGGTCGGATAAATCATAATAAAATATTCCAGTATTGGTTTCTTTATCAATGACATTAGTAAAAATATTATCAATGAGTGTTGCTGATACTGTTGTTATTTTTGTTGGTTTATTAATGCAAGGATGAAAGGCATATGAAGATAACAAATTAAGAAAGTTATTACTATTATTAGTAACGTTATGATTATCGTTATTTGTACTAATATTATTACCACTGTAAAAAACGTTATCAAAATAAAGAGAGTGTGTTAAATCAATATTATAATCACCCATTAAATAAACATGTTTATTTTCACGGGTCATTTTGTCTAATTCTTTATCAAAAAATTCTAAAAATGTATTTATATTATTACTTGGGGGTCTATATAATGTCCCTATTATAATATTTTTTCCATTTGTATTAATAATTTCTACAAATACATTGTCTATACCATCAACATCAAAATCATTTCTTAATACAAATTTCAAGTCAGTATGAATATATAATGCCACACCACCCCCTCTACCATCTTTTCTATCAATATGAATCATTTTATAATTTGGAATATTATAAATATCTGGAGAGTTAGAATGCAACCAAGTTTCAGAAATTCCAATGACAGAAAAATTAAAGTTTTTCATTAAATTCAAAAATGTTTCAAAAGAGTCAAAATGTTTATTAATAATTCTAGAATTAATATGCAGTAAGCTCAAATTATTATTATTATTATTATTATCATCTATACGTTTATCGTCTTTAGAAAAGACCGCCAAAAAGTCCTGAACAGTGTAATATTGACAGCTATTAATTCCATTTTGATAATTCAATGAGTTTATATCAGGATCATTTAAAGTCATAATCGGGTATTTTGGGTCTATGTATAAACAAGGGCCATGTGTACAAATAATACAATGAAAAAGGGAGGGTGCAAACAGAGTAGAGAATACAAGGAAAGATACATTTAAGAATCATAATACGTGAAAGCATGAGTAGTAACATGAACATAATTATAAAAAACAAATTGCAAGTCTCATATTTTTAGTCTCTTATTACATGGGTCCTAGTACATATCATCAATTTTGGAACCTTGTATACCCGTCAATTACCAGCCCGACACACCACTACGCGCAACTCCAGCGCGTGCCTCTATATTTACTACCCCTCGGCCGCGGGCCATCCAACGCCCGAGCACCGACCCCGAGCCCGCCGATCGCAACCATACCCATGTCCCTTCAATGTATTACATTAAAGGACCACAAGCACAATTATATACAACCGGCGAACCCAAAGTCAGGGCCAAACACGGGACAGCCCGAAGCCGGCTATTCCAACTATAGAACACGCACCAGAACCGCACGCGAGAGTGAGCCAGGCCGAGAACCAACATACCAAGGTCAACATACGGCAATCATGCCAAATAAAATAAAATGAATTACAACGAAACCGGGTCGGGTTATAACACAATAGCAATCAATGCAGGGTCGAGTTAATATTACGTAACCTAACACAGTGATCAAACCAGACTCGTTATACAATGGATTACGGTTGATCAGCTGATCAAGTGTAAACAGTAATGGTATAGTGCAGTTCTAGTCAAACTAATTGTAAGTGACTAGCACTTGTAAATTGTCATTAAAACAAATAAGTATAATTCAAGTATACATTAAATAATTTAAAAAAAATATATATATAAACGTCTAAACGTCTAAATTACAAGGCTGCTTACATTACAAAAGCAGTCGTTAACTCAACAACATTCAAACTAAGTGTATTCCTTCTTTAAAAGTGTAATATTTTCTTTTCCAAATATTACACCTAATTTCCATTACCTCAAACAAATATATATATATATTTCTTGAACTTAAAGCGTTCACGGAACCAAAACTGCACTATCCCTTTGATACATGAAAGTCAAATTTACCTTTTTGATTCATCAATGTAATATATAGTCAATAAATGTAAACAATTTTAGAACATTGTAACCTACAAAAATTATAAATTGTAACCTACAGGTCTATAAAGACTAACCAATGAGATATCTTTATAAATGGTCTTTATAAGCAAACCTTTGGTATTCATAGAAAGGTGAACATTTAATTGTAAAATGCTTTTTAGATTAAAGTGGACAGGTGATCTTTATAAAATATTCAGTTGGTTGCTAGACCAGGTTTCACTGTATTTGATAAAACCCTGATGTAACATGGTATTTTTTCTGGCTTCTTTTAAGCTCTTTATATTCTTAAAATAGATTTTTAGTTTATTACCCAGATATATAGTAACAATTATTAGATGCCTGATATAATGAGGTAATTTTTCACAAAGAAATATTTTGTCATTATGACAAATTTGTCATCATGACAAATTTTCATGGTGGCAATATAGGGACATTTTGGCCAAAATTTTGCTTAATTTTGATCAAATTTGTATAATTTGGCCATATTTTGACAAATATTTCGCCAAATTTTGGCCAAAATATCCAGAGAATGCCATAATGACAAAATATTTCTGTGGGCAATTCCATAGTCACGGACATTACAAATCAGAGAATTTTCATGACTTTCCAATGCCACTACTAATTCATACCTCTAGCTAATGTCTTACTTTTATTTTGATTACAAAGCAATAGCCTGGCTTAGTATGCACAAAAAGTTTCAGAACATTTATCCAATTCGTTACCGAGTATTTCTGCAAAATGTGCACCGTCATGGACATTACATTTTTTGGACATTACTTTTGCATCCATAAACATCTTTGCAAAAGTCTGTGAGTTCTGAGACCTCACAAAGGTGATTTAGGTAGTAAGTTATAGACAAGGCAATGATGAATTGAATTCAAGTTAGATTTTGCAAAACAGGCCAGGCATATGTGATCTAGACAACAAAACGTTGCGTCACGGACATTACATTTTCAGCGTCACGGACATTACACTTTTGTCCACTTTCTCTATACTCAGAAATAACCCACAAGAACTGCTCCATTGTGCATGAAACTTTTTTAATGGTACAATTGATATGTAGTCAAACAGTTTTGAGAAAAAAATTCATATTCCAAAATGTATCTAATTAGCATAAAATCATATAAATAATAGCAATATTTTTTACCAGATTTATTTTAAACTTTGAAATATTCAAACAGAATGTGTAGTAAACCAAACGTTTTACTATTTAAAACAATATTATATATTTTTGATGAGGTACAATGCTGTTTTGTGCAAAAAAAATTGTAAAAAAAAAAGAAAAGTTGTGTACGTCATGGGCATAACACATGGAAAAGCATGCACTAAGAGTATAATTTTTGCAGTTTGATCATACTTTATGAGATTTAACCATCTCTTTCTCCTCTCAGTAAGTTAAGTCAAGTCTTTATTGATTATTGAGACATGCATGTTCAAATTGAGCAAGGAATTTAGTTTTACAAATAGTTCAGAGTACTGATTTAAAGTTCACTATCTGATAACCGATAAAATTGATTAAAACTTGAACCAAGAAGCTAGTAGTCCCTCTGTTTCTTGGGATGATCTATTTCTTGGTTAAAATAAGACATTTACATAAGAAAAAAATGCTTGAAATTTTTTAGATCTGCTTTTTAATACTTTTCACTGTGTATGTAATGTCTGTGACGTAATGTCCGTGACGCCATTTCTGGACAAACCATCAAATATTTTTGTTAATGCTCTTGATATACTTTATGATAGCACATTCTAGCTTTGCAAATGAATTTTGAACTAAATTGAATTAAAACTTGTGCTTAGAACTACAAAATCTTTTATATCTAAAACGTCACGGACATTACACATCAATGTTGTAAGAATCAAGATTTTATCAAATAACAGTTTTCAAAAAGTAAAGATTTTCACACATTTTCCTTTTCTATAGTGTTAACAAAGCCTAAACTAGACATTAGAAGTATAATTATTGTTCTGAAGTGATCCATATTTTTTATTTTTTTTTTACAAACAATGCATGCAAATTTCATCATTTTTGGGGGGTAATGCATACAGATTTTGTCCAACTTCAATGGCCCAAAAAAATAATATTCTTGGTTGAATTCTTTTTTCATTTAGTCATCAAAATATGGTCCTTCCTCATTACTATCCAGTAGTTAAGAAGGCTGTCCCATGCATTTCATTTTCCCACCCTTGGGTAACATTTTTTGTGGAATTGCCCCTCAGGTGTGAAACACCATCCTGGTTCTACTGTACATACGTACATGTACATTTGTGTTTTTGGTTGAGGGGGAATGCACTTTACTGACACATTAGGTAGATTGGATGGGCCTTCAAGGCTTTCAACATCACGTTGATCAATGAGAAAGCAACCGGGGGACCCTTGCATGGGGAGAAAGACGATATAACCAGGGAAATGGGAGCAATTCACTCACACGTACATGGTATACAGTTGTTAACTGGTGGTGGAGGGAAAAGCACGGAATGTTCCACTCCCGAGGGATTGAGGGAAGAGTAAATAAGTCCCGAGACGTAGTCGAGGGACTTATTTTCTTCACGAAATAGCATTTAAAATCCCGAGGGGAACATTCCATGATTTTCCCCGACAGCAAAGTTAACAACTGTTTTATCATCTGAATTGCCATGTAACAGTGCCATGTAACATCCAAAAATGTTACATGGCAGCTGATGTACTGTATTTATTAAGTCAGGTGATAATTGTACCATACCTGAGGCTGTGTGCATACCTGTATGTAGTCGGTAGATTGTAGTATAACTTTAAGGTCATCTGATTGGTTTCATCTTAATTATGAATCCCTTCAAATAGTGACAGATGTATATTTCCCTTTAAAGTTAGTAAGTCTGTAAGCTATAATTTGAGAACTGCAATTAAATGAGAAAGCAACCAGGGGACCCATATGCATGTATATAAAGTGAGGAAGAAGATAACTCAGCGATCACTAACACACAGTAGATTGTAGAATGGGGCGATCTAATTTACTTTCATCTTAATTGTGAAATCCCTTCAAATAGTGACAGATTTATATTTCACTTTGAAATTACTGTGAGTGTACGATAACAAGAAAATAATGTTGATCTATGAGAAAGCAACCAGAGGGGACCCATGCATAGTGAGAAAGATGATAACTCGGCATTCACTCACACATAATGTACCGTACAGTAGGTAAATTGTAGAATGAGACAATCTAATTTACATTCATCTTGATAGTGAAATCCCTTCAAATTTTGTCTACGTATTTTTGCCTATAAATTTCAAGTTATTACTGTTCGTGTACTGTAGCAAGACATTTTTGATTGATTTGAAAAGCCATTATTTTTTAATTGCCAAATAGTGCATCATGCAGAAATATGCCAGTGTACTACCAGTATTTTTCAAAATATGCATTGCTCATAGGAGATTAGAGTCTTAAAGAGAGCCTTTTGCAAGCCACTTTTCAAAAGTTGCAAGGTTATTGTCTTATATGAAAGAAAATGTCAAAAATCAGGGCTTAAAATCTCCTTTTTGTGGAGTTATATTGATTGTAACACCTCAAAATAATAAAAGCGACGGACCGTCGTTTATATTGCATTACAAGTCCAAGCCGA
The DNA here is from genome assembly GCA_037951105.1 of Echinarachnius parma. Lineage (NCBI taxonomy): Eukaryota > Metazoa > Echinodermata > Echinoidea > Clypeasteroida > Echinarachniidae > Echinarachnius > Echinarachnius parma. Next base: position 213,207 of record JBAMJV010003078.1, read on the forward strand.
ACCGTAGACACTCGTGGCATGTGGATGGATTCTTGACGTGAGCTATGGAGGCTCCTGCAGGCAGGGCATGGATCAATGAATCAATTAATCGAATCAAAAAATTAAATAATCAAAAAATTAAATAATCTATTCAATCTTTTCTCTACCCCATATCCCACACTTCATGGAAGCTCCTACCATCACAGGCACTGATTTAGGTCTTAATGCACCAACGATCCGCTAGGTGTCGCGTCCAACCCTACATGGTTGTGGCATGTGGGTAGATCTAGGGTCCTAGACATTCACTGCCACGGCTTCTGTTGAACATGAATCAACAAATTAATCAATCAATTCAATCTTTTCTATTCCTTAGATCCCACACTTCATGGAAGCACTATCACAGGCACCGATCTCGGGCTTAATGCACCGACAATCCGCTAGGCATCCCGCCCAACCGTAGATGCTCGTGGGATGTGGGTGGATCTGGACATCCACCACAACGGCTCCTGCTTAGCCATGAATTGATCAACCCAATTAAATATTTGTTCTTCTCCAGATCCAACACTTCATGGAAGCTCTTACCATCACAGGCACCGACCTAGGACTTAAGGCACCGACCTAGGACTTAAGGCACCAATGATCCGCAAGACCGTCGACGCTCGTGGGATGTGGGTAGATCTGGACATCCATTACTGCGGCTCCTGTTAAGCGTGATTCAGTTAATAATCAATTCAAATAAATCCTTTCTTATCCCTAGATCCCACATTTCATGGAAGCTCTCACCATCACAGGCACCGACCTAGGACTTCGCACCAACGATCCGCAAGGTCTCGCATCCAACCGTCGACGCTCGTGGGATGTGGGTAGATCTGGACATCCACTGCCGCGGCTCCTGCTGAACATGAATCAACAAATCAATCAATCAATTCAATCTTTTCTCTTCCTTAGATCCCACACTTCATGGAAGCTCTTACCATCACAGGCACCGATCTAGGGCTGAACGCACCAACGATCCGCAAGGTGTCGCGTCCAACCGTCGACGCTCGTGGGATGTGGGTAGATCTGGACGTCCACTATGGCGGCTCCTGCTGGATGACTCTGACTACCAAGTTCAACCTGTGGAAGCTGGGCAAGGACAGTCGCATGGAGAGAGAGATGGAGGACATGATGTCGGGCAGGAAAGAAGGCATCGAGAAACTGGAGAGGTAGGTAGTAGAAGTAGGACGAGTAGAAGTAGTAGTAGGAGTATTAGATGATAGATATCTAGTACTCATATTGGAATTTTAGCATAAATATTGTTTTTGTTGTTTGTGTTGTTTTGTGCTGTCATTTTTATTGCTATTATTTTATTATTATTATTATGTGTTTTTCTTGTTCTTGTTGACTATTTCAGTTCTCAGTCTACATCCGATTCTACTAAGTACTATCAGCTTTTATTACATTTTGTTTTGGATTGATGATAGTATTAATTAATCTGTTTGATGATCACAATTTTTATTTGTGGATGTAATTTCCTGTTAATTTGTGTACCCGTCTTTGTGTGTTTTGAATTCTGTCTTCATTCTAAATTTTATTTTATTTTATTCTCTGTTTTTTGTGACATCATAAACAAATGTAGAGATTCAATTTAAAACCAGACTTGAATATGAATAAACCATTTGTTTTAGGGACTATATCTGGCAAATTGTATGAAGTGTAGTACATTTTTAAGCTCTTGTCACAGCATAATGTCTACAATCCTGATATATGATACAATGTATTTTGTGTGTTAAAACAAAAGTTCTTAGCTTGGCATATCATATTTTCTTAGATGAAGATTGTGATCTAGTGAGTAAAACATTTGGAAAGAAGAGAAATTAGATTGCTTTCTCATGTTTTTTGTGATGACAACTGAAGATTTTGATTGTAAGAATCATTAAAGATAAGAAAGCAGCTTGATAACTCTTTTTTTTTTCTTAGATGACAACTAGAAATTGCTATTGTTAGAATCATTAAAGGGAACCACCACCCAAAATTAATTTTCCAATTTGCTTCTGGGTCTGCAGAAGAAGACTGTCTGGGAACTTTTAAAGGGTGGTTAAATTCCTATGACAAAAGAAATAGTTTGTTTCTGCAGACCCGTGATTGTTTATTTCGAGTAGTTATGATAAGCTTGAATAAAAGTATTATTGGAGACACATTATTCCTTTGGCTACTGGTGGAATGCATTTCTAAAAATAATCGTGTAATAATTTGTAGGGTGTTGGTTCCCTTTAAAGAAGAGAAAGTAGCTTTGCATCTCATGAATGTTTTCTTGGATGATATCTGAAGATTGTGATTTGAAGAAGAGAAAGTAGCTTGGCATCTCGTGTTTTCTTGCAGACGCCCCAGGGGTACATGTCCACACTCATCATCTGAACCAGTGCTGAGGTTTGCTTTGATGTTCAGATATATATAATTAGCATTGTAAACCCTGCATTATGTAGATAGATCTCTAATGACTGTTCAGATTTAACATTGTAAACCCTGCAATTGCATATTGATCTAGAATTGCTGTTCAGATTTATATTAATACATGTCTAGCACTGGCGTAGATCTGTAAGTGATATCTAATGTCGAAGGGGCGGGTCTATTCATGCATCCCCCCTGATAGCCCGGTCACATATCACTGGATTGCGTAAACGGATGCCCGCCGGACAGTAACATTTTCAATCCGTTCGTATGCGTTTTGTCCGTTCCGTGTTAGGCGATGTACGTTGTTCTATCCAACGGAATGTTTTTTGCATGAAGCAATGTAGACGACTTTCACCACCGGATAATTTGATTTCGCAAATATTCTGTTCGTCGGGCTTCTGGTTATGCTCTCCGGTGATATGTGACCAGGCCTTGAACAATAGGTATTACGTAAAGATCTACACCAGTGATGTCTAGATTAGCATCGTAGACCCTTAATATCTGTAATACTGCAGTGGCATAGCTGGTGGGGTCAATGGGAAGATTTTACCAATTCCTGGAAATTGTCCATTCCTCCTGTATTAAAAACAAAATAGAGCTAATTTACCATGTAATAAGCTGATTGAAAAAAAAAATGGCAACCTTAACATATGATGCAATCGTATGAATGTGATGTGATTTTGGCAAGAATACTACTGTTTTTCAAAATGCTTGAGGGAGGGAGCTGCAGCCCCCAAGTCCCTACCTCGTATGCCTATGGCCCTTGAGATCCCCCTCCCCCCTTGGATGTCGTTCTCTCGGCTGTCTCTAGCTATGCCACTTTTACAACACTGTGACTCTACTTCAACTCATCTTCAATAAGCCACTAAAATGATTTTAAATAATCGCTTCTCCGTCACATTATTTCAAATCATGAGAAGTCAGGTTTGAGGGTTCATTTGCTCTTTTCCTTTCATTTTATCATCATTGGCCTGAATTTTCAACATCAATTGGGTTAAATTTAACCTTGTATATTTAAAGGGGTAGTTTAGTTTTGGTAGAGAGGGCGCTGCAGATCACAATTTTTTTGTGAGGTAATGAAAAACTGAGTGTCGAATTTGAGAGAACATGCAATTTTAATGGCAGAATAAACTTTATTTGGTCAAAATCGACCCAGAAACGGCTGAAATATCAATAAATATATCTGATCTTATAATTATTTGGGGCCCAAATAATTAGATGATTTTTAGAAAAAAATAAAAAAATGCTTGCACTTTTTCAAAAATTTTCAAAAGCGTTTTTTAAATAGTTGTTGATGATCTCGCTATTTAATCATTATATCAATAAAACATCACATGCATAATTTTGTATGAAAAATGGTTGAAACCAATGCCTTTTTAAAAAGCACCCTCTTGTGTTTCAATGGCTCTTTTTGAATGATAACAGGCTTTTTACTTAGTCGTTTGTAATTTTGTATACCTTTCGAGCATGGTGGAGTTATAACTATTAGTTTATAATGTTACTGTGCAGGTTTTGGATACTCGAGTTCAGCCTTACCACAACTAAACTACCCCTTTAAGGTTATTTATTTCATCATTGAAAACAAAATTTAATTTCTAATAGCGATCAGTGGACTAAAATGATCTAATTCCTATTCATTTCATTTTTTTAATTGTGGGAGAGTTGTAGTTACATGGTTCTTGTGTTAATCCCACCGCACACTACACAATCCTATTTTGATCCGACGAACAAAGTATATCTGAACTAAAGCAAGACATGGGTATTTAAAGCATGTAGTATAGTTCAGATCCTTAATAGTTTGTCAATGGCATGAAATAGGATCGGATTGTGTAGTGTTCAGTGGGCTTTAGCCCTTTCCTTTTCTGCATATTATCAATGTACAGAGTATGAGGCATGGAGACTAACCGCATGTATGGTACAATATATACTAGAAGGAATACTGTACCAGTAAACATACTTATACATGAACCCTTTTATTAATGTGATATTTGTATTAAAGTATATAAGTACCATTTATTAGCTTTAAATAGAAAGAGCAGTAGATTGTGAAACCATGTGTATTAATGTTATCGACAGACACCGGCTGGCCCCTTAATAGTATTAGTCATAATGTACTTGGTTGGTATCAGCGTTGACCTACTGTGTACATATCCAATAGATAGACAACTTTCTAGATATGTAGTAACAGTGCATTTGCTTCTAGACGTTACGGTGACTGTATTAAAGTGAAAAGAATTTACTTGGTGGCTGGGGTGGCCTCTCATGCAGTATTTGATTAGAGTGCATATACATTAGCTAAACAACACATATTGGGAAACCGCAGAGAAAAAATGAACTTGCTTCTTTTGCTGACAATATGATACAGTATTTGTGTCTTTGACACAATCAGTAATCTGAGAATATAGAAATATCAGGACTCAAATTATCAAAATAGTATTATTAAAATTAGGATGCAAAATGATAAATTGTTCGGCTTGCTGACTAATACACCAAAAGCACACACAGATATAAGTATGTGGGACAATACAGTAGATACATGTATGTGGCTGATGAAAGTGATACGTGCTTACTTCTCCCTTATTTCTTTTTTTTTACAAAGAGAACAACAGTTTGTTCACATCGCTTTGATCATGGTTGTGTTTATGTATTCTATGCTCTGTATAATTTTTGGTGATAGAATGGTTTTCTGGGAAGCTTTTTATAATAGTAATAGTAGATTTCCACTCTTGTATTGATTTTGGCTTTTCAGTACAAACATGATAATATAGCCTAAAGCTCATGTACATTCTTTATCTCTTGTATATGGACTTTGATATTTGGTCTCTTAATCGCTTTCTTAAAACACCTGCATTTAAATGGTGACGTCAGAATCACAGGATGTTTATATACAGTGCCTAAAAGTTGTTACATTTGTATCAGTTATTAATTGGTTGTAGCTTGCTATTAGTCCCATATCTGTGGTAATTGTAGGCAAATACTCATTAGAATTGTGGTTCAATATGGATCTCATCTCAGAAAAATGTTTAGAATACAATTTAGTCGTGGTAGAAAGATAATGTATGTCCTGTGGGATTTTACCAGTGTTTGCAATTCTTGACTACTATTAGTATTCAGTTAATATTCTCTATTACCTAATTATATTTTGTCATATTATATATTATGCATGATGTGGTATGGTGTATAATAACATAATTAATGTTCTAATCTTACTAACACTTCTTTCCCTCAATAGCCCTTTTCTTAGTGTAAAAAATATATTTATATAACTGTATTTGGTATTAGATTCCCAGTATAATGTTGGCTACATTAGTGAAAAAAAAAAACATTTTTCTTTTAATGTGTTCAAAAGTAGAACAGATAAGTGTGATTATTTTGAAAGATCAATTATTTTCCTCTGTTGCATTCTATTGCATGGTTTACATTTATTATTTAAAGTCAACCTAATTTATTCTACAAAATTTCCTTATTTGAGTGATTTATAGCCAGCACCACTGTACCTTGATATAGCCTTGTTTTGATTTACCCTCTTGAATATTATTATTTTACTAACCCAAGTTTTGTTTCCTTTACCTTATGATTTGATTTTTTAACCACACTTTTCCTCCTCCTCTTCCTCCTCTATTTATCCGGTGTGGTTGTCTACTTCCCACCTGGCCACTAACCCTTTGCTTGCCTGCCCTTGCACCACACTGGTACCCCACTCACTCACTCACACTCACTCACTCACATACAGTGATAAGAAGCGTGTACCCACTAACAAAAAGTCAGCTTCTGCCACTAGAGCCAGCAAGCTTGCCCCACCAGACCCCTATGCACCACCTCCTGCCCGTGAACCCAGGTAAAAATTGTACAAACACTTTTTTGATAAAATTTACTTTTTGTAGTCAATGTAGCCGCCAGCTTTCAATCATTCGTCTGTAGGAAGAGATAAATGACCAAATGAACACTTTATATAATTATACGGCAGGGCTTGACACTAGCACTTGCCCTGTTGCCCGGCCCCGGGGCAAGTGAATTCTACAAATGGTCTTATTGGTATTGGGCAACTAATATTTCTGTTCAACTATGACAGAGAAAAAAAGATAATTTTCCTTCCATCTATTCTTATCTCATTATAGATTTATAAACAAGAAAGCAAGTTGCCAAGCAGATCAAGCTACCTAGCACAATTCATTTTGTCTCTTTGTTCACAGTGTTTGTTTTTTTTTTTGGGGGGGGGGGGGGGGGCGAGTCAATTTACTGTCATTTACACAATTCATGATTTAACTTGCCCGAAGGAGAAAGTAGAGAAAAAAAAGTTTGTGTGGAGGTTTGGATATGGACATATTTGGGTCATTCCATGGGGTTGGGGCAAAAAATATGACGATGTCCATGTAACGGTGGTATGAGATCTTCTACTACACATGGAAGATGAAATCATCTGTTGAAGATTTTTATGCAATGAATATTATATAGTAGTGCCCTACCAGAATCGTTCCTGTTTCATTTGCTTTTCTTCAAAATCATTGCTTAATACACATTTCTCTTTTTACCACCGTTACATGGACATCATATTCATATAACATTACATAAACTTTGGGTCCATAATATTGATTCACCATGAAGCTTGAGTACTTCTGAAGAGAGTTGGCTGTGCTTTTTATGCATAACTCAATTTGAGCAAACATTGTTACAGTTGATAGGAGACAGTTTCTCACTTCTGGTAAATTGCCCCAACCCCGTGGAATGACCCATTTACATTTGAAATTCTCATCATTGGCACATCTAAGTCCAGGAACAAATGGGCATAAATTGCTGATAACCAGTTAAACCATTGATTGTGTTAACCCATTGCCTACAGGAACCTTGTTTATCCTGTATTAACTCTATGGCGTTTGAAAAATCTAGTAGGGAACAGGGTAACCCATTGCGTACAGGAACCCTGTGGGAATTGCATAATTTAGTAGGGAACGTGTTAACCCATTGCCTACAGGAACCCTGTGGGTCCTATATTAACTTTTAAGGGAATTTGCAGAATTTAGTAGGAAACATGTTCACCCATTTCCAACGGGTACCTGGTGGGTCCTGTATTAACTCTATGGGATTTCAAAAGCTAGTAAAAAAACAGGTAATGCAAGTCAATCCAAGAAATAATTTTTTGCTATCAAAGATGGTAAATAAAATTAATGAAGAGGGATAATCTTAGCATAGAAACGGTCAAGCAATAACTTTTTAAACTCTGTGTTTTATTCGTTATTGCCATCTATCGTGACATTAGTTGATGAGCTGCTGCCATATAATTTGTGCATTCAACTTTTATCATAATCAAATTTTCTCAATATGAGGGAGCTTGAACATGTAAAAATATGGGACCCATTCCTTATTTTTAACGTGAAAATTGTATGTCCTATTGATCCGGGACTTAAGATGTGTCACTCATGAAACTTCAGGCATAAATTTATATAACCATGTGCATCCTGTTCGAGGTATTGAAAGCCATTTAAAATTGCATTTATAGCCCTCTGAATACCATTAACACATACATTATGAAGTGTAATATCCATTTTTTGGCCTACCACAATACTTTAAACACATATTTTTGGTACTGAAACGTCTATTGCAAAACAAATTGAATGCATGCATGCATTCTTTTCATGCATTTTATTCACAGAATATTTTCGCTTGTATAGATATTTATTCTGCCATTCACATCAACGCTTGAATCATGCATGTTGGTTCATGTATGTTGAAAATGCATCTTCCATTCTGCCATGCATGCTGTTTGTCTATTACCTAATTCATAGTATATATACTTTAAATGTCAAATCTATTTTAATGTACGCCCAACAAAGTCAGAATTATCTGCATGTTGTTGACAATAAATGAAACCATTTTCATTTCAATTCAATTCAGTTCAATACAGTACCAAAGTGATGAGATATCGCACTCCTTTAAACAAAAATATAACATAGTATAAATGGTTCTAAACAACTTACCTTTGGTTTGAGATGTTGCTTCTTGTGAGTTAGACCTGGACAATTGCCTTCTTAGCAACTGCTTGACAACAGTTTCTGGCTTGCCTGACCTTATTTAGAACCTGTTACCCATATCAATGAATATACATTCAAACCTGTGTATAGTGACCACCCAAGGAAAAAAGAAAAGTGGCCACTGTAGACAGGTGACCACTATAGACAGGTTCCTCAACACTGTTTTCATCTGCAAGGGATCACTTTTGGTGGCCATTATAGACAGGTTGGCTGCTATAGACAGGTGGCCACTAAGACAGGTTTGACTCTATATAGCTGTGAAATTACACTTTGGTGCTGCATCCCCTTTGAAATTTCATTGATACTAAAACTGTATTGCTTGAAACAGATCAGGTTGCTTGAAGAAAGGTTACACATATTTTTATATCATGCAAATGATATTAAAGTTTATTAGTTAATTCGTAAAACACTATTCAGTAACATATCCCAACTGAGTAATATATTATTACCAGAAGCCCATGAAACAAGATGAATGTAGACTTAAAGCCAAATAACAGTATAGGGAAATGCCCCACCCACAAAAAATGAAAATATGCTTTTATCACCAACCATGTGAGAGAATATATCATAAATTATCTGTTAATGTAAAGATTCAGACAAAAACTGCGTTGAAATTGAATATTTGAGCAATAAAATGTTCTAAATAAAAAACAGTCAATGCATTGACACAATTAAAACGCATGTTCGCGACTGCGTGCAGTGCCTATGGCAAATGCTGCACCACATGCGCTCCTCACGCAAACGAGCGTATAGCTACTGTGGCGAAGATGGGCCGAACTGGTGGTGAATTTAGGCCCAATGTAAGTGGCATGAATAAACATTTCAACTGATATTTCTAAATTTAACAATACTAAGGTTCGGATATTTCCACGCAAGCCCTTTGTTATACTATTTCAACAATACTAATCAATTAGTTTGGCTAATAAAGTTATTTTCAGTAATTTTCCAAAAACTATTATTTGGCTCTAACATTCCATTTATAAAGGCTTTTGTCAAACTTATCTAGGAATTATCCATCATGTCACTATGTATTTCATGATATATCCAATTCAGTTTATTGCCAGTCTAAAGGTATACACACTCATCCCTCCCCACCATCACCACTAAATGTTTCATACTTTCATGTATTATGTTACAGCTTTATATACCCTGGCTCATGACAACCATTAAGAGGCCCCACCCATCTTTAATTTACAGTTCTTTAATAGATCATTTGTATTCTGATAACCCCCCCCCCCCCCCCCCCTCTTGAATAATTCAGATGTGTACATCTTAAAACTATCATTACACATTCAGATTTGTTTTGGCTTATGAGCAAGAATGAACATAAAGAAAATAAAAGGAATATGTGATTTAGAGGAATGTTGCATACAATGCTTTCATACAAAATTGTAGATATTTTTCATATCTTGACAATTTTCTTCGTCAAAAAACATTTGTATGATATTATTTAATAGGATATTAAACATATGACGACTGATGGTCTCCTTCCAAATTGAAAAGTTTCTTAATGTATCCACTTATATTTTGTGAGTGCTTTTAAATAAGATGTTTTCCACATGTAGCCAGTAATAGGCAATTTAAAAGCCAATTACTACTGTCTGTAAAATGTAGGAACAAAAGTTACTGATTGATGATATAAATTGAAAGCAAATTTGTAATCATTAGTTTGATAAATCATGTTTTCACATGTAGTCAGTATAGTTCATTGAAACTCCAACCAGTACCATCCAGAAAATGTTTGTAAAATGAGTTACTGATTGATGATTATAAATTGAAAGCAAATTTGTAATCATGAGTTTGATAAGTTACTTTGAATATCATGTTTTCACATGTAGTCAGTAATAGATCATTGAAACTCCAACAAGTACTGACAGTAGAATGTTTGTAAAATGAGTAACTGATTGATGATTATAAATTGAAAGCAAATTTGTAATCATAAGCTTGATAAGTTACTTTGAATAACATGTTCTCACATTTAGTCAGTAATAGTTCATTGAAACTCCACCAAGTACCCTCTGTGAAGAATTTGTGTACAATGAGTTACCAATTGATTATAAATTGAAAGCAATTCAAGTTTCATATCGCTGGTTTAAGATACTGTAATTTATCATCTAGAAGGCATACATTTCATTGTAGTTGGAAGCATCCAAAGTAGTTTAATTTCTTCAATATTCCTGCTCAAGAGTAATTAATTAATTAAAAACTCGCTTGTTGCACTAACATGTTGTTTTACTCATGTAAAAGTAGCTCATAAAATAGTATAATTGCCTCTTTGGTGATGTCATCTACGTGTATTAGACAGGGTATTTTTTTTCTCGCTAAGGTCTACATGTATGAAGAATACATGAAATGGGTACATTGAATGTGTTAATATTCCATTTTAAAGTGTAATTTATTCAAAATCTATTTTTGTTGTGGTCTCATGACTTTAACTTTAAAGAGATAGTTGAGTTTTGGTCAAACTGAATTTTAATAACCAAAACCTGCACTATTACATGTACATTACAAACTAATAGTTATAACTCCACCATGCTCGAAAGGTATACACAATAACAAACGACTAAGAAAAAAGCCTGTTATATCATTTTTAAAAAGCCAATCAAACTAAAGAGTATGCTCTCTATTAAAAAAAAAACTCATTGGTTTCAACCATTTTTCATACAAAATTGTGCATTTCAAGTGTACCTTTAATACAATATTGATGGAAAATCAGGCATGTCCCAGTAGGTCAATATGATTCTACAAACAGGTCTTCATTTCCTGTTATTGTGCACTTGTATTATCCGCTTTACTTTGATTTATTTGTATATTTTTGGATTGTATATATCTACTCCACTAACATGTGCAAGCTAATGATCAAATAGCATGATATGTTGAGCGCAATACTAATACACAGAATAAACCGTCAAGGTTATATTATTGTTTCTAAGAAGAATATCTATGTTGTACTTACATGTAAATGCTGACCTACTTCTAATATCTACAAGTAATAGTCAAATAGCATAATATATGTGACCGGCTATAGCAAAACCCTGCACTTGTCCGTATTTCATATTTTAAGTTCACATAATGTGTGTAAAAGATTTATGATTGTAAAATTGAAACAATCATATCTTTGCCAATTATTGACCAATTATTTTTAACAAAGCATCAAATGAAAGCTCGTGATGAGGCCTTTCTAATGGTATGAAAATCTGCATTTTGATTTTTACTGACAAGTGCAGGGTTTTTGCAATAGCCGATCACATATACTAAGCTCAATACTAATACAAAGAATAACACTTTTTTCATAAAAAGGGTATTATTATAGTGAGATAATTTCTAATAAGAAAACTATCTATGTGTCATGTTATAATCACATTATCTTTGTGCTAGTATGAAAGTTCATCTGCATTAAGACTTCATAAGAAGTAACATTTTAAACTTTTGATCACATTACAAATATTTACCTTTGAATGTTGTTTGTCTGATAGGAGGCAGACGTCTGCTGCCCTCGATAGTGACGAGGAGGATAGTGCAGAGTCGTCTGACGATGAGCCAGAGGATACACCCACTACTACAAGCGCTGACCCGGTTGTCACACCTGAGGAGGGGTAAGATTTTTTTTCTTCAGAAAATGCTTAAAATCAAAGTACAAGTTGATAACACACTTTTCCTCTAGTCTCAAACTGTAAATGGCACTCATTTTATATGCAAATTATTCTTTATAATACATCTTCAAATCAGCATATTTCTGTTTCCATTAAAAAAATACAAGTTTAAACAATTGAAACTTATTTTCCCATTATGAGTATGGTATCAAAATTCTGATTTATATCTATTATAGAGAAGGTGTAAGATAGTATAAAGATACTAAAGACCAATTAACGGAACATATTGAAATGTATGTACTTTGCTTGTCTGATGTACTGTGGACAGACTACCTTCTCAGAAAAATACAATGCAATACTCAGACACCACCTTCCATACACTACTTATTGCTATGTCAGGCAATCATTTTTTCTCTGTTTCCCTTGGGTTGTCTTTATAGGCAGTTTTCACTGTATGTAGGGATGATTTTTATTTTCTTTCCATTTTTAAACTAAAAAGATCCAGCATAACCTTGAGCTTCGTAAAAAAAAGGTTGCCAACTCCAACAAATTCCAGTTAGCCACCCCTTCAAACAAACACACTGAAACACAGACAAACAGACTGGCACACACACATACACAGTTCTGTTCACAGAAATATTACAAATGTAATTTCTTTTTCTTCCCTAGACTAAAGAGCTCCAGCAAGATCCTGCGCTTCGTCAACAAGGTGGCCAACTCCAACTACTTCCAACGCGCCACGCAGAACAAGTTTGTGAAGCGGGCGTTTGACGAGGTGTCCAACACCAGCGTGGAGCTGACCGTGGAGGTCAAGGAGCTGAGGGGGGTCCTGGCTGTCAACATACCCCCACCCCCATCAGACAGACTCTGGTGAGTGAGATAATCATCAAATAACAACAGCAATACTACTACTATTAATAATAATAATGATTATAATAATAGTGATAATGCAAAATAATAAGAATAGTAATGATGAGGAGAATAATGATGATGATGATGATGATGATGACAATGACAACTGACGGCGGCGACTACGTGTAAAGCTCATTCTGTTTTTCAACGCTTGCAGTGCCATCATGATTATTAATGTCCCCGCCATTGGATACACACTGCATACAATCCAGCACAAGAAGTGCACATTTTCCACTCCCTGGGGAGCATTACATCATTTACAGTGCACTAATGCTCTTGCCCTCTTCAAAAAGAAAAGAGAGAGACATTTTTGTATTATGTAATGTTGAGAGTAAAAATAATTTATAATCCCTGTCCTTTTCTCTTTCTTATCTCCCCCAGGTATGGTTTCCGTGGGAAGCCCCGTCTGTGGCTGTCTGCTAAACCCAAGCTGGGTACAAGGCAGGTCACCATCACTCACATCACAGAGTACATCGAGAGAAAACTAGAGAAAGAATTCCAGGTAGGTTCACACCACTAAATAGCATAGTTACTTCTTCTTCATATTTCTTTTGCACTTATCAATGGATAAATACTTCAGGCTCTTTTTTAGGCTTTTCTTTCCGGGGGTAAATCAGAACGGCAAATCAGATAGACTTGCATGTTGGAAATTCTGATATGTTGGTGACCAATACAAGAGTTTCTAGTGGCCAAATGAAATTTCTGGTGGCCACTGGCACCTGGGCAGGTGCTAAGGGCACGCCCTGCTAATGAAAAGTAATTCAAAATCATAGAGTTTTTGTTGGCTATTTGAATAGGCACTTTGCTTCCAATCATGGGGTTCCTGTTACAAAACCATTCAATGCCTTGATCAGCAAAACATTCAATACACATTGCTGCGCTCAACCCAGATGGTAGTTCTTTTGTTTGAATGTATTTCCCAAATGTTGCATTTGTAAGTTGTTGCTAGGTCAGGCAGCTTCTTCCAAGCTTCATTTGAATAAAACAAAATGTTAATATGTTATGAAATGGTCTATTCTATTTCTGGTAGCAGGGGGTGTATTCTTAAAATGATTTAAAGCTCAAATATTTTTAGCCATCGGTATTCTTAAACTGTACTAAATGAATACCAATTTGCTAAAAATATTTTAGCAACAAAGATACAATGAATTGTAGCTTTAAATTGTCTGATCATCCTTATATAACTCTCTTGATATTCAAGAGTATTTATAAAGGCTGTACAGCATGTTTCTTGACAAAGATCAACCAGTACCTACCTACATGTATCTTAGAACTCATGAAGTCACTAAATTTGAAATTTATTCATTAAATGTTTTATTTCTTTGTAAATTGCAGAAAGTGTTTGTGCTGCCCAACATGGATGACATTCCAGTGCCCATCATGGAGTTCAAGGTCGAGGAGCATCAAATGTCTAGGTGATGATTGGCTGCATCTGATCATGTGACTACCCCCCTAGACAAGAGCATCAAATGTCTAGGTGATGATTGGCTGCATCTGATCATGTGACTACCCCCCTAGACAAGAGCATCAAATGTCTAGGTGATGATTGGCTGCATCTGATCATGTGACTGCCCCCCTAGACAAGAGCATCAAATGTCTAGGTGATGATTGGCTGCATCTGATCATGTGACTGCCCCCCTAGACAAGAGCATCAAATGTCTAGGTGATGATTGGCTGCATCTGATCATGTGACTACCCCCCTAGACAAGAGCATCAAATGTCTAGGTGATGAGTGGCTGCATCTGATCATGTGACTACCCCCCTAGACAAGAGCATCAAATGTCTAGGTGATGATTGGCTGCATCTGATCATGTGACTACCCCCCTAGACAAGAGCATCACATGTCTAGGTGATGATTGGCTGCATCTGATCATGTGACTACCCCCCTAGACAAGAGCATCAAATGTCTAGGTGATGATTGGCTGCATCTGATCATGTGACTACCCCCCTAGACAAGAGCATCAAATGTCTAGGTGATGATTGGCTGCATCTGATCATGTGACTACCCCCCTAGACAAGAGCATCAAATGTCTAGGTGATGATTGGCTGCATCTGATCATGTGACTACCCCCCTAGACAAGAGCATCAAATGTCTAGGTGATGATTGGCTGCATCTGATCATGTGACTACCCCCCTAGACAAGAGCATCAAATGTCTAGGTGATGATTGGCTGCATCTGATCATGTGACTACCCCCCTAGACAAGAGCATCAAATGTGCAGGTGATGATTGGCTGAATCTGATCATGTGACTACCCCCCCTAGACAAGAGCATCAAATGTCTAGGTGATGATTGGCTGCATCTGATCATGTGACTACCCCCCTAGACAAGAGCATCAAATGTGCAGGTGATGATTGGCTGAATCTGATCATGTGACTACCCCCCTAGACAAGAGCATCAAATGTGCAGGTGATGATTGGCCACACCTGATCATGTGACTGCCCCCCTAGACAAAAGCATAAAATGTCTAGGTGATGATTGGCTGAACCTGATCATGTGACTGCCTCCTGTACAACAAGCGATCTTTTTTTGTGGGAGATCATGCTGCAACTTAAATGTCTTGCCTTGTGCACTATATAAATAATAAATGATAATATGTATAGCGTCAGCTTAACGGGAACCAACACCCAATGGACCTAAATAGGGCTTGACACCTACACTAGCTCAATAGCCATGGACCAGTGTACATTTATGTCAGGCAAGTAAAATTTCATACAAGCAAATTATTGCATAGAAATTATATATAGTGGGGCATCGGCATGGTATGACATACTAGGGCAAAGCAGAACTTTTAGCTTAAGCTCAGCAGCAATGACATACTTTGTGAATTGAATTTGGGAACTTTTTTATATATTCAAACTCTGTGGAGCTGAACAGTTTACAGAAACAACTACAGTAATTAATGCATAACGCATTTGGCATTTGTAATCCATTACGAAATGACTATAAGTAACCATAACTTTGGATACACAGGTACATTATAGCACTGTTCTATTTCACTGCACAGTATGTTTCCTGAGCTATGATTGTCAGAATGTGAAGGTTATTGCCTATTAATAACAAAATGCAAGTCAAGAGACTAGCCTAATTATACAACTATGTATATTTCGTTTGGGTCTAGAAGAGTGGTTGAGTTTAATTTTGGATAAGGGTGTTGGTTCGCGTGTTTTAAATGACTAAAAGTACAAAAGTCTGCTTATCACTGCAACTCACATTGTCTTCTTTGTTGTTGTTTTTGATGTTGTTGTGGAATAGTTCATTAGTCTCCAACAGTGCTGTAGTGTAGTCTACTCCAGCTAGAGTCCATTTGTAGTGGACTTGGACTAGGGATTTTAATCCTATCGTGAAATAAATTCTTGGGTAGCATACTAAAATATTCATGTGATCTCTTAAAAGTCTTGTAGCCTAATCCAGAATTAAGTCCATTTTGTATATACTTGGAATTGAGTCCTGACTTGAAACGATAGGAGAGGGGAGGTTTCAATGTGGACTCTGACTCGGAACTTGTGGCCTCGACTACATCACTGGGGGGTGTTTCACAAAGATCCTAAGTTGATCTTAGCACTAAGATGGTCTTAAATATTATGGAAAGCCATTATTGTCTTGAAACATTTGTGTAAAAGTTATGTTGAAATGCATAAAATGTTGATTCAAATCATATATATATATTTTCTAATTATTAAAGAGATTTCATGAATTTTATGTGAAGATCTCTTTGATAATTAGAAAATATATGTGATTTGAATCAACATTTTATGCATTTCAACATAACTTTTACAAAAATGTTTCAAGACACTAATGGCTTTCCATAATATTTAAGACCATCTTAGTGCTCAGATCAACTTAGGATCTTTGTGAAACACCCCCCTGGTCTCCCAAGTTTTTGTCGTTCAGGAATGTGATGCACATCTTAACCCCTTGACCACGGGAACCGAGTGGGTTGTGTACATAGTCTATGGAGATTTGATAAACTCGTAGGGAACGGGTTAAATGTTTAGTTTAAGAGTGAAGTGTGAAGGTAGTTCTGATTCGTAAATCAGATGCGCGGTGCCATCTTGCGAACGCCTTGTGCAACACACTGGCACAGTGTTACGCAGTGGGCACAAACTAGCCTACATGTAGTTTAAAAATAGCAACCCACCGTGTAGTATCCCCATGCACGATATTCTTTAAATCCAAGGCACATATTTATTATCGATTTTGTGATTAGAAGTTTAAAAGGAGTACATTTATGTGTGTGTGATTTTTGATAAAGACCAGTTTGTATGCAGAAAATGTATTGCATTGTTAGGGTTGCATTTACATTTTTCCTAGATATAAGAAAGAATGATAAAATCTGACTTGACGTGTCATTTAAATCACTGCAAGTCCTTAACATTATGATAGGTTATAGACAAAAAGAAAAGCTATCAAAATAAAAAAATTATTTCCTAAAATATTTTATTGTGACAGCTTGATTCTGCTAGTAGAATGCTGCAGAACATAACTACTATTATCAGTACTAATGAATCATTGAAAGCCGGAATGTTCATTGACTTGGCATTTTCGCTTTTTTTGTGATATTTATTCTGAAGGATGTCTTTGCGACCAATTTACTAAGATGGGTCTATGAAATTTGAATCCATCTGCAACTTGTTTGTTCATTCTCGCTATTTGCCTCTAGGCCAAGTATGGTATAAGTGCTACCTAGCTATTGTTTACATACAGGCACTGAGGCAACTTTCTTGACTCACTTTATTCCTCTTAAGTTTACCAGAGGCTCGAGGGGTGAATACTGTGAAAGCGGTAATTTCCACACATTAATTTTACATTAAAGGGATCTACATGCAGTAACATTGTCCAAATCCAAAATCCAATCAGAATTCTAGCGGTTCCCTCATACCTTGTTGTATTTGTATTAACAATAGAAGCATGGGACAGGTTTCGGTTTTTTGAATTTCCCTTTCGTTAAAAAGATATTTACGATTGAAGTATTCAGATGTTAAACTATCCACTGGATAGTCGTAATCGTGTATAAAGTCAGTGCAATAAGTTAGTGAATATCACTTTGCATTTTTGCTCATTACTCGGCCATATAACGTCCATTTAACTTGAAATTTTCACACAATACCCAGTGGACATATCAGATAACAACAATATACATTGTTTCAACCATTCCTCGCCTTTAGCATGCCAACAATGTTACTAGATCCCTTTAAAAGATAGAGGAAACTGACCAGAAATGTATGAAATAAATGAAAAATTAGCAAAGAATGTTGGGCTTTGTCTGGAATTGAACCAAGGACCTTCGAATTGCCAGACCAGTGCTCTAACTATTGAGCATTATTTTGTGTGTGGATTTTGTGCCATTTTCACCGAGGAATAGTGAGGGATTACTTGGTGACACTAAATGGCTCGAAACTCTGTAAAAGTCTGTGTGTATAGTAAATTAGTGTATAGTAATCCTTTTCAAACTGCCCAATATCGAACGTAGCCTGGGTAACCCACCTATGATTTAAAGTTTGTCAATATATGTGTGCAACGAAACTCTTTATTGCGTTTATACTAATGCGTTCCATGATGAGTACATAAGAAAGTACATACATAGAGTCATAATATTGATTTTGTATAATATGCGCATACATTGTTATATCTGTTATAATTACGCAAACATATATTTCATTATTCTGCGTGTACTGTCAAGGACTGTTTCATTTTACAGTGTATTTCTAGTAACTTTTGGAACTAATTGTCCAAAGAAAAGTGTACTTGAGAAGTCTATATTTTTATGCATATTTATTTAATATATAAATTCTTGTGAGTGTTAATTATCAATAACTTAATGTTGATACAAATGCGAATCTAAAACGATTAAATGATGATGCCTTGCACTGATTATTTCCAAAGGGGCAAATTTTCTCCTTATGTCCTTAAAATTTGACAATCAAACAAATGTATATAATTATATAGAATGCCATCAGTTTCTTGTGATTAATTTTGCTGTATATCCACCCAAAAAAAGTGTATAACAAAATGTGTCACAGATAAAATCAAGCGGGTCAAATGTGTTCCTTATGTGATGACACGCGCAGTACCCCGGTATCCCGCGTTGTGTAGCGCCATCTTGTGTGCACCCGAAGTACAACCGTACCGCAGAGCAATCATGGACGCCGCTGGTGTATTGCGTTGTGCATGCAGCACTTGTATGCACGATACCCCGGCCGCAAAGAGAGCATTTTGAACGTAAATAAAGCATAACAAAACAATTTTTACACTCTTTGGTACCCCAGTGTACAGCCCTGAAAAAAAAATAAATAAATAAACAAAATGGCGGATTTTCACTTGGTACCCCAGGGTACCATTTATGTCATCATGTCTTTAAATTTTGACATTCAAACAAATGCATATAGAATGGTTGTCCTTCAGCAAGACACTTTATTCACATTTGCTGCTCCCAACCCAGGTGTAGTAAATGGGTACTTGGCAGGAATGTATTCCTTGAAATGCTTGAGCGCTTGAAGAAGGCTGCTCGGCTAAAGCCCAAGGTAATAATGCTCTGAGCGCTTTGAGACTAAAAATGGACAATTATTATTATTATTATTATATTATTTGTGATTATTTGTGATTAATTTCAAGTATATCAAAAAGTGCTACACGTACTCCCAGCTGGAGCTTGTGTTCTTTTGATCTATTTTGGCGAGTCCAAGCTATTTTTACTTTTTGTCCTGTAGCCTAGGTCACAGTTCACATTTAATCATCTTTAAAGTGTACAACACAAATAATTATCTAACACAATAAGCCATCAATACCTATACAAACATCAAATTAAATTCACAGAAATATGATTTATCCATTACAAATATAAAAATATGATGCCTTTGATGTGCATGACATATTATCTAAGATATATCTAAGATAGCTTAGACACACCCAGGTACATTTTGTCTCATAGCTTGGCCAAGAATAATCTGAATGCCTCAAAATGTTGACATACTACTGTAGAAGCAGAGATATCTTAACTGATATATTATTCGCCTATCCACCGTATGTTGTTTTGCATTATGATAACGAAGTACAGTGAAACCTCATTATAACAAGCACATTGGCCCGGATTCACAAAGGAGGTTTGTACAAACCATGGTTTAAACCATGGTCGTCTACATCTATGGAGTGCCATTTGTAAACTGATGGAGAAAGAATGTAAACTCCTTACTTGTTAGCAATGTTGATGGTACACATTTACAAAATGCACCAAATAAATGTTTGTCTTCTCACTTGGTGAAATTTGCTGTTTAGCAAGCACTAACAGTCATATCATTAGAAATTAGAAATTGTTTTACTTGTATACGAGCAGCACTCCATAGATTGTAGCCCATGGATAAACCATGGTTTGTACAAACCTCCTACAAACCTGATTTGTGAATCCGGGCCTCTTTAACTGATACAGTGAAACCTCGTTATAACAAGCACCTTGGGTGCATTGAATTTACCTGTTATACCGGATATCTCATTTTATCGGCTTAAAAACAATAAAATACATAGAACCTGGACCTGGGAAATTACCTTGCTATATCAGGTACCTCCATATAACAGAGCTCGATATAAAGAGGTTCCACTGTAATACCAATTACCTTTAAAAATGGTTTAAGAGTGTCAGTTTGGACAATAATTCTGCATTAGAATTCAGAGTCGTAGATATTTTATGTATTAAGTGTATATTGTATATTTTATATAGATTAAATATAGAATTCTATAGATATATATTCAAATATCATTAGTGCAAAAAAAAAATTCACGCTGTACATTTAGTTGTGTAGCATGTATCATTTATTTCACGAACTGTTGTTATAAAAATGTATTTGTTTTGCCATGATTGTTTCTGTGTGCCATTACATTTTTTAACTGTATACTTTTGTTAATCGTGGATATATATTTGCTGTCCCTTAATCAAATTTTCTTCCACATATTAAAGCGTTGTATTAACTTTTGTTTCATACATTAGTGCCTTTCTATTGTTCATCACTGATGTATGTTATATCCATATTGAGCTTAATTCCAAAAGGGGCTATATCCACTTTCCATAAAAAAATTTGTTAACGATATCAGCTCATTGATAAGCTACGTAGCTATCTAGAAATCTACATTTAAGGACGAATTACACCATCAAAACAAAAATAATGGAACGTTCAATTTTCATATTCCCTTAGGCATGTTTACAAAGTTAGACAAAGAAACCCGTTTTTCTCGAAAGTTGAAAAAGTGGATTTAGGGCCTTTTGGAAATAAGCTCTTCATATTACTGATGTAAAATCAGGTAGTCTTCATGAAGCCGTTGCAAATTGTTGCTCGTGCATAGATTGCAAAAAAGTTTGAAACAAGTGCTAACATTTATAGGTAAATTTGATTATGATGTCTCTTGTCGATTGAGATAATTAGTTGTAGGTATAAATCACTGCTCTGTGAACGAGTGAATGTTTAAGGTAATATGTAAGTCAGTACCCCTCTCAATGTTGGTACATTAAGATTAAAGCCTCAGACAACGAACTGGACGCTAGTGTATTCATTCATTGGTATATGTGGTTTATAATGTTTTAGTTTGTAGTACGAATCTGTATACTAACCAGACATTTGAAATAGTTATCCAACTCGTAATTGACAACAGCAAAAAGAAAAATAGCAAAACCAATCATAGAAAAATGATATGATGAAATGAAATAAATTCATAGGTTTCATGGATAGTGCAATTCATTACCAATAAGAAATGGTAGACGTAATTTTAAGGATAAAATATGTATGTTACGACAAATAAATATAATAAACTTTATGATCGATGTGTTATTTTAATAAGCAATGTAACAACAGATCTCGTGCAATAAACTGGGGATTTGGTTCATTGCAAATTTAATGTCTTTTATATTCTTCTGTCTTGTCAGTTTGTATTGCTGATTTTGTGTGCGTGTGTGTCATGTGCGTCTGCGTGTGTGTCTGTTTTTTTGTTTGTACGTGTGTGTTTGTGTTTTTTTGTGTAATGTGCATCTGTGTGTGTGTGTGTCAGGTGCGTCTGCATGCATGTGTCTGTTTTTTTTTGTGTGTGTAATGTGCATCTGTGTGTGTGTGTGTGGGTGTCATGCGTGTGTGTGTGTGTGTGTGTGTGTTTGTACATACAGTGGGTAAGTGATTGTATGTGTGTATGAATGTTTATTGTGATAGCTTCTGCGTGCATCTGTGTGTGCATGTGTATGCCTGTTTGTGTGACTGTATGTGTATGTGTTCTGTTAGATATTTTGTAGTTTTGGTCCAAAGTTGAGATGTATTTCTTCTCTATCATCACAAAGCTGTGTAGGTGTCAATCTGCCCTGGATTTGGCAGGGGTATGCAGTGCCAGTGGTGTAGCATGGACTTACTCATTAAGGGGTTGCACCCCCAACCCTACGCCAGGGAAGGGGGGGGCATTTGCCAATCGTGAGGGGGTCATACCTAGATGTATGACTACTTTAGTAGAGTTTGCTTGGCTTTTGAGAACTTGGAGGCTGTGTTACAAGGATAGTTGAGGGTGAACCGAAAGCAGTGTTTCTATTTATTGGTATTGTTGGTATTTATGTGAATTTTTTTTATTGAAAAGTTTATGATTGATAATTGAGAATTTAGAGAATTTAAAGAATATAAACTGGCGAATTTATAAAAAAATTACCAGCGTTATATTCAGATCAGCTTTAAAAGGAGGGTCAAAGAAGGTGTGGAGAACATTCATTTGACCAACATGTCAGTCAATATACATTATAAGGTATGATATTCATTTATCTTATTCATTTCTCCGTATAGGACAGTAAAGAGGCGCTTGCTCGGGGGAAGTGTAGCAGCGCACCCCCCCCCCCCCCCCCCCCCCCCACACACACACACACACACCCGAGCTACACCACAGTTCACACATTTTGTGTTAATAAGAAGATAAATGTTGATGTCTCGACAGTTTTAGGGCTGAAACGTGAGAATGATTGATGTGTCCAAAGCAGTAAGATAGCTTAGACACACCCAGGTACATTTTCCCTCGTATCTTGGCCATGACTAATCTGGGTCCTGTTTCATAACATTTTCGAATTGTTGTAAGTGTCCAATTTTTGTAACTACTATGGCGACAGCTAAAATGCTTGATGCTGATTGGCTGTTGCCATAGTAGTTACAATAATTGGACACTTACAACAATTGGAAAAGTTTTATGAAACTGGGCCCTGAATGCCTCAAAATCTTGACAGACTACTGTAGAAGCAGAGATATCTTAACTGATATATTATTCACCTATCCACCGTATGTTGTTTTGCATTATGATAACGAAGTACAGTGAAACCTCATTATAACAAGCACATTGGGTCCATTGAATTTACCTGTTATACCGGATATCTCATTTTATCGGCTTAAAAACAATAAAATACATAGAACCTAGACCTGGGAAATTACCTTGCTAGATCAGGTACCTCCATATAACAGAGCTCGATATAAAGAGGTTTCACTGTAATACCAATTACCTTTAACATCTTTCAAGGGCCCCGTTGCAGCAAGAGATACAATCGACTGTAAGTTACAATTAGTTGTAAGTCAGATCATGTCTTCTAAGTGCGTGAATCTGATTGGTTGAAACACGCAAAGTTTCTGACTTACGATCAATTGTAACTTACAATCGATTGTATCTCTTTCTGCAACGGGGCCAAGGAGTGGTAAAAATGTTTAAGAGTGTCTAATTGGACAATGATTCAGCATTAGAATTCAGAGTCTTAGATATTTTATGTTATGTAGTGTATATTGTATATTTTATATAGATTAAATATAGAATTCTATAGATATATATTCAAATATCATTAGTGCAAAAAAAAAATTCACGCTGTACATTTAGTTGTGTAGCATGTATCATTTATTTCACGAACTGTTGTTATAAAAATGTATTTGTTTTGCCATGATTGTTTCTGTGTGCCATTACATTTTTTAACTGTATACTTTTGTTAATCGTGGATATATATTTGCTGTCCCTTAATCAAATTTTCTTCCACATATTAAAGCGTTGTATTAACTTTTGTTTCATACATTAGTGCCTTTCTATTGTTCATCACTGATGTATGTTATATCCATATTGAGCTTAATTCCAAAAGGGGCTATATCCACTTTCCATAAAAAAATTTGTTAACGATATCAGCTCATTGATAAGCTACGTAGCTATCTAGAAATCTACATTTAAGGACGAATTACACCATCAAAACAAAAATAATGGAACGTTCAATTTTCATATTCCCTTAGGCATGTTTACAAAGTTAGACAAAGAAACCCGTTTTTCTCGAAAGTTGAAAAAGTGGATTTAGGGCCTTTTGGAAATAAGCTCTTCATATTACTGATGTAAAATCAGGTAGTCTTCATGAAGCCGTTGCAAATTGTTGCTCGTGCATAGATTGCAAAAAAGTTTGAAACAAGTGCTAACATTTATAGGTAAATTTGATTATGATGTCTCTTGTCGATTGAGATAATTAGTTGTAGGTATAAATCACTGCTCTGTGAACGAGTGAATGTTTAAGGTAATATGTAAGTCAGTACCCCTCTCAATGTTGGTACATTAAGATTAAAGCCTCAGACAACGAACTGGACGCTAGTGTATTCATTCATTGGTATATGTGGTTTATAATGTTTTAGTTTGTAGTACGAATCTGTATACTAACCAGACATTTGAAATAGTTATCCAACTCGTAATTGACAACAGCAAAAAGAAAAATAGCAAAACCAATCATAGAAAAATGATATGATGAAATGAAATAAATTCATAGGTTTCATGGATAGTGCAATTCATTACCAATAAGAAATGGTAGACGTAATTTTAAGGATAAAATATGTATGTTACGACAAATAAATATAATAAACTTTATGATCGATGTGTTATTTTAATAAGCAATGTAACAACAGATCTCGTGCAATAAACTGGGGATTTGGTTCATTGCAAATTTAATGTCTTTTATATTCTTCTGTCTTGTCAGTTTGTATTGCTGATTTTGTGTGCGTGTGTGTCATGTGCGTCTGCGTGTGTGTCTGTTTTTTTGTTTGTACGTGTGTGTTTGTGTTTTTTTGTGTAATGTGCATCTGTGTGTGTGTGTGTCAGGTGCGTCTGCATGCATGTGTCTGTTTTTTTTTGTGTGTGTAATGTGCATCTGTGTGTGTGTGTGTGGGTGTCATGCGTGTGTGTGTGTGTGTGTGTGTGTGTTTGTACATACAGTGGGTAAGTGATTGTATGTGTGTATGAATGTTTATTGTGATAGCTTCTGCGTGCATCTGTGTGTGCATGTGTATGCCTGTTTGTGTGACTGTATGTGTATGTGTTCTGTTAGATATTTTGTAGTTTTGGTCCAAAGTTGAGATGTATTTCTTCTCTATCATCACAAAGCTGTGTAGGTGTCAATCTGCCCTGGATTTGGCAGGGGTATGCAGTGCCAGTGGTGTAGCATGGACTTACTCATTAAGGGGTTGCACCCCCAACCCTACGCCAGGGAAGGGGGGGGGCATTTGCCAATCGTGAGGGGGTCATACCTAGATGTATGACTACTTTAGTAGAGTTTGCTTGGCTTTTGAGAACTTGGAGGCTGTGTTACAAGGATAGTTGAGGGTGAACCGAAAGCAGTGTTTCTATTTATTGGTATTGTTGGTATTTATGTGAATTTTTTTTATTGAAAAGTTTATGATTGATAATTGAGAATTTAGAGAATTTAAAGAATATAAACTGGCGAATTTATAAAAAAATTACCAGCGTTATATTCAGATCAGCTTTAAAAGGAGGGTCAAAGAAGGTGTGGAGAACATTCATTTGACCAACATGTCAGTCAATATACATTATAAGGTATGATATTCATTTATCTTATTCATTTCTCCGTATAGGACAGTAAAGAGGCGCTTGCTCGGGGGAAGTGTAGCAGCGCACCCCCCCCCCCCCCCCCCCCACACACACACACACACACCCGAGCTACACCACAGTTCACACATTTTGTGTTAATAAGAAGATAAATGTTGATGTCTCGACAGTTTTAGGGCTGAAACGTGAGAATGATTGATGTGTCCAAAGCAGTAAGATAGCTTAGACACACCCAGGTACATTTTCCCTCGTATCTTGGCCATGACTAATCTGGGTCCTGTTTCATAACATTTTCGAATTGTTGTAAGTGTCCAATTTTTGTAACTACTATGGCGACAGCTAAAATGCTTGATGCTGATTGGCTGTTGCCATAGTAGTTACAATAATTGGACACTTACAACAATTGGAAAAGTTTTATGAAACTGGGCCCTGAATGCCTCAAAATCTTGACAGACTACTGTAGAAGCAGAGATATCTTAACTGATATATTATTCACCTATCCACCGTATGTTGTTTTGCATTATGATAACGAAGTACAGTGAAACCTCATTATAACAAGCACATTGGGTCCATTGAATTTACCTGTTATACCGGATATCTCATTTTATCGGCTTAAAAACAATAAAATACATAGAACCTAGACCTGGGAAATTACCTTGCTAGATCAGGTACCTCCATATAACAGAGCTCGATATAAAGAGGTTTCACTGTAATACCAATTACCTTTAACATCTTTCAAGGGCCCCGTTGCAGCAAGAGATACAATCGACTGTAAGTTACAATTAGTTGTAAGTCAGATCATGTCTTCTAAGTGCGTGAATCTGATTGGTTGAAACACGCAAAGTTTCTGACTTACGATCAATTGTAACTTACAATCGATTGTATCTCTTTCTGCAACGGGGCCAAGGAGTGGTAAAAATGTTTAAGAGTGTCTAATTGGACAATGATTCAGCATTAGAATTCAGAGTCTTAGATATTTTATGTTATGTAGTGTATATTGTATATTTTATATAGATTAAATATAGAATTCTATAGATATATATTCAAATATCATTAGTGCAAAAAAAAAATTCACGCTGTACATTTAGTTGTGTAGCATGTATCATTTATTTCACAAACTGTTATAAAAATGTATTTGTTTTGCCATGACTGTTTCTGTGTGCCATTACTTTTTTTAACTGTATACTTTTGTTAATCGTGGATATATATTTGCTGTCCCTTAATCAAATTTTCTTCCACATATTAAAGCGTTGTATTAACTTTTGTTTCATACATTAGTGCCTTTCTATTGTTCATCACTGATGTATGTTATATCCATAATGAGCTTAGTTCCATAAGGCGCTAAATCCACTTTCCATAAAAAAAAATTAGTTAACGATATCAGCTCATTAATAAGCTATGTAGCTATCTAGAAATCTACATTTAAAGGACGAATTACACGATCAAAACAAAAATAATGGAACGTTCAATTTTCATATTCCCATAGGCATGTGTACAAAGTTGGACAAAGAAACCTGATTTTCTCTGAAATTGAAAAAGTGGATATAGCGCCTTTTGGAAATAAGCTCTTCAATTTATTACTGATGTAAAGTCAGGTAGTCTTCATGAAGCCGTTGCAAATTGTTGCTCGTGCATAGATTGCAAAAAAGTTTGAAACATGTGCTAAGATTACGATGTATCTCTCTTGTCAATTGAGATAATTAGTTGTAGGTATAAATCACTGCTCTGTGAACAAGTGAATGTTTAAGGTAATATGTAAAGTCAGTATCCCTTTAAATGTTGGTACATTAAGATTAAAGCCTCAGACACTGAACTGGACGCTAGTGTATTCAATCATTGGTATATGTGGTTTATAATGTTTTAGTTTGTAGTACGAATCTGTATACTAATCAGACATTTGAAATAGTTATCCAACTCGTAATTGACAACAGCAAAAAGGCAACACCAATCATACAAAAATGATATGATGAAATGAAATAAATTCATAAGTTTCATGGATAGTGCAATTCATTACCAATAAGAAATGGTAGACGTAATTTTAAGGATAAAATATGTATGTTTCGACAAATAAATATAATAAACTTTATGATCGATGTGTTATTTTAATAAGCAATGTAACAACAGATCTCGTGCAATAAACTGGGGATTTGGTTCATTGCAAATTTAATGTCTTTTATATTCTTCTGTCTTGTCAGTTTGTATTGCTGATTTTGTGTGCGTGTGTGTTTGTGTGTGTCATGTGCGTCTGCGTGTGTGTGTCTGTTTTTTGTGTGTACGTGTGTGTGTTTGTGTGTGTCACGTGCTTCTGCGTGTGTGTGTCTGTTTTTTGTGTGTACGTGTGTGTGTTTGTGTGTGTCACGTGCTTCTGCGTGTGTGTGTCTGTTTTTTTGTGTAATGTGCGTGTGTGTGTGTCATGTGCGTCTGCATGCGTGTGTCTGTTTTTTTTGTGTGTGTAATGTGCATCTGTGTGTGTGTGTGTGGGTGTCATGTGTGTGTGCGTGTGTGTGTGTGTTTGTACATACAGTGGGTAAGTGATTGTATGTGTGTATGAATGTTTATTGTGATAGCTTCTGCGTGCATCTGTGTGTGCATGTGTATGCCTGTTTGTGTGACTGTTTGTGTATGTGTTCTGTTAGATATTTTGTAGTTTTGGTCCAAAGTTGAGATTGTATTTCTTCTCTATCATCGCAAAGCTGTGTATGTTGTCAATCTGCCCTGGATTTGGCAGGGGTATGCAGTCCCAGTGGTGTAGCATGGACTTACTCATTAAGGGGGTGCACCCCCAACCCTACGCCAGGGAAGGGGGGGGGGGGAGCATTTGCCAATCGTGAGGGGGTCATGCCTGTATGACTACTTGACTAGTGTTTGTTTGACTTTTGAGAACTTAGAGGCTGGGGTACGGGGATACTTGAGGGTGAACCAAAACCATTGCTTTTATTTATTGGTATTGTTGGTATTTATGTTAAATTTTCTTTGTGGAAAAGATGCTTTGTTTATGATTGATAGTTTATTTATCACTGATTTATTGAGAACTTAAAGAATATAAACTGGGGAATTCATACAATTACCAGCATATATTCAGATCAGGAAGGGTCAAGGAAGGTGTGGGGAACATTCCCCTGACCAACCCAGTGGCGTAGCCCCCCCCCCCCCCCCATGCACTCCGTCGCTACGCCACTGGACCAACCTGTCAGTCAGTATAGATTATAAGGTATGATATTCATTTATCTTATTCATTTCTCCCTATAGGACAGTAAAGAGGTGCTTGCTCGGGGGTAGCAGGGTAGCAGCGCAGCGCCCCCTCCACCTCCCCCCCCCCCCCACACACACACCACCCACCCGAGCTACACCACTGTTCACACGTTTTGTCTTAATAAGAAGATAAATGTTGATGTCTCGACAGTTTTAGGTCTGATTGATGATTGATGTGTCCACAGATAGGTCAAGTAAACATATCATTACGCAATTTGACCATTGGTTTTATTTACAATTCCAATCATAAAATCATCAAAATAACAGTATAATGTGGATACAGGATTGAACAAAGTTCCATGGTCACTCTGAATAATGAATGTTCAACCGATCTAGTTAATCTGGGTGTCAGAGGACTTGTATACACCCAAATATACGGAGCATGGGGAGATCTTCAAACGAAATGTCAGAAGTAGTTTTACATGTATTATCTTGACAATCGTTTATTATCATAGTATCATTATCATCGTCATCATCATTAATGATCATGAAGATATGACTTTTACGTATCCTAAGTTGACAAAATTGTCATTGCTGTTAACAGCCACAAAAATTAAGAATTATATTAGCAGTCTTTGCATTTATTATCATCATAATCGTTTATCATCCTGTCAGCATCATCGTTATCATCAATCGTCATAACTCATAACAATATATATCTTGCATATACTATAATTAAGTTGCCATCATTTACACAAATGTTCAGAATTGTATTTCCCCTCCCTCCTCCCGCTCTGTTTCTACTTCTCATCTCTCCCCTCCTCCCTCTCTACCTCTTTTTTCTTCTTTCTTGCCCCCCCCCCCCCCCCCCCCATCTCTCCCTCTCTCTCTCTCTTTCTCTCTTCTGTATTGCATTATGTCTCGATCTATTCTGAAAGTACCCGGATTTACAGATCAATCCAATCCCAGCCACTGATTCCGTCGTTCTAGCCCGTTCTAGCCCAATAGATTTATAGCCCCCAACCCACACGACCCTGTCGCTTGGCAACCAGACGCCGGGGCAAAATAGTGCACTTGCTTTTGTAATGGCGCGCCCGCCGCTCCACAATAGAGGTTCGTATACAGAGGATCCGCCACAGTGCGCGCGAACAATGATGCCCTCTCCCCCCTAGCCTAGCTAGTCATCTTTCCCCCCCATCCCAGTTACCGTGCATCCTCGCTCAATACTTTTATCCCAATCAAAATCGATACGGGCCAAAAACTGCGGTGTGAATTGTCATCAACAACGTGTTTGTATTGCCCTTCATAATGTGTACAGAGTTGAGTATCTCTTGCCCCTACCGCTGAAAAGCTATTAACGATAGAGTGCCGATCGACAGAGCTGATTATGAAGAGTGCGACTCACAATGTTTGACTAAGTCATTATTTTTGAAGTTTTCTGAAGCAGAGGTTTAGACTCGACGCAGATTTTTGTTCTGTTTTCATAAACAGCGTGGAATAAACATCGGTCGCAACACCGTTTATTTTCTTGAAAAACACTTGTTAGAAATCAGAATATTACTGAAAGACAAAGAATAATCGTCAGAAATATGGTAATCTTGTTCTGAATCCTGTTGGTGTCAGCAGTTATTTTCAACAATGTTGTGAACCATCAAGTATGGTAAGTTTATATGTTTATGTTTCATTTTATACCATGAAGAATATAAGTGTACATAAAGTTTTGATATCTATACAAACTGTATAATTATTTTACCCTATAATTAACATATATCTGTCCGAATTTGTTAATAATGATAAATTGAAATGGTTATACCCACGGATCGGTCGAATAAACAAAATACTACTTTAAAATGAATTAACTTTTAATTGTAAATATGAAATGTGTTTAGTACTGACACTGGTGATTAGTTCGGAATCAAATATGACTTGTATATAGTGACTGATCGTTAATAATAATAAATGAACATTTACAAATTGGGCCTATATATTTATTATTTTTCTTATAATTTTGTTTTTCTGATCATCATTATTAATATCTCTTACTCATTAATGTATTCCTTATTTTCCCCATAGTCATATTTTCCTTCTGGCATCCTCATTCATTGATATTAGTCTTGTAAAAGTTTGGAGCCAGTAATTGTAGTCATATTGTAACATTGTGATTTTGTTCATATTTTCTTATATTTACGCGAGTTTTGTTTAATTCATACAATGTTATGGAAAATGCATAAGGATAGGTACAAGATAATGTGCCTTTTTAAAGTCTTCAACTTTATATAACTTTAAAGGACAATTATAGCAGTTGAATTGCTATAATCTTCTTCAAATATTAGTAATCAAGAGGGCTCGTAACACGGATTCATTTTAGTGGGTGTCTAATTGCAAGCACGGTTAAAGCTATTTTAATTTTGTTAAAGGGATCTAGTAACTTTTTTGACATGTGCAAAAAGTGATAAATGATTGATACAATGTATATTGTTGTTATCTTATATGTCCACTGGGTACTGTGTGAACATTTCAAGTTAATTGGACGTTATATGGCCGAGTAAAGAGCAGAAATGCAACGGTGATATTCGCTAACTCATTGCACTGACTTTGTACATGGTTACGACGATTCAGTGGATATTTTAACATCTGAAAACTTCAATCGCAAATATCTTTATAACGAAAGGGAAATTTGAAAAAACTGTAACCGGTCCCATGAGTTTTATGTTAATTCAAGTACATCAAGGTATAAAGGAACAGCTAGCATTCCAATTTGATGTTGAGGATTTGGACAATGTTACTAAGTCCCTTTAATATAATATCAATACAATAAAAATGGCTTTACTCTATAAACTATACGGTATATTCTAAGAGTAAGACTAAACACTAACTGAGATATTAAACAGACATAATCATTATAATGCATGGCATCACAAAGAACTACTCAAACATTTCCCTCACTTTACGGTACAAATTAAAATTGAGCATATTCCAGTCTTCATATTCATGATATTGGGACCCACTATATGATTCAAAGTATTACCACAATGAAGATAAGTAATCTTCCCTCATCACAGCCCATGCAATTTCTTCAGCTATTTTTTCTGAATGGATTAATCGAAGCGAATAACCAAGATCGGCTTGTGGCCAACACTTGTAAGTCTTTTATTTACAAATCCCCTTGCTGGGTTTACTATCCTATTTTGATTATGCTGGATAAAATACATTCAGAAATAAACAAAGCCTGTTTTATTCTACAAGTATTTAGATGGTATAGTTTTTGGTTGGATTATAGGAGGTCTGGCCAGCTTGAACATCATGAGTAGTGCTGTAACATTTCGTTTATTTTCAAAAACATCAGCATTTTATTTTTAAAATATTTAAAAAACAGATGGCTATATAGATATCAGCGAAGCTGTATATTCAATACAATATTATTTGTAAAAATTTCAGAAAAAATGATAACACTACTTTGCTGGTGAATTTGTCATTTATAAAGTACTATTGGAAGAAAATTGTCATATTAATAAAGAAAGAAACCACTGTATTGATGTTAGTACAGTCCTAGCTTGTGTTTCTACGGTAGTAAGAACAATTATAATATTTCTTCTTTAGATGTACGTGTGAAAAGGAACGTTTATCTAAAGCCTAATAAACGGTTATCCTTTTCACTAGTACAACATTATAGTAATTACTTCGTTACTACTTTGGTAATTTGTTTTTATAGAGAATAGTTTTTTGACTTCGTATCGTTGACATCATTATACTAAATGACAATAGACGGTATCCGGGAAGGTATATTATATTATATTATTAGTCAATAGATTATATTATTTATCAAAACTACTTAGGCCTTATTTATTTTTAATTCGAAATATTACTATATCGTAGGTGCGTGTGTCATAGCGGAGGTGCATAAAATGATTCATTTTTTAAAATTTTTATTATCGATGATGTTATATAGCGATTTGTCAAAATGTCTTTGTCTTATAATTGCATCCCCCCGTCTTTAGATTACATCGATTTAATGCAGTTGGGACATACAGTACATGCCTAACTCCCGGTAATAAAATGTGAATCTATATACCTTTATCCACCATTCTTTCTTGTCTTTATAGGTTGTTGCTAGTCCCCCATTCCTTCATTCGATCGATATAAGCTTTTCTCAAAGTTGATTTTACATTCAGAGGTAACATAAACGGTACTCTAAAGATGGCGACTTGTTGAATTCCTGTCCCTTTCTTGCCCCTATAGTAATTACCCGATTCAATTCTTCTCTGGATGTAACGGCAAAACGCAAGACAGACTAACGATCGATATTATACTTAGTGCACTTTTCAGTCAATACTTGATAGTACAGGATCGTTGGAGCATTAATGGACACGTTCAAATGTCGAATATTCTCCCACCGTGTATCTGTGTAACAAATGAAACTACATCCATGATATCATAAGACAAAATAAATTGCAATATATTGTTACACAAATATTGATTTCACCTGCGTTACAAAAGAAAGAAAGATAATCGTCTGAAAAGTTATGTTGTCAATACCTATTATAACGTACATTGCGCAATATGTCGGGAAAAGGATACCGAAACTCCCCCCCCCCCCCTTTTTTTCGTTTGTGTCCCGATTTAATTTCTCCCAGGAAACCTCTTGAAGGGCAAATTCCCCTATATTTTGAAAGTTTATGACTATTCTCGATCACGTTTTATATTTTTTCTTCAATTTATCTGGAAATCGAGAAGTGGTCGTCGTAATCGCGAAATTTGTTACAGTATAATGCTCTAATTATAATTGTGAGATTGGACACAAAGCTGTCACTATACCATGTATCTTCAGACCCGAAGTTATTCCACTCGAGCTCATTTTACTAGATCCTATTGTTGGGGCATTGTTGGGGCATTATTTTGGTGGAGTGTGGTGTTATAATCGAATATGTGTCAGCGTTATAAATTTGCCTCATTCATTACATTTTTAATTACAGAAATGTAAAAAAAAAGAAGAAAAACAAAAGACAATTCACACTCGAGTGACATAAGCATACTAAGAGGTTTTAAAGTTGAGTAGCGTCTTGGAACGCTGACATTTTCACTGGAGCATTAAAGTGAAAGTCTTGGGAAGGTAATAACAGAAGCCATGCTAGTGTCATTTAAAGTAAAATCTTATTTACACCAAGAAGGTGATCAAATACCACCTTAAGCCCTAGTTTCCTAATGAAAGCACCCACTTATTCTGTTTGTCGCTTTGGTTGTATAACCCCTAGATTGTCACTGATAGTATAGAGATATGTGGTAAAGATGAAACATAGATGTTAAGAGACCCATCCATGTCATGATGTGTTTGTCCAACTTGAGAAAATAACGTTTCGTTGAAAAAAAGAGATAATGACACCCAAATTAAACTTGTTCAGTGATATACCCCATGGGCCACTAACCCATACAAAAGTGTCATCTCAACAATACACGAGCAAGGAAGTAAGAAAAGTAGTTGTCTAGATGTTATTCAGAGACAATACCTGTTGGGTTGTGTATTCCAACAGGGATTGTATTTTTCCTTGAAGAGACGAATTATTGGAGGACATAACAATACTCAAAAGGACCCTTCGAGCAAATTGACGCGTTCTTTCAAAACATTTTACATTTTCTCGAAACTACTTGAAGAAAGGTCGTATCGTTTCAGGTAATTGGAACAGACCGGTCATGAAGCAAACAGTAATAATGGAGAAAAAAGTCAAGTAATTAGATGGAGATATTAAAGGGGAAAACTAGTTCTTGTTAAACTTAATTTATTTGCTAAAACTTGAGTGTTATCATTGAACACTTTGAATAGTTATGGTTCTTTGAATTCTGTCATATACTTGAGTCTTCCCACCTCTCTGCTTGAATGGTAGAAAGGAATCGTAATGTCTCATTTAGGAGTATGTTTTTATTCAAATGGTATGAGGAAAGTGGGAATAAAATCATTTCTATTGCTTAAAATGTGTCAGATTCCTTCATGTTTATCAGGCCTCTCGAATATAACGATATCATTTCTTTTTAAAGATGAGATGCCATATCATCTGGTGTGCCGTAGGCTCTTAGCATACCATCCCGGTCAGACACTCTCTTGCGGGAATATTGGTTCTTTATTATAGATTTCACTGACATATTTCTCAAACAATATTTCCATTCTTCATTCATAAGTTTCGGCTGACAACTTTCCTCAAAACAATATGTTCTTTTATCGAGTC
Organism: Echinarachnius parma; assembly: GCA_037951105.1. Lineage (NCBI taxonomy): Eukaryota > Metazoa > Echinodermata > Echinoidea > Clypeasteroida > Echinarachniidae > Echinarachnius > Echinarachnius parma. The sequence continues at coordinate 248,417 of JBAMJV010003078.1, forward strand.
AATGAAATGATCTACTTTCTACAAAATGACGTCTAAATGAAAAATAAACAATCTTTTAAATTGTGAAGAAATATCCTATATTAAACTGGAAATGAAGCAAAATCCTGTTTAAGGTTTACAGGGATAAAAAGGATATTGGAAAACAGTATCCCTTATATCCATATAAATGTGAAACGTCCCCCCCCCCCCCCCCATACAAATAGAAGAAAACAAATCTTTGAGACTACCAAATAATTAGGAAGTACGTGGTCTAAGAGGACAAATAGAAGAAAATATGTCCAGGCAACATTGACTATATCTGTACGTATGTGGGGCTTTTCCACATTATGTGTACTTGATGTTTTGAAAGGAAGTACGTTGCCATGGCATCATCAAGCGTTATTTATCTACCGCCCGACCCCGTGTCAGGGTATACCTTCGGTGTCAATAGGGCGCGGTGTTTGTAGCTCGCTACCCCCTCATACCTGTATCGAATACAAGTCCTAGGCCCTGTTGCAGAAAGAGATACAATCGATGTCAGATCATGTGTTCTACATGCGCAAATCTGATTGGTTGAAAAACACAAATTGTCTGACTTACAATTAATTGTAACTTACAATCGATTGTATCTCTTTCTGCAACGGGGCGCTGGTGTAATAACTTGAATTGTCTTCCTTGCTGTATCATGCTTTGACACTGACACGGTTAAATTGCTTATGGGTAATGCATCGACATTTCGTAAACAAAATAATGGCAGGAGAATTATTATTACCAAAGAGTAACTATTACACTACATTGCTTATCAAAGCATGACATTTACTAGCTTCAAACCTCGATCCATAAATTGCATTGATTATCAATGCATCCTATACCATTTCGGTATTACTCATATGTTCATTAGAAAGAAATACACGTCGAACCGATATTTAGTGTAATCGGCCCATTTCGTTGACTTTGATCAACAAACAATGCTCCACGTACCCCCAACATCGTCAATAAATCATTTTGATTCATCTTCAATTACAATCAAACGACTGAAAGGCAGTTACGTGATGACTAAGCTTTTGTATACAATGCTAGAGGTCGATCTTTATGCCAGAATATATCGTTTCATTTGACACGATCTTTGCTGGAGGTAAATCATTAAATACCAGTCACACCATTCAGAAAATTTATTGGAGCATTTCGTTGTCAGAGAGGGTACCAAATCAATAGAAATCATATTGCTCGTGTAACTGAAAGCTGAAAAGGCCTCTGTATTCCATTCTTTTCCCTTCGAATACATATTTCACCTCTCACCTTTAGTAATGTATGATTGTTACGGCTACCCCCCCCCCCCCTCCCCCTTATCTCCACCTTTCTTACTAGTATCTCTGTATCTTTCTCTCTTTAGCTTTTTTTGTCAAAAAAAGTTGTTTACTGCTTAGACCCGACGGCTCCTGACAAGAAGGCTGTCACCAATACATTTGTTGATTTGTTGATTTATTTGTGACGTCATGTGTCAGTTAGGTCGACATCTTACACACAAGAATGTCACCCAAAAGCAGTGGTATAGTGAAAACAGATGACTGGGGACTGGAGATGGGGGCTCCCACCCTTTAAACAATGGTGGATAGGGGGTGGATAGTTCTAATGGCGTAAGTATGATGGGAGGGGCGCGGTTGTGTGAAGCTAACTATATTGACATCATTTCGGGTCTCTCTTGAGGCTTATTTTATTTTTTTTTCGACACAAAGATTAAAGTAGTTTATTTGTTCTCCCTTCTTACAGGTTTGGCTGCAACCTCAAGAACAATGCTACACAGACGACCGCCTAACATAGCACACGGCAACAACATTTTAAATTAAAAGAAAACAAAAACAATGACCGAGCAACCAGCGAAACCCGTGAGTGCGCCCTCTCGGATCTCTAGCCGCGATGACGTGTGGAGAGACATCCGCGACTGGGCCAAGCCCACCAGACGCAGCGAGGTCGATGATGACGACGACGAAGGCGGTGGCGACAACGGTCGCATGATCGGATCGCAGGTCAAGGACAACGTGACCGAGCAGCGGCTGTTGGAAAGCCGGCTGCTCGACCTGTCCAAGGAGCGCTACAAGTTCATCGTGCAGGTTGCCTGGCAACGCAAGGCGTTCATGGACAAGCAGAAGAGGAAGACCAGCGTGATGAAGGACCTGCTGCAGAATGTGGACGTCGCAGAGGCCAGCGTGAGCATGAACGCGCAGCGCAGTAAGAACAACCGCAGCAAGCTGACGGAGAAGCTGGACACGTACCGTGACCTAGTGAAGAAGACGTACAGCGAGCAGCGAAGGTTGGAGCTGGAGATGCAACGGAAGGCCACAGGACCCGAGGAGATGAAGCCAATTATCCCGGGTACCTTTGAACCAATCTACAAGACAGAGCCAACGTTCAGTGCGCGAGGTAAACGGCGAGGTCCTTTAAGAGGAGACGAAAGAGGCGCGAGCCGTGGCGGTCACGGCGAAGCCGAAGCAAATCGGAGGAGAACGCAAAATCCGACGATGTTCCCCGCGATCAAGCCACCGGAGACGTCGTCGACGTCCCGGCAGCAGAGTGTTCCGCCAAACTTCATGCGCCGCGGACAGCTGAGTAGAACCAGCACCCGAAGCCGCCTCCCGGACCCGGTCATGTCCAATCGCTCAGGAACCGCCCCGGATGGTCAGTCCAAAGTCAGCGTCTCTGCAGAGAACTTGCCTCGCTACCTCAAGTACCGGTCTTGTTACGACGGTCGGTTCAAACGTTTAGAGAGATCACTGTCGGCATCCTATGATGGCAAGACAGGCTCTAACATCGAGAGTATCCTCAATGGACTACCCTCCAGGAGCATGTCTGTCGCCCTCTAGCGATCTATTAACAGACACTTCAAACATCTACCCAGTGGCGAAATGCAATTGTAGCATGTTTTCCAAAAAGAGACATAAGACAACAAAACAAGTAGTAGTAGACTTCAATGCTGACCAAATCATAGGAAATTGCGTTATTATAGGTAGTGGTAAACACCACCTTTATTCAGGTAAAAACGGACCATGTTTAGCCTAATTAGCTGTACAGATTTCACTTGAGCTGTTCGGAATGCAATGGGAGCTGCAAAATGTTTATGTGTAACATATAATTTAAATATAATTATTGTTCAAAACTGTAGTTATGCTTGTGGTATTTTGAAAATATCTGAAATATTAAAATGATTATGGTCCTGGGATTAAATAGAGTTAATATACTATCGAATTTCGAAGTATAACCACCAACCATGGATACAAACACCAGAAAATAAATTACTATACCGCATCGTCATTTTGATGAATACTATAGAAATGTACACACGACAACATTAGGATGTAATAATTGTAAATTATGTAAATTATGACATTTATATATTTTTTAAAAACAATTATGCACTTGCGATAGAAAGAAAAGCGGTCAATATATTTAAGTCATATAACTAATATGTTGTTCTTTCTTTCCCATATTTATTTTGGCAAAACATGTAGAAACCCTGACTGATTAAAGACGATTTGACAAATGTTAACATTAAATTTACTATGAAAATGAATTTATGTCAGAGATGACACTTTACAACATTCAATGTACAACTACGCATTAAATATTTGTATGTATGTTTTTCTCAATTATGTTGGTTGTATCGATATAAATCATTGGATGCGTTAGAGCCCTCAATAGTGCTTATGAAAACGGTCGCCATCTTTATACTTTCACAACGATAAGTTCAAAAATATGAATCAACAATAATGGGACTTAATTCGTGATTACTCGAGGAAAATTTCCAAAAACACAGAAGTTGATAATTTTCCATGGACCGTCTGGAAAACAGCCATTGGCTGAGTATCGGTTCTGTGGGGGAAAATAGTTGAAGAGTTGAATGATTGAATTCAAAGATGGCCGCAATTGTGGCTGACTTTTAAATACGTATTAAATAGGGCAACCTTTTCCAGTGATTTATATCGGTGTGTCTTTGTTATAATTATGCTATACAAAATGGTTTGCGTCATAGCCAATCTTGCCTGGTTCCTCAACGTTGGCTGCACAATTTATTCATATCAAAATGATTCCATCCATGTATATGATAAACGTAATTATTATGAACAATGTTATATAATATTTCAATGTAGCACTGAAATGAAATGCAGTAAATTCATTCAATTGAAATGATTATAGAGCACTGATAATTGAATACAATGATTTTGCGTTCTTTTGTATTCGAACTTATTTCGTATCATCCATGTATACCAATTTATATAATAAACGTAATATAAAACGTTTTATGCTATTACTTATGTTGTAACACTGAAATTAAATTTACTGTTATGAATTCAATTTTAAAATGTAATATATCGATAGTAAGGCTGAGTCGGTTCGGTCGATCACACCGGTTACCGACCGTTTCAATCGGGACCCGGTTTCGTTATATCGGTAACGGTGCCCCGAAAAAAAATAAAAATAAATAAAATGTTTTAAAATAAATTAAGATTATCACTTAATGTAGCGGAATTCAAGTAAAAACGGGGCAATTGATATCATTTACTTTAAAGAGTGGTCATTTTCAAGAAATTCTTGGTTCGTTACTTTGTTTGACAGTCAGAAATTGAACAGGAAGCGCAAAATTGCTAGTCATTTGAACGATATTGTTGGCGGATGTGCACACAAAGTTAGTCCGATACTCCAGGGGAGTTGTCTAATGGATCTTCGTATGATCCAGCTGATGAGCCAGTGCATTCAAAAAATGGCTCAAAATACGTATTTTGGTCATTTGCAACATTTTAAAATGTTTTGATATTCTACTTACAGGATTTCATGGCGTTTGATAGCTGAACAGAAATAAAAATGAGCCCCAAAACAATGAAAACAATTACGCAAAATATCGATAAAAAACGGCTACATGTATGGTATTGGGTCCTATTACCGGATACCATTTCTTTACGCCATGGAAACGATCAACATGAAGAAAAGAGATATGAATAAAACACAAATAAGTGATCTATATATTCTCAAGATAAAGAATTGATAACTTATTTCGTAGAAAAAAGCGGCAAACTTCCACAAATTGAACTTTTACGGCACCCTTTCAAGAAAGCAGATTTTTTGTAGCGCACAAACCGGGTTGTATTAACCGGACGCACCAAACGTGAATGTTTTGCATGGGAATGTCATTGACATGCGCGCTGCCACTGGTGCGCGGCAAAACGCGCGTATAACGCCTCAGGGCGCTTATTTTCTTCGGGAAATGGTGGAAAATGTTTGCTAAACATCCATTTATTATCCTCCGTTAATGCCGACTTTCAAATTCAACTTTCAAAATTCGAACGTTTTTCCTATTGGAATTTGCATGTACGGTAATACAACCCGTTCGGTATTGCAACCCCTTGCTATATAACGTATGGCGGATGAATTAACATAGCTCCGTCGCGGAAGAATCTCGCGTAAGAAAAAAGACCCGTAACTGTACCTGCACGCAAAGTATACGAGCGATATGCATGAAACAGCGGCTCGAAAACTTGCTGCTAGCTAGCTACAACCTTCGATATTAGCCGTCCGGTTTCAGTTAACCTCACGATTAGTCACAAATTTATAGATAATTCAGCACAGTTTTTTCATTGTTTTGGGGGTGATTTTGTATTCTGTTTAGCTTTCAAATGCCATGGGATCATGTAAGTAGACAGAGGTATTAGCAGAGGGCAGTGGCTCACATGTCACAAGCGATCGTACATGTGATGTTCCCCCCGACTGGCGGGCTAAGTTTCTGTGAAACGTGTGGCGTAATCCTGAACCAACGATCGATTTCTAGATCCAATTTACTTTGGAAAAAATACTTTTCTTGCAAAACTCGAGTTAATTCTGGATAGTCTGTAACTATTTTCCCGTAAAGATTGATATGTAAATTCATAAAAGCCTCAGTATTTGTTATGTTATTTCCATATAAAAAGAGAAATATAAGCCCCGAACAGTGCATTTTTGCCGATGCTTGCACGATTGCGTGATTTTACCCGTCCGAGTTTCGACGGTAAAAATTTATCGGGATACCGGTTCCCGACCGGTAAAAGTTTATCGGGACCCGGTTCCGAATATATCCGACATGACTCAGGCTTAATCGATAGAAAATTGGACATTGAATACAACGATTCTGTTTTCTTTTTTATTCGAACTTATTTGACTGTATAATTCTATCCGTTTATATGATAAAACGCAGTATATAACGTGGCACTGAAATTAAATTTACTGTATGAATTCAATTGAAATGTAAGATATCGATAGAAAATTGGACATTGAATACAACGAACTCCTGTTTGCTTTCGTATCACAATGTACTTTGTACAATTCCACTTGTATTCATCTTGTTCCATTATAAATATGAAACTGAATCAAACTTCAAGATTTATGATTCACCAATTACATTGACTGATCTGAATGTGTTATTATTATTATCATTGTCATGATACAGAAGCGTGTGAGAGCATGTTGCGAATGGATTTTGTATGTGTATAATATCAAGGAGGTATCATTGGACCCCTTTGAAAAAACAGCTTGTAGCTGACAAGGGCAATCCATCCCATGGGTGGAGAATAAATATTTTTAAAAAGGTAACCCTAGAAATATATTAAATATATGAAAATGAACAAAGACAAATAGGCTTCGCAGGGAATCGAACCCGAGACCTCCGAATTGCTAGACCCGTGCTCAACCATCGAGCGACAAAGACCCTTGAATGGGGACGTTCACATTTAAAGGGATCTAGTACCTTTGTTGGCAATTGCAAAAAGGGATGAGTAATTACTAAAATGTGTATTGGAGTGATCTGATATATGTCCACAAAGTATACTGTGTGCAAATTTCACGTTAATTGGATGTTTTTTGGCTGAGATAATTATTTTGAGCAAAAATGCAAAGTGATATTCACTAACTCATTGTACTTACTTTGTACACGGCATGAAATTATCCCGTAGACAATTTCATATCTGAACACTTCAATCGTAGATATCTTTTGAACGAAATGGAAATTTGAAAAACCGAAACCTGTCCCTTGATTTTATTGTTAATATGACTATGATAAGGTATGAGAGAACCACTAGAGTTCCAAGTAAGGTTTGGGGATTTGGACAATGTTACTAAGGCCCTTTAAATCTGATAAAAACCCCGTCAGAGACTTCCGAGAGTACCGGTTTAGCAATCTGGGCCTGTTTCATAAAACTTCTGCAATTGTTGTACGTGTCCTATTATTATAACTAGTTGGTCAACAGCCAATCAGCGTGGAGCTAATTGGAGATGTTGCGATGGTAGTTACAATAATTGGACACTTACAACAATTGCACACGTTTTATGAAACGGGGCATATTCCAGCTAGGCGACTCCCAATTACTTTTCCCATTTAAATTCATTCAATTTAGTTCTGGGGGGGGGGGGGGGGTTTCACAAAGATCCTAAGTTGAACTTAACTCTAAGTTGGACTTAAAAAGTATGGAAAGGCACTAGTTTATTTGAAAATTTGTTGTAAAAGTCCCCTTTCAAAGGCATAAAATGTTGATTCAAATCATTAATATTTTCTATTATCAAGGAGGTTTCTTGTTCTTGATGCAACATTGGTGAAAAGTCTAACATTCTTTTTTTTTTTTTTTTACTGTTGAATATATTTTATTCAAAGGCTAAAAATGGCTTTCTATAATAGTTAGGTCCAACTTAATTTGGACTTAGAAGTTAAGTTCAACTTAGAATATTTGTGAAACACCCCTGGTCAGTTTAATCAAGGACTGCTTCAATTTCAAAGCTCTTTATGGGGGGGGGGGGGGGGGGGGGGTTCTTTTATAAATATTAATTCCTGTGATAGGTGAAGACGGTCAGATGAGCCAGACGCAATCTCAGTTGAACGTCAGAGACTGATTTTGGTATATATCTAAAGATCAGGCCCCATATTCATGAAACCCCGCTAGCTTAGTTCATTGAGCAACAAACAGTTTTCCTAGTCCCCAACTATATAGGGTAAACTGGCTAAGCCTTAGGTACCCTCTAAGTTAACCTTAGTTAGCAACTAAAAGATATTGTGCATAATACTTAGCCACGTCATCCAACATAGACTTAGCAAGGAAGCGGGCTTTCATGAATATGGGCCCTGCATGGCTCTGTGTTACAACATTTCAGAGCGCTGCAACGCGCTCTGCAACATTTGGTTGAGCGCCCCTTATGTTGAAGTTAGGAAATGGTAACAAGACATGAAGACTGTAAAATACAGATTTTGTGCTTGGGTCCCTTCTTCCCCATCCCCACCACATACAAATAACAGTAATAACTTTAATATGGTATTATCATGGATAACAAATGAATTAATTGATATTCTTTATCAAACATTTGTTTTAATTTTCAAGTCATGTGTTCTAACTCTGTAATACGTCAACTTTCCAGGGACGAAAAGTCCCAATTAAAGGGGTAGTACAGTTTTGGTCAAACTGAATGTTAGTAACCAAAACCTGCACAATTACATTATATACAAACGAATAGTTAAAGGAATGAAAAATTTCAAATGACTAAGTAAAAAGCCTGTTATCATTTAAAAAGAGTCGTTAAAACTCATGAGGGCGCTTTCTAAAAACACATTGGTTTAAAACATTTTTTATAAAATAATTGTGTATGTGATGTTTTGTTGAAATAATGATTAAATAGAGAGATCATCAACAACCATTTTAAACCTCTTTTGTAAAATTGTGAAAAAGTGTAAGCATTTTATTTTGTTTTCCTTAAAGGGACTTAGTAACATTGTCCAAATCCTCAAAATAAAATTGTAATTCTAGCGGTTCCCTTATACCTTGTTGTATTCGTATTAACAAAAAAAATCATGGGACAGGTTTCGGTTTTTCAAATTTCCCTTTCGTTACAAAGATATGTATGAATGAAGTATTCAGATAAGAAAAACTCCGGGCGAGTTGTTCATCCCTGTACAAAGTGAATACAGTGAGTTAGTGAATATCACCCAATATCACTTTGCATTTTCGCTCATTACTTGGCCATGCAATGTCCATTTGACTTGAAATTTTCACACAATACCCTGTGGACATATGAGATAACAACACTATACATTTCATCAACCATTCATCACTTTTTGCACATGTCAACAAAGTTACTAGATCCCTTTAAATCATCAAATAAACATTCTGATCGGATATATTTCTTGATATTCCAGCTGTTTCTGAACCGATTTTGATCAAATAAAGTTTATTCTGTCATTAAAATTGTATGCCCTTTCAAATTTGACACTCAGTTTTTCATTACCTCACAAAAAAATTCTTGAAGCGCCCTCTATATACCAAAACTGAATTACCCCTTTAAGCATATAGTATTATAGGAGGGGCCAAGGCGCGTTCTTGTAAATATATCAGGCGATGTGTACAGGAGTGATCAAAAGCAGATCACGGAAAACTACGAGCACTGCGTCTCGATCCCAGACGTAAATAAGCATAATTTATTGAACGCGTTTGTAAAAACAACAACAACAACAACAACAATTACCACCTATAGCTTTTCGACATACCCTGACAATTCGCTTGGAGCGGAAGCAACAACAACGTTATTATACAACTAACGAATGGGCTTCTTGTGATAGTCAAATCTATTACCGAGGTGGGCTCAAAATGATTATTACCCGAAGCGTAGCTGAGGGTAATAGTCATTTTGAGCCCACCGAGGTAATATATTGCCTATCACAATCAAGCACATTCGTTAGTTGTTTTATATCACTCATCAATATCAGTGATTATGTTCAGCTTATAGCAAAATAAGTGAAAATCTCTTGAATATTTCATCAAATCGCTTGTAAATTTTGTTATAAAAATCAATCGACATTAATGAAGCCAGATGAGCCTCCAGAACCTGGGCGCATCTAATACGCTTAAAGTCATTGTTATTTTGCGCATACAATCACAAAGACGCAAAACCGAGTGCGCACCAACGCGCTGGCAGTTGCGCACATACGCAATGAATGCGTGCTAACGCTCCCACGGATGTGCTTATTGGCTGTCTTGGCGTTCTTCTTCCTAGGGTGTTAGTTTTTTACCAGCAATGGCAATCACGTGACTAGAACGTGTGCGCCATAGAGCACTGCACAAATTTGATCGCGTGTGCATTTTGCTTAAACACATGATCTATGGGACGAACGCGTAACGAACTTTTAGTGTTAATTTTTTGCTAACAGCCCGGTCAAGTGATTGCGCGGGGATTGCGCGTGTTGTCCAAAACTATCATTTGTCAAATACAATGGTAAAACGATCTTATGAGGGATATAATATACAACTAACGAATGGGCTTCTTGTGATAGTCAAATCTATTACCGAGGTGGGCTCAAAATGATTATTACCCGAAGCGTAGCTGAGGGTAATAGTCATTTTGAGCCCACCGAGGTAATAGATTGCCTATCACAATCAAGCACATTCGTTAGTTGTTTTATATCACTCATCAATATCACGGATTGTGTTCATCTTATAGCAAAATAAGTGAAAATCTCTTTAATATTTCATAAAATTGCTTGTTAATTTTGATCTAAAAATCAATCGACATTGATGAAGCCAGTATCCATGGAGCATCTAATACGCTTAAAGTCATTGTTATTTTGCGCATACAATCACAAAGACGCAAAACCGAGTGCGCACCAACGCGCTGGCAGTTGCGCACATACGCAATGAATGCGTGCTAACGCTCCCACGGATGTGCTTATTGGCTGTCTTGGCGTTCTTCTTCCTAGGGTGTTAGTTTTTTACCAGCAATGGCAATCACGTGACTAGAACGTGTGCGCCATAGAGCACTGCACAAATTTGATCGCGTGTGCATTTTGCTTAAACACATGATCTATGGGACGAACGCGTAACGAACTTTTAGTGTTAATTTTTTGCTAACAGCCCGGTCAAGTGATTGCGCGGGGATTGCGCGTGTTGTCCAAAACTATCATTTGTCAAATACAATGGTAAAACGATCTTATGAGGGATATAATTTTGTTTATTGTTTATTGTAGACACAATTGGCTGCTACATTAGCAAAGGCCACCACCCCTCCTTGGTTACTGATCAATATTCTTGCCCACATATTACATTCTGTAAACATTTCAGATAAGTTACAGTAATAGGCTACACTCTAGTTTATGCTACAGTCACATTTGCTCTACGGCGAGCGTACGGCGGCCGTACGCCCCCGAAATCGAGAGAAACGTGCAGCGGCCGCAGAAAATCTGCGGTGGCCGCAGGGTCCCCGTACGGCGTAACCGTATATTTTACAGGCCGTAGGGGTCGCCGTAGAGTTCTAACTAAAAGTTATAACTCTTTTTCATTTCTACGGTCGCCGAAGCAATTATACACGCCGTAGCCATGGCTACCACTCCTATACTCTATAGGGGTGTAGCTGTAGCGTCAGTCTGGCCGCACGGTTGCCGTATGGCCCCCCTGCGGCCGCCTTGCGGTCGCTTTGCGGGCACCTTGCGTCTGCCTTGATATTTGTTCATATAACCTACGGCAACCGCAGGGACGCCGTAAGGCAACCGTGCGTCATCACTTTAAAGGCCGTACGGCAGCCGCAGATTTTCTGTCTCCACAAATTAAAGATATGCCGTGCGGCGGCCGTGGCAAATGTGACTGCTAATGCATGTGACCGTAGAAATTCGACGGCGGCCCTATTTTTGTAATTGGCCGTAGAAATTTTAGACCGTACGGCCGCCGTGTCAAATGTGACTGAGCCATATAGTCAGGTTCACTATGTAAAGTTGTAAACTTTTTGGGGGGATTTGTAAACCTATACATTTTTGGAATCTGTATAGTATAAGAAGTCAGAAAACCAATGTTTACAATTTGCCGGAAGCATTTATGGCGGCCATCTTGGATTTTCAAAATGGCCGCCATAACAATAGGTGTTTCTCATTATCTCAGCTTCCAGGTGGCCTAGAGTAATGATTTTAATGGCTAAACATATGTTTTCAGGGATGGGGAAGACAGTGGTACAATGTAAAATAAGATAAACATAACAACAAAGCGGCCATCTTGGATTTTCAAAATGGCCGCCTTGAAAATCAGTGTTTTTCAATATTTCAGCATTCATGTGGCCTAGAGTCATGATTTTAACGGCTAAACATCCATTTTAAGGGACTAGGAGGCCAGTGGTACAATGTAAAATTAGTCAAACATAAGGTTCCACAAAGCGGCCATCTTGGATTTTCAAAATGGCCAACTTGAAAATCAGTGTTTTTCAATATCTCAGCATCTAAGTGGCCTAGAGTCATGATTTTAATGGCTAAACATACATTTTCAGGGATTTGGAAGCCAGTGGTATGAATTAAAATACCGTAAGCTACACACAACCACAAAGCAGCCATCTTGGATTTTCAAAATGGCCACGAAAATGCGTTTTGTTTTACTATTTCGGTATGCAAGTGGCTTAAAGTCATGATTTTAACGGCTAAACATACATTTTCAGGGATGAGGAAACCAGTGCATGGTACAAAGTAAATGAATCTAAACATTACCTAAAAGCGGCCATCTTGGATTTTCAAAATGTCCACCTTGAAAATACGTTTTTTTCTCACTATTTCAGCATCCAAGTGGCTTAGAGTCATGATTTTAATTGGTAAACATACATTTTAAAGATGAAGAAGCCAGTGGTTTAAAGTAAAGTAAGCTTAACATGATATAGATTATAATGTTAGTTTCATTATTACAGATGTTCTTAATGGTTCAGAACTTCAATGTGTAGCACGTTACACCTCTAGCATGTCTAGATAGCTTATTGACATATTTATGCAGAGTCTTTGCATTTCATCATCCTCATCACTGTCACTGGTCGACAGCATATTATTCCTACAGTCCTCGTCATTCTTGCACTGAGTGCTACACTGGCATAGGTCTATGCATGATACATTATTGGACCTACACCATGTACACGAGCATCAATATGTTGGAACAGTCTGCTTGGGTCCTACTAATTAGCGCCAACAAGTGCAAAATAATGCGACAAGCGCGAAGAAGTGCGAACCTGCTGTGTCACTATAGCCATGCTACAGCGGATCCCGGAACTGGTGCAGAGCAATACCTGCCTGGCCCCATAATGTGGCATGGATCTGGACTCGTTGGATGTGCTGCTTGAGAAGCAATGCTGACATATCCGCCTGCTTTGAGGTAGACTTGCAGCATGCAGGTTGCCTTGCCTATGTGATAGAACCGTCCCGTGTTGTATTCCCCCTTGAATGCATGGAAGGCTGGTAAAGCCTTTGCTCTTTCTGAACCTAGAGCTGTCTATATTGGCTGCACTGAGACCACTCCGGACGCCATTTCTCAGCAGAAGGTCATAGTGTGCTATGACCGACTCTGCATCAGGTGGGTTACTCTTTGAAATCAGCGCGGCATTGTGTATGAGCAGTGTATCCGCCTCTTCATGATTGTTGTCCTCGCTTTTCAGCTCGCTGTTGCTCCTAGTTCGTCCTGTGGCAGATGCGATAATCAGCGTTGATGAGCCTTGGTTGTACTCCAGTGTTTTTGCTGCAAGATACTCAGTCAGGTCAGCCTTCGTTCTGAAAGGGGAAAGGAACCGGCTAATTGGGATGTGATTGATGTTGGTGTCACCTCTGGTCTGATAATGGATCAGATCCTTCCCTTGACTCTGTTTCTCCCTTGTGGTATTCTTCAGGAAATCAGCTTTGTATGTCTCCAACACCAGAATGATATAATCACACAGTATGGTATTGAAGCATTCATTGAGGTATGTGACTGTCACTACCAGACTAATGTCTCTGATAAGATCATTCTGGTGTATGAAACAAACAAGCCTGATTCCCTGAAGAATACCACAAGGGAGAATCAGAGACAAGGAGATTTTCCGATCCAATATCATATATCAGAGATGACACCAACATATCACATTCCAATTATGACCCGTTTCTTTTCCCACGACAAAACGAAGACTGATCCGACTGCGTATCTGACAGCAAAAACACTGGAGTACAACCAACATGACCGAGAATGGTGGATCAGCGGTTGGAATGTCCGCCTCATGCACGGGAGGTCCCGGGTTCGATCCCAGACCGGGTCATACCAAAATGGTACCTTCTGCCTTCTAGCCAGGCGCTTGGCATCTATATAATGGAGAAGGGAATTTTAATCACACAATTTACCAGAGGACTGACCGGCCCCTTCTGTAGCTTTCGCTACATTTTGTAGACGTGTGGCATAGGGCTAATGAATCGGAGATAGGCGCCGCCTTATATGCCAACATTGGCAAGGGAATGTCTTTAACTCTTAACTTTTTAACAACCAACATGACCAGGGCTCGTCAAAGCTGGATATTGCATCTGCCACAGGGCGTATTAGGAACAACACCAAGATGCAAATCGAGGACAATGATCACGAAGAGGCGGATACACTGATGATCCACAATACAGGCATCAAAGATAAGCCTGCCTGATGCAGAATTGGTGGTTTTCATTCCATACACTGATAATCTGGTGCTGGTCATGGCACTATTCCTTTGCTGAGAAACCCGTCCATGTCGATGCCTTCCGGAGTAGTCCAAGTACAGCCAATATAGGCAGCTCTAGGTCCAGAAATGCAAATGCTATTCTAGCCTATCACGCAATCACAGGGGCAGGCAACACAGGACGGTTCTCTTGCATAGGCAAGTCAACCTCAACAGGTGGAGAAGTCACTGAAGATCGGCTGTCATCACTTTCTACATTCGTATGTACTGCATACGCACTAAAGGGCATCGATATTGCATCCCCGAGTTGTTCCAAGCAGCACATTCACTGAGTCCAGAACCGGGCCACATGATGAGGTCAACAAAGCCTTGCTCAGCAGCCGTTCCTGGATCCACTGCAGCATGACATCTACAAGGACACATCAGCTGATCAGGTAAATCCGGTCCTCCCAACCTTCAAAGCCATCATCGAGATGGTGAGATGCCAGTGCAGAGAAGACTGTTCAACATTGATGCTCTTGTAAGTCCAATAATTTATCATGCATAGTTCAGCATGAACTCAGTGCTAGAATGACGAGGACTCTCAGAATGACATGTTGCCGACCAGTGATAGTAATGATCATGATGATGATTATGACAGGCAAAGATTTTGCTATAAATTTGTCCAAGAAGCGACCTAGACATAATAAAGTTATGACTTGCTACACATAAAAGTGTCGAGCCATAATTAACAAACATTATAATATGGTGAACAAGATAAACTGCTATATTGTTATGCAAGCTTTTTTAAATGTTATACCACTGGCTTCCTCATGTGCGAAAATGTATGTTTAGCCGTGGAAATAATGACTCTAAGTCTATTGGATGCTAAGATATTGAGAAACAGAGATTTTCAAAGCGGCCATTTTGAAAATTCAAGATGGCCGCCTTGTGGTTATGTTTAACTTATTTTACAATGTACCACCAGTTTCCTCATCCCTGAAAATGTATGTTTAGCCATTAAAATCATGACTCTAAGCCACTTGAATGCTGAAATATTGAATAACACTGATTTTCAAGGCGGCCATTTTGAAAATCCAAGATGGCCGCTTTGTGGTTATGTTTATCTTATTTTACATTGTACCACTGTCTTCCCCATCCCTGAAAACATATGTTTAGCTGTTAAAATCATGACTGTAAGCCACTGGAATCCTGAAATATTGAAAAACACTGATTTTCAAGGTGGCCATTTTGAAAATCCAAGATGGCCGCTTTGTGGTTGTGTTGATCTTATTTAACATTGTACCATTGTCTTCCCCATCCATGAAAACATATGTTTAGTCGTTCAAATCATTACTCTAGGCCACCTGGAAGCTGAGATAATGAGAAACACCTATTGTTATGGCGGCCATTTTGAAAATCAAAGATGGCCGCCATAAATGCTTCCGGCAAATTGTAAACATTCGTTTTCTGACTTCTTATACTATACAGATTCCAAAAATGTATAGGTTTACAAATCCCCAAAAAAAGTTTACGAAAGCTAAAATTTCGACATAGTGAACCTGACTAATAAGTTTACTAGTTTTGAAGTTCCCCAAAAGTTGACAACCATTCCATACCATTACTAAAATACCAACCAGAGCCTCTGTTCTGTCTTACTTTTCATATCTTTAAACTTTTCGTACCGTTGTGCTTTTCCCCCACAGCTTGTTTCCCCGCTGAGAAAACAAACACTTCACATATATATATATACATGTATAGGCTACTTCAATTTTCTGTAGTACAGAATACATGGATTATTGGAATAAGAACAATTGAAGAAAATAAAGCGCGCCTTGACGTCAATAGATAACGGAGAATCGGGCATTGTAGACAAGAAAGAGAGCGCCGAAAGCTGATGAGATTAGGATTATTACGGCAAACATTCGAGCTATTGACAAAACACATTCATTGCTATTGAGCACAGTACACTCCGGAGTGCACTCTTAATTCTGCCACATACAGTGGCGTAGCAAGTGCTTCCTTACTTCTGGGGGTTCACAATTTAATCAAGTCAGAAATAAACAACTCTTACTGGGGGTTTCGTTCATAAATACGACTAACTTTTTTTTGTTTAAATGTATAATTAATTTATCTCCCCATACCAGGAAGGCCATTAAAGCCAGTAAACCGTCGGAACATCTATAGACAGATTCGCAGGTCTAACTCTAATGTTTTTGTACCCTCATGTTTTTATTCGCATATATGGGGTATACTCTTCGTATTTTTTCACATTTAGTTAATATTTGTTGTTATTGCTTTGCCATTTTTATTTGGGGCAAGTATCCTGTCCACATAATTCGACGGGGACAAATTAAAAGGGGGAATATGTGCCAAAAATAAAATAATAATTATATGCCTTATTATATTTTCTACGCATGGGGCAGCAAGAATGCGGACAAAATCACCACAGGGGATGAATAATTGCCCCCTGCAATGCTTTACAACTGACCAACACCGACCGATCCATCCACCATGCGTATTTCATAATTCACCATTCTTCTATAGTCCTATTTGTATAGTTTGAAACTGTATTGCACGAAGTTTGAAGTGGGTCACTTTGTGGGTTTTCAAAATATCCTTGGGGAATAATATCACATGTATATTATAATAAACTGGGAACTTGTTATTCTTCTTCTTCTCACATGTCTCATGTAGCCCTACAAGCGTCTGTTGACTCTGTTCCCAAATGTGCCGAGGAATAGAGTGAACATTGTCCACATGAGTGTAAGCAAGTAAAACTATTTCCCTAAAGTTTGCTAGCTAGTAGGCCAAAAGATGGGGGTAGTGGTCCCCCAGGCTCCCTCGCTGTAATGTGACGAGGGTGCTTCGCAGGGGGGGTCCGTCTCTTCTTTGAAGGGTACCCATCCGAGCCCGCCTCTCGTGGCTCGTTCACGCAGAGCGTCCCATGGCAACCAACCGCAGCACCCCTCCAGTATACCCCAATTATACAGCGTGCGTGGTATGTCAATGGGTGCAGCGAACCGCCTTTCTTTCTTCAATGACTAAATTATACAGTGTGTGTTTACCCAGACGAAATTCATACAGAATATCGTCGATTATAAAGTTGTTCTTCTGAAAGAGGGATATACATCGTAAAACGTCTTGGTATTTGTTCGGTAAGTATAATATATGATTGATGTTTGCTGTCTATGTCCATATGTTTAGTTTTGTATTATCGTTATGATGTGTTTAATAGTTTGGTAATTGTTTTACGGAGAAGTATATTACCCTATGGATATAAGTTTGGATAGTTGGCATATAAAACCGTTCAGCATCAATAGGCCTACCTCCATCATTGTTCATTATTGATTTCGTTTTTTAGATTTGTCATGTAGTATATACATACGTACAGTAATCCTCATAACGAATTGATGATTTTACTATACTTTATAGTATGTTTTACATAGCAAAGCACGAAAACAACATATTAATATATAATTAATTCGTTCATTCCATTATTTTACATTAATTAATTTGTGTGCAGTGCAAGTTTACAAATGCATTTGTTCATTATGATTTCGGTTTTCCATTAACCATTTGTCATGCAGTTTACTTTTGTGAACCCTGACCCACACACTGCTTCTAACTATTTTCTTCTGTCTTGTAACTTGTATTTTTGTAATTTGTGCATAATATATAGTTGTGTTGTATTTTACATTGTATTGTGCTTTTTGGTCGAATAAATAATAATAATAATAATAATAATAATAAAAGATGAATATTCTCATAATAAGTATGGTGATTATACCATAGTAATGTTATCCGATAACAATAGTGAAATTTGATTAATTTGTTAATTACATTGATTTATTCAGTTATTAAAATACAATGCAAGTTTTAACGTTGCCACTTAATTATTGACAAAATGTACACTAAAGTAAGGTATACAAATGCAGTTCAATTCAAATAACATGGTAACATGGCACAAACTGGTACACGCATTGTTAACATAAATATTATATACTCAATATCATGAAATATTATATAGTTATGATGCAACAACAATTCGGTTTGCCCTGACTACTCAGTTTGTGTGAAGTTTATGGACTATGTTCTGTCTATTCATAATCATGATGATGATGATGATGATGATGATGACGATGAAGATTATGATGACGGCGATGGAAATACAGATAATGAGTACAATAAGGATACCAACACTATCACTATACTGCGCCGTTAACCGTTAAACTAATCTCTTTGCTATAGATATCGAAACACAGATTGCCATGTTGGTATTATACATTATATTCAAATTATACATGTTAAATGTGATTAGGCGAGCTATACATCAATCGAGAAAAAGTTAATCAGCTTTTAACCGCGTTTACATTTATTATTAAGGCCTTGTGACTGTGTGTGACCAGAAACATTATCATGGTTATTAGTGCTCCGATTCGTCCACGTGAAAGGCGTTTTTACCCTCATTGATTTCATTGTGGCTGCGTGAATTCACTCTCGTGTTAGAGTGCAATTTGGTTTAGTCGACACCGATCACATGTTCTGTTTCCCGGTGTCGATTGTCATAACAAACAATTAATGTTGTCAAACGGATCTAGTAACATTGTCCAAATCCTCAAAATCCAATATAGTAGGGTGTTCACTGCAGTTTGGGGTACGATTGTTTTACTTGGCATACATACTCCTTGGATCAAAAGAAGAAAATTCATCCAAAGAGACACTCTGTATCTATGCAAATTTGGCTTAATTTCCATAATTTATGCAAATTTATTAATGGAAATTGGATATTCCATGAAATTGGTGTCTTTATTGACATATTTGAAAGCGAACATATTCCTTGGATCAAAAGAAGAAAATTCATTCAAGGAGACACTCTGTATTTATGCAAATTAGGCCTAATTTCCATAATTTATGCACATTTATTCATGGGAATGGGATATCTTTAAAAATGGTGTATTTATTGATATATTTGAGAGATCTTATTCCTTGGATCAAAAGAAAAACATTCATCCAAAGAGACACTCTGTATCTATGCACATTAGGCCTACCGATTATTCCATCATTATAACAACATACTAAATAGCATGTATTTTGACTGAATAAAAAGTAAATCAGACATATTAACTAATAATTGTGTCCTTATTGGTCCCGTTATTGTGTCTCGCTTTGATAAGGTTCAATGTTTATCATACTAAAGGCCAGTAGATTATAATAATGTTATATGAATCATATGATTTTGATTATGATATGATTTCGATTCTCATTACTCATTTATGTATGATCAGTATATCTATATCGTTCATGCCGTACGATGGTTTCATTATTGTGTCTATCATTATAATGAAGGCCAATATAATAAATTATATGAGATATGATTTCGATACTGATTACTCATTTACGTGTGATCCGTTTCGTCAACTATAGATGCGTTCATGGTACGCTGACTTCATTATCAGACCAACATGATATTAATTTGTCTTATCTGGGGCATTAATCTATAGAGTACACACGATAACGCAACGATAACAATCATATAATATAACTAATTCTATACTCCCATTCTCTCCCACACAGACAATTGCGACTGACTGCACCATGGACGACCTGCGATACCTATCCGTTACCATGGCAACGTGCAAACAAAGCCCAGTGGAGGTGACATTTCTATTCCTGACGAGTCAAGTGCGTTCCCGCAGGAGCATGGGTCGTGCGGAAGTGTAGTAATGACTTATGATAGATGTATGATGGATGACCTTTGACTTCGCAGACCAAGCGAGCGTTTTTGTTTTGGTGAACAAACAATGAACAATTCTGAGTCTTCACAAAAGTTTTGATCTCAGAAGCCAAGTACATACACAGTGATTGTTTCATTTTCGTTTATAGCGCGTTGTGCATCGCGAATGACGGTGGTGTTTTAGGGATACCTTGCTGAGAGCAGGAGAGATCGAAATTGAACATAAGGGGATGGACGCTAACGAATATTGGAGACATCTTGGATATAACATATCCTGTTGCTAGCTACGTGGAATCTTTACCTTTGCCGATTTAACACTTCTTTTATCGTCTTCAAATGGGACATCCAGGATTAAACACCCATCGGTATTTTTGTGACCAAGTGTTAATTTGACGAACGTCATAAGGTTATATGTGTGACTGTGTTGCTTTTGTTGTTTCGGTCATCATTGGAAATCCAACGACGTTGCAATTGAATTTGCCAATCTGAAGAACAGCGCCTAATAACTAACTATATTTAAGCGAAGTTCCAACATTGTAGGCCACCATATTCCATGCAGTGAACATCTTGAAGGAACATATATATTTATAATATATGTATATGATAACGTTTTACTGCACTGTAAGTGAAGTACCTGTAATAAATAGCTACATGTACTTTTGTATTTATGTTTACCGAACCAAATCAAACATTTCATAATCGGTCGTAATTATACTGATCCGGATGATGAACACAGGAATGATATAGGGACAAATACTCATACTCCTGATTGTCATTGTGAATGAGCTCATCTTGTTGTCGTGGTTTTAGAGGGGCAAAATGACCGGGAGACTTGCAGAGGCGGTGAGCGCTCTCCGATACCGCCAGATCACGGCCCTGCTCGACAAGGGGGTCAACATCAACGGGCGGCTGGACGACGGCCGGACGCCCCTCATGATCGCGCTGGACATCCCCGACGCCGATAAGCGCAGGCACATGTTTCGTTTCCTCGCGCACCACGGCGCTGAGATTCTGGAGTCAGACAGCGATGACGTGTCGGTCTTCCAGCAGTGCTGTCGGCGCGCGTACCTGGATCTGATGGAGATCGTCCTGCACAAGGCTGGCGTGAGCGCCGTCAACATCATGGGCAGGGACAAGATGGGTCGCACGGCGATCTACCACGCGGTCATGAGCGAGGACGCGGAAGTCGTGCACACAGTGCTGGACAACATCAACCTCCGGCACCACAGCGTCGACTTGCCCGACTACGAAGGACTGACGCCGCTTCTGTATGCCAGGAAGCACGGGCTGACAGAGATCGCAGAGGCGTTGCTGGAGCGAGCCAACGCGAATCCGCGAATCTGCGACGCTCAGCATCACATGAACGCGATGGAATGGGAAGCGGAGGCGGAACGCCAGAAGCGCAACAGAGACGCGCATGACAAGAAGCATGCGCGGGAACGATACATGATTTTCCCGCCAATCGATCACGCCACGAGGCGGAAAGAAAGACTCGCCAAGACAAAGTCAAAGACTACCTCATCGCTGCCAAATCTTACCAAGCAACACGTCAAAAGGAATCGCGATCGCCGTTCGTCACCCCCGACACCTAAAGACTCCTTGCCAATCCCTTCCCTGAACCCAAGACTCCCGAACATACACAGTCCTAGTGGGTCCACTTCTAGTTCAAACACTTTCACTAGGCAGGGTATTGATCCGCGGACAAAGTCCATTGACTCTGCTATAACGCTTCTGGGCCTCGCGTCCCAGAATGCAGACGAGAAGTCCTACGCCATGTCGTTCATATCGAGTAGAAGCGGTAGCAAGCAAATGGCCAGCGGGTCTGTCGCCCACAAGGGCGCCCAGGGTAGTGACCGACATCTTCGCAGGACCTGGGATAACATGATGGACGCTTACTCCGTCCAGACCACGTCAAACTTCAGGAAACCGGCCAAGCCGCCAGAGTTGCCCCAAATCCCGCAGGAACAGGACAAGCCGGGCAAAAAATCCAAGATGTCGACGCTGGCGATCATCCTGCGGGCAGGTCGAGGTGGCAAGAGCGCGCGGGGCAAGCACGGGAAAGGGGCGGAGTCCCTAGGAACTGGAGATCATCCCGGGAAGTTGTCCCGACGACGGACTACCGCATTGACGGGTATCCATGGAGATGGCAAGTCCAAGATGGCGTTGCCAGATTTGATCGAGGACGAATCGGAAATGCACGCATCAAAGCATGGCAAGAAAGACAAGTCGGGGCAGAAACGGGATGCTTTGCCAAACATTATTGTATCGTGACGTTTGCGTTTACTAAAAGCAAACCGATTGACAGGATTTCTGCTGTTTGTATTTGGGCCCCTATGTAATATTACCCCTATGCCCTCTGGACACTATAAGTTGGATTATCACCTAACATTGTGATGTCTAGAGGTCAAGAGTGGAGATGTCCGCACAAAAGCACCACTGTCACGATTGTCATGATTGTGGATAATAAAGAGTTTGGGATGTGGCGTCCACGGATGGCATCCATCCTTGACGTCTTGATGAACAGAAGTTGTGCCTTTTCTTATATGGTTAACCTAGATTTTGTATATCATTATTATTATGCATGTGTTTTTGTTGTTTTTTAGAAGGGGGGGGGGGGGGGGGGTTGGTAAGAACGAGAGGAAGTTTCGTATGAGGGGACTACCTATATACTGAAATATGAACTGTTTTGATTTTGATTTGTTGCTTATTTCCCTATAATATGGGAAAGTTGGGCATAACAGGTTTCATAGGCAACTTGCACCCTTTTCCAACCCATGCCGCCAAGGACAAAACGTCGACACCAAGAAATACAAAAGTAGCCTTTTCTGCTCCATTTATCACAGGGTTCTAACGTGTTTCAGGCTTATCGTTTTACCACAAGAACATTAGGCTGAAAACGTGACAAGTCTGAGTGAAATCACCCGATATAATTATTATATTATCGTCGTAACATCTTTTGGAAGTAATATAAATTTACGTGCATATTATCTGAAATAAGTTTGTTTGTGTGTAAATGAATGTGTCTCTTGGTTTGATGAGAAAACAAAACATGATTCCTCTGTCATTTATTGATTATATAGAAAGCTTTTGATAGACAATAAAAAAAAGTTATTGAGGGGCATAGTTACAGTTAGGGCCGATTTATTAAAGGGATCTTGTACTTAGTAACTAATTTGCTATAAAGTATGCACAAACTTAAAAAGAGTTGATCAAATTTGTATTTTCTGTGATGTTCACTGATCATGAGTGATGTGTGAACATGTGTGAAAGAACGACTAGACATGATAGAGATGCAATTGAGTTTCACATCTACATGTATAACTTTAATTTCGGAATGTTCAAGTTCAAGTTCAAATTTACTTTATCTTTCTTTCATAACAAACAACGCAAAGTTTACAAACCTGACATGAATATAAAAAGTTGACAGAATATGGTGTTACAATAGAAAGATGAGGTGACCTTAGTTGAAAGCAATGCTCCATTATAGTGGAATAATGTAAAATAATAATATATTATTCCTTCATATTAGTATTTTATTATGCTATACTCTATAGGCATATAAAGCTAATTCCGTCTGATTATATTTTCTTCTGAGTCTGTTTCAATTAAAAAGAACGGTCGTCTTATGTTTTTTAAATAACATCGTTTGCAATAGACATAATAATGTAAATGTTTGTATCGTGCTTGTACGAACAAAGATTAGGGTCTGATAGATTGTGTGAGCTATGATCGGATCACAATAATTGTAACATTGTCTAAAATGTTGAAACATACCATATTGGTACTGTATATATCAAGATCGCAAACACTATGAAATCATGAAGTTGTTGTCGATTGTCAATAAATAAACTATATTATTATAAATCAACTTTGTCATAATATTGCGATTTTTCTGGTACCGTTAACGTTGGCCTGAATTCTTATCAGTGACATATCTTGAGTCCAAGATCAAAATGACATCGGAAAAAACAGGGTTTTTTCATTGCCTTGGTAATGTACAGAGGCATGCCTACACCTCTGGTAACATAATATGGCAATTTTCAAGACTGCCGCTTATGTGAAATGGGCATGGTTTAACCGTTTATTGGTAATGTCTCTTTTCAGCCTATACTAGATGAGACACTGATGAGAATATAGGACCATGGGTCTCATTGAAAATGTTTGAATGAGAATTTAAGAAGCAGAATGTGGTTTGTATAATTATCATGTATATGCCAGCTCGTTTGATGAAGTGTGCGTTTCCTCCAATGAGTAACTAGCGGGCTCTAACATAATCGTGTGTGCATAACATAATGTGTACTTTTTAGAGGAGGGGGTAGCTTAAAGGGATAGTTGAGTTCTGGTAAGGGAGAGTACAGTTTTAGTGAAACTGAATTTTAGTAACCAAAACCTGCATCATTACATTACAAACTAATAGTTATAACTAGAAAGGAACACAAAATTACAAATGACGTAGTAAAGATCATGTTATCATTCAAAAAGAGCCGTTACAACGTAAGAGGGCGCTCTCTAAACACTCATCGGTTTCAACCATTTTGAATAAAATATTGTGCATGTGATGCTTTGTTGAAATAGTGATTAGATAGAGAAATAACCAACAACTATTTAAATACCTATTTTGTAACTTTTTGAAAAGAGGAAGCATTTAAAAAAAATTGTAACGGCTGGTTCAAAATCTCTAATAAACCCGGGGCCCCGGTTTATTACAAATTGTTATATTTATGGATATTTCAGCCGTTTCTGAACCGATTTTGATCAAACAAAGATGATTTTATTGTTTAAATATTATGCTCTTTCAATTTTACACTCAGTTTTTCATTACCTCACAAACCAATTAAGTAGTCTAGCGCCCTCTCTACCAAACTCAACTTTCCCTTTAAAAACAACACACGTTGTAAAATGATTCAAATAAAAGGTCTGACGATTGTTTTATTATAATGGCGACAAGAACATCACCAAACAGGCGAGATTAATACTCCATTAAAATCGCTTTCATGTTTGCCTGTAAGAGGATTTCATGACTCGCTATGTGTGCGATGCTATAGTATTCTAGTACCCTAATCAAACACAACCTATATTTACTTGACAAACGAACATTCACGAGCAGTGGCGTGGCATTGTCGGATTCATGAAGGGGTGGGGGGGGGGGGGGGGGGCAGGCGGACACACAAATGATGGGGGACACACCTTATGTATTTCTTCATTTTGTCACAGATTTTATCCCTTATGATTTTATTTAGTTTAAAACAAATAAGTCAAATTATAGGTGGGGGGGGGGGGGGGCGTGCCCCTGTGAGACTCCCCATCCCGTAGCTACACCACTGTCCACTAGGTTAGCTTCACTTGGCTGCAATGGCGTACGCTTGGTTTTATATCTATAGGGTTGAGTTTGGAACAAAATAGTTTTATCAATCATGAAGACCCCATTTCAATTTGTGAGGCTTCAAGTGACTCGACTGAAACTACTCTCCGCTGAACGTATGCTGACTGAATTGTCTGTGTTTGTGTGTGTGTGAGGGGGGGGGGGGGGGGGGGTGCTTCTGCCCCTACCACTTGTACACACCACTACTTGCCTGTATAGTTGTACTTGTATTGGAGTATTGGAGAACATGTACGTGGCTATGTTGTAAAAAGGCTAGCTAATTGAAAGATTGCATATTTACTTATAGGACGAGCTCTCTTTGTTGAATAAAATTGAATTCTAAGTATGCTGGCTGTAAAAGAAGGCAGTGCCGCTGGAATAATTGTGGCGGTTTGAAGAACAAAAAATTGCTACGTGTGATTTTGTAGGAATTCATAATTATTTGACATTAGAAATTGCTGATGTTACGTAGACTGCATGGAATATTACTTCATATCACATAAACAAGCAGCCATGTCATAGTATATTTTTTTGTCAAATTGAATTTTAGTAAACAAAACCTGCACCATAACATTACAAACTAACTCCACCAAGCTCGAAAGGTATAAAACATTGCAAACAACTAAGTAAAAAGCCTGTTATCAAACGAGCCGTATCAAAAAGAGCCGTTAAAACACAAGAGGACGCTCTCTAAAAACGCATTGGTCTCAACATTTTTTTTTTTAATTGGGCATGTGATGTTTTGTTCAAATAATGATTAAATAGAGAGATCAACAACAACTTTTTAAAAACCTCTTTTGTAAATTTTTGAAAAAGATCGGATATATTTATTGATATTTCAGCTGTTTCTGAACCGATTTTGATCAAATAAAGTTTATTCTGTCATTCAAATTGTATGCTCTTTCAAACTTGACACTCAGTTTTTCATTACCTCACAAAAAAAAATTTTCTTGAAGCGCCCTGTATACCAAAACTCAACTATCCCTTTAGTTTTTTAAAACATATAATAACCAAATGGACGGATCAAATAAATACGAATATGATTGTTTTCCCATGACTCCCAAATAGGAATATATATATCCCCAATATTGTACATATTTTCAACCTTTAGGAAGGGTAGGAAGAAAAATAATCCCCAATTGCCTTAGGGGGTCGGCATTTGATTTTCCACTGAATGAACCTTAAAGATGAACATAACTACCAGTGGCGGATCTAGGGGGGGGGGGGGTTTAGGGGGTTAACCCCCCCCCCCCCTCCCTTGGCTGCCAAGTGAAAATGTATCAGTGAAAAAAGTGAACAAAAGTGAAAAAAATCACTTACGGGGGTTCAAAATAGCTCATGGCGCATCGTCATTGGGTCAAACCCCCCCCCCCCCCCCCCCCCCTTAGCAAAAAGCTAGATCCGCCCCCTGACTACTACAGTTACTACAGTGCAATCTCGTTATAAAGAGCCCTGATATAACAAAACCTAATAATTACTAGGAAAGTTTGCTGGCCCCAGCCCCCAGCTCTTTATATTTGTTCAATGTACCCTGTTATAAGAAGGTAACTGAATTATCATGGTTCCTATGACCTCCTTATAACGACGTTTCACTGTATAAAGACGTCAATTATTATCAAGGTGTATTGTTTGTTGATACATGTATTACAATCTAATTTATCTACATATACGTATTTTTTGGCTCCTCTTATCTTTGGTCATGTGTACACTTTGTTTGCTAAAAATATTCGGAGAGATATTGGTCATTTAGGGATGAACTTATTACATGTAAAACGATTCAATCGAGTCGGGGTCAAACTGATTTTCTTTTTGAATTCCATAAGTCAAGGACCGATATACGAGATAACCACGGAATTTTATTGTAATTAATTAACCTACCGATTGTGATACAAAGCGTTGAAATTATTTGAGAGGCGCCGTAAGTATTTGACTTTATGTATCAAAATGACCTTCACAAAATTTAGTTTGTTAGAATATTTCGTGATGAAGAGGGTGTTTATAAGACTAGCACAATATTTCTTTACAAATTTGGACTCAACAAAGAGCACTAGATTGTTGAATCGACAAACCTGTGTATAGTAATCACCAAAGGGAAGCATGACAAGTTGCCTCTGTAGACAGATGACCTCTATAGACAGGTTCCATAATATTGTACAGCCAAACCGTATTGTGATCACCTAACGGAAACAAGAAAAGTTGCCTCCGTAGACATTTAAAAAAAAATATCTGCAGGGGATAATGTGGTGAAATTGTAGGCAGGTTTGCTGCTATAAACAGGCGGCTGTATTTGGCTGTACATGTACATTGTGTATATTTTTTTTAGAGAGATACATGTGCGTTTATAGACAGAATCATAGACAATCAATATATCTTCCTACGGTGGCTCCAGTTATAGACAAGAGTCTGGATCCTCGGAGTCCGTCTGGAAAACCCTATGTGGAGTCGGTTATTCCTGTCCATATGTACAAGTAACATCAGTGGCGTAGCACTTGCCCCCCCCCCCCCCCAAAAAAAAAAAAAAAATGACAAAAGCAATACAAAACATAAGGGTTAAATCTTTGAAAAATAAGAAATACATAAGGTATGCCCCCCCCCCCCCCCAAAAAAAAAAAATAATAATAATAATAAATAAATAAAACAATAAAAAAAAATATCAGTCCGACCACGCTACGAAACTGTGCAACGGAATATTCCTCTAAATGTAATCTTCTTTCCCAACAGGTGGAATGTGACCTTAGATTTGACTCGGCCTGAAGTTGTTTTTTTCTTCTCACATGTAATAGAAAGAAGGAGACGTGGATCGAAGGAGGTGGGTGCTGTAACTTTTGTTTGAGTGATGTGTTCAAAATATGAAATAAGTCTTTATAATGCCCCCCTCCCACCCCCCACCAACATCCATTTTCTGGAGGAATGCGATGGATATCCAAAATTATCACTTCCTTCTGAAAAAAACAACATCAAATATGGATCAAAAAAGAAAATATATGTTTCTCATATGTAATAATTAGTTGGAAAATACCCATCACTTCAGTTATGGAATATCCCTTCTGCCTCTCATACACATGTACACATCCATCTACACTGCCTTTTTTTCTTCTTTTTGTCAGAATGTCATAACCAGTCGGACTGTGTGTGTGTGTGTTTGGGGGGGGGGGGGGGGGGGGGGCGCAAAACACTCATTTCTCTTTCTTTCAGATTTTATACAGTGGAACCTCGTTATAAAGAGCTCCGATATAACAAAACCCAATGTAATAATATTAATTCACTGCCATGCTCTCTTTATATTGGTATAACAAGGTGAGTTTCATGGTCTAAAGCTCCCTGTTATTACGAAGTACCACTGTATGTTTGTCTTTGTCAAACTATTGGGAATGGGGGGGGGGGGGGGGGGGGGGGGGGGTGCTACCGTGCTACACTACACCACTGGTCATAATTTTTACCTCAAAAGGCTTTTTTTTCTCGACCAAATGTAATACATGTAATGTGTTTTCAACTTTACATAAGTTTGATAATCTCGAGCTTTCATTATAAATGTAGATACTGTGAATAATGTAGAATGATGTGCATTTTGTCCCTTTTAATCAATGTAATTCATTTCCCAACTAGATTTGTTTACTCCCAGTATTAATTTAATTTAAAGGTGCACCTGTAAATTTAAAGCCCGGCGCATACAGAGCCGACTCGACCCGATCCGACTGGTTTTCAGTCAGGCTAGAGTCAGTTTCGCTCAGTCGGAGCCGATCCAACATGTTGAATCGGTCTCAAATGACCTCCGACTGGCACTTGACTGGAAAAACCGGAGTCATGAGGCAGCGCATACTGAGTTAATCAGGCTGAAAACCAGTCAGATCGTGTCGAGTTGGCTCTGTCTGCGTCGGGCATAAAGTGTCAGATATTGCCCAAAATGACATATAGACTTTAATCCTATACCAAAATCATTGTAAGATATGTCCGAATGATGTGTAAAAGTTTCATTGAAAAGGAACACTGCTTTCCTGGTTAAAAAAGCGAAAATTTGCGTCAGCTTTTACAACTAATTACAGTATGACCGTTTATAAATGCTCTTGAGCTGAATGATTATGAACGATAGATATTGTCATAGTAAAGGGGCATTTGAAAACCCTATTGTATTCTCCTCTTACCATAAGCCAAACACGGTATTAAAGAAATGTGGAAGCTCAAAATAATTTATGTGGAGTTAGATACTTTACAGGTGCACCTTTAATGATTAGTACAATTTTGTGAATGACAATAATTATAATAGTGTATTATTTGTTTTGCCTTTGTAAAATTAAATCAACCTTTCTTGGTTTCAGCTCTTGTTTATTTTTGTTTATACTGGAACCTACGCCCCACCCCCCCCCCCCCCATAAAAAAATAACCCACAAAATTATCCATGTGAACGAGTCTAGTTTTGGTAATCCATTCCACCAAGATTCACGAGTGCGCAGAAAAGGTTTAGTTCTATTGTAGCAACATACGTTTATGTTCATAGGCTATAGAAAAGTTTTCTTCTGCCACTCGAGCCTTGCAATGTTGTAAAAATATTTCCGCAAACCATAATTCTGCACATTTTGTTGGAACGGATCACCCAAACTTTTCTTTCACATATATTGGAGAATTTTGTTAGGGAGTTGGTTCCCTCGATTAATAATCACACAATCCCAGACCTGCCAGGGGCCATCTACAAAGTATGTACGCAAATTATTGTCCGAAATTGACCCCCCCCTTCCCCTTGTACGCACTTTTTTGCATGTGGTCGAATGTAGCGTACGCATCGGCGTGAACCCCCCCCCCCCTTGTGCGTACGTACTTTGTAGATGGCCCCCAATCATGATTATCCTACACAAGACACCATCAACATGATCCATTAACTTTGTCAAATTCAATCAAAATCACTCGTCTTGTACCTTATTGTTTGGCCTATAACATTATAAAATGGGTTTTGACTTTTCAAATGTCCGAAGTATGGAGATATTTTTATTTGAATGAAAAAGTTCCAGCAATTGTAGTCAAACTATATGGGCAGGGTGATAAAATCTGACTTTGTTCCTTTTCCACCAGGTAAACGGTGTTCATTTTCTGTAAAACTATCACAGCATTCATAAGGAACTTGCAATGATAATGGTATAGCATTGATATCTCAAATACCAGGTAAAACCGGATAAAAGTTAATGGATCACTTTGAAGGACAACACAATCAACTGAATCAAAGGAATAATCTACACACTGCATTCCTCATACCAAATTGCCACTCTTCCACTTATTTCAAAATTCACATCCACGAAATACTGCATAGAGATAAAGACAAATCACACTTCTTTATGGATTTTTAATGCAGATAATATGCATTTATTTCATCCAGAATCCATCCTGCAAGTCGACAGTTTTACTATCGGTTTTCATCAATTTACCAAGAAGTTGAAGAGTTCAGTATGTATGAAGAATGTTGTTTTTAAGATGTGAAACAAATTTGTTGATGAGGTTGAAGCTGCACAGATGTTGCAGAAGCTTCTCTATTACAGTGGTGGAGGGCGAGGTTGGTCAATCCAGATTGATCCAGTTGTAACCAGGTGAGGATGGTAGAGGGGCAAACCGGTTCCATCCAGTTTAGGTGGAGGTAGCTGGAGCCACCTTCAGATCCTTCTTGAGTGGACCCTGTGATTGAGGAAAAAATTGTGTGGAAACGAGAAGCCAACATTAGTCACTATAAAAATTGTCATTTGTAAGGACTTGTACAGTCAAGCCTCATTAGTTCAACCATAAGGGGCCTTTATTTGTGACGAGGCACAAGTTTGACAACTGTGCAGTCGATCAATAGGTAGTAAGCTAGGCTCACAAGCCTGTAATAGGCTACACATGGGCCTCATAACATAAGAATTTATTTCTAATTGTTTGATCGATACAATTACATCTTTACGTTACAAGGGCCTGATGAGTTTTTACAACTGGATTTGTTTATTTTACTTGCAGAAGGTAGCAATTATTTCTTTTGACATCAGAAGGAAGGCAGCATGGGATTTCAGCACTATAGGTCAGAGTGCTAGATAGCACATCCCACGGTTTATCATCACTTGTCAAATCTACCCACCATTCCACATTGAGAGAGTGAAACCAGTGTCTTGCAATTAACCCCACAATTTGTGTGGAAAATTAGTAGAAAGAGCATAAATTTGTAGTTGACTACAGCCTGAATTCAGGCATTCCCCTGAAAACTAGCATCCAATATGTAAATATACTAGCAGTGCAGAAGAAAAATTAGACAGAAAGAAGAAATTAAGCTTGTATCTTGAGAAAATACTGTTCATATTATGTAAATTACCTGAAAATCAAAGACAAATAAATTGTACAATAATTCTTACCATGAAGGCCTTCTTCTCGGCGTGTGTCTGGAAGCGACCGTGTCCGAACTTGGAGGTGGTGTCGATCAGCTTCAGGGTGATCTTCTCCAGGGCAACACGCTTGGTGTGGACCAGCAGGGACTTGCGGAGGGTCAGCACCCTCTTCTTGGGTCCGACGACGCACCCCTTGATCATCAGGAAGTCGTTCTTCACCTCTCCGTAGTGAGGGAAGCCTCCCTGTAAATGACAAAAAGGCAACATTTTATATTCACGGACAAGAACAAAGTTTGAAATTGACTGTCCTTTACCATATTACTGCTCAGTAATGACTTTCTCAGAAAATAGAATATAACTTAAAAGGGGAATTGAAGTAGATTACAGCACCATGGAATACAATTGGTAAACCTCTTGTCAAATTATCATCAAGTCCGAAACAAAATTATGTCCAACAACTTGCTGCATACCTTTTTTATGTTACAGGATCCTGATGAGAAGTGTTTACAACTGGATTTTTGTTCGCTTATTGCAGAAGTTTAAATAATTTCTTTTGACATCAGAAGGAAGGCAGCATGGGATTTCAGCACTGTTGGTCAGAGTGCTAGATAGCACATCCCACGGTTTATCATCACTTGTCAAATCTAACCTCCAACTTCCAAATTGGCAGAGTGAAACCAGCGTCATGCAACTGACCCAACAATTTGTGTGGAAAATTAGTAGAATGAGCATGAATTTCTAGGCGACTACGGCCTGAATTCAGGCATTCCCCTGAAAACTAGCAGTGCAGAAGAAAAATTGGACAGATAGAAGAAATTTAGCCTGTATCTTGAGAAAATACTGTACATATTATGTCATATTGGCATATCTCGATGTTCAACTGAGAACATTTACATACCATGGGGTTGATGCTCTTGTCTGTGATGTCCTGAGCGGTGCTGGCGTTGTTCTTGATCAGCTTGCCTCCCTCCATGTGGTAGCCCTTGCCCACACGGTAAACCTTCTTGTTGATCTCTGTGCGGTGGTGGTAGCCCTTCTGACCAGCACGGGCGACTCCGTAGCCGACACGGGCCGGATGCCAGGCTCCGATACAGGCAACCTTGCGCAGACCCTTGTGCGTCTTGCGGGGCAGCTTCTTGGTTCCCCAACGGGAGGTCACACCTGAAATGAACAAAAGAGAGGACTTTGATTAATATTTCCTCTTTCTTTTTTTAAGGGCAGTGGGGAGTAGCAAAAGAGTACCACAGTAGTAATGTCAAATTCTTTTCTTATAACATAATAATGGTTCAAAAACAACCTGGCCTTTATTTTGAGCCTATAATAGTGGACGATTGCTTCATTAGCAACTGCTAGGTCACAAAATTGTTTGCTTGCCCGACATTGTTTAGAACCCTTACCCATGGCAATAAGAAGCAGAGACATCACACTTTGGTACTCTATAGAATCTAATAATGGTGAGCTTTGACATCAGAAGGAAGGCAGCATGGGATTTCAGCACTATTGGTCAGAGTGCTAGATAGCACATCCCACGGTTTATCATCACTGTCAAA
The DNA here is from genome assembly GCA_037951105.1 of Echinarachnius parma. Classification (NCBI taxonomy): domain Eukaryota; kingdom Metazoa; phylum Echinodermata; class Echinoidea; order Clypeasteroida; family Echinarachniidae; genus Echinarachnius; species Echinarachnius parma. The sequence continues at coordinate 281,819 of JBAMJV010003078.1, forward strand.
TTCACTCACAAATACTCCATCAGGTTACTAGAACTTGCCAACAAAGTCTACTAAGATATTTGATCCCTACAAAGTCTAGTAAGATAGTCTTCCCCTAATATATTATTCTTTACTCTTATTCACAACCCATAATTTGGCAAACTCCAGGTGTTCCCTGACCCAATATACATGACTTATCAATTTCATCTACCCAGACCTCTCAGATACCAAGATTAATTCCTAAATATCAATTTAACAGTATCCTTGGTAATGGTCCCTTACCCTTGAATCCGTGTCCCTTGGTGACACCGATGATGTCGATCATCTCATCCTGACCGAACACCTCCTGGACGGGGATGGCCTTCTCCAGGTGCTCCCTGGCCCACTCGATCTTGTCTGCGATGCTGCCTCCGTTCACCTGAACCTCCATCACATGAGCCTTCTTCTGGCGCTGGTTCATCAGCTTCATCTGGGGTTGGGGAAAAACAAATGTTTACAATTGTAGAATACAGAATTGGCCTCATCTGGAGTTGGGGGGAAAAGAGACAATTTACTACATAATTATTAACATCATGTTTTATCCAGACAAGCCTGTAATGAGCTAATAAGTCTGAAAAAGCAATCTGGCAAATTACACATTTCCCACTAAATCAAGAATGTTGTGAGTAAGGTGAACAATCAGAAGGAAGGCAGCATGGGATTTCAGCACGATTAGTCAGAGTGCTAGATAGCACATCCCACGGTTTATCATCACTTGTCACACTCACTATCAACATCACTAAGCAATTAGAATTCATTTCTGGTTGCTTAAGATACTACTGGGGTAAATATGCTTCCCTTGTTTTGTAGATTTATGTCGCTGCACGTTCATTGGGCGAGATTTCAGCGGTGGGCAGAATCCCCCCCCCCCCATAGAGTAGCCAAATAACCCAAACTGATTAGGGATAAACTACCCTAGGTGACACAGGTGTTCATGAAATGTATAAATACAAGGAAGGTTGGCTAGGAGAGGGTAATATGCAATTTCTTATTTTTTATAGGGAGCATCTCCATCTCGCATTGGTTTTAGCCTTCTTTTCTCTCGACGACAAAAGGCAATCGAGAACAATGGGCTGAACAAGGGAAGATAAATTGTCGGTGGAGTTCTCCACCTGAGCAATTCTTCATCCTTACCTGTGTGTGGGCAATGACGCGGATGACGGTGCAGTACTTCTTCATGATGGCAAGGTCCTTCTCGATGGCCTTCTTGCCAGCATCATCGGCCCACTTCTTGGAAGACTTGGTGAAGGCCTTCTTCTTGGCACGGTACCTGCAGAGTCACACCCCAAACGCACACAGACCGAAATATGCACATACACACACAGAAGTACGCATCCAGTGGGGGGAGACAAAACAGAGAGAGGGGGCCAGGCTCAGACGGGGGACACAAGGCGAGCCTCATCAAGCCACGAGGGGCTAGAGCGGAGGCACCAAAGGCTCATCAATGCCCCACAAGGGGTACAAAGAGAGGAACCATAGGGGACAGGGATCAGAGAGGTAATTGCTTCAGTATGTATCTCATCAAGCCCCAAGGGGCTAGAGCGGAGGCGTTGAGGCTCATCAATGCCCACATAGGGATGCATCGAGAGGAACCATTATAGGGGGCAGGGGACCTGTGAAGAGTTTGTTTTTAACAAGCAGCTCATCAGTAGCCACAATGAGCTACTGAGCGGAGCTGAGAAACTCATGGCAAGGCACAGAAATGTGTATACAAGTGCATTTAACGATGAATATTAAATTATTTATCTTCCAAGTTTTTATATTTCATGTACATGATCATGCAATTTCTATCATTGCTTTCCATTCCAACTTTTCAAACGTGAATAAAGTAAATTCAACCATCAAAATAAAGATGTTGCGATAGAATGGGCAATATGTTAACAGTGATATCTAATTTGGACTTCAATGTCATGGGAGTATCGATTCAATAATTTGACTTCCTCTTTCAAATGCATCACCTATGATAACTAGTTCCATAAACGGACTGTCCCTTTTAAGTTTCAACCACTGAACCCTACTCACCAGTTCTTGTAGAATCGCCTCTTGCACTCATCGCTAAGATGCTCAGCCCAGACAGTCTTGAGGGCACGGAGACCAGCGGGGGTCTCGATGTATCCCACAAGTCCAACGATCATCATTGGGGGCGTCTCGATGATGCTCACTGCCTCGACAACCTCCTTCTTGTTCACCTCTGATAGAAAGAAAAGCAAAAAACAATGTGAATTCTAGTTCAAATACCCAAATGCTGTGTTGCTTCGAAAATATTTTTTCCACAATCATCTTGTATAATTTGCACAGACTGCTGATAATACAAGATATGTATAATAGATCCTGTAGTTCAACAACCTACCCCCCAACATAATCATAAAGATTTACAACAGGAAGGGGGGAAGTTAATAGATCATCAAGAGAAGAGTATTTGATAGCTGTGAACAATCAGAAGGAAGGCAGCATGGGATTTCAGCACTATTGGTCAGAGTGCTAGATAGCACATCCCACGGTTTATCATCACTTGTCACACTCGCTACAAATACAGCAAATGTCAGGAAACATTTCTAGTGCCCAAAGATTAAATTACTAGAAGTTTAAAACTTAAGTTTAGCCCAAAGGGAGCATAGAAAGAGTGTCGCATTAAAACATTTATTGTGGACAATCTCTAGACAGAGGGCGATGCTTTGGAAGTTGATGTCAGTTTGTTTGTATGTATGTATGTGTTTTGTAAAATAGAAATATTCATGCATAAATTTTGTTAAAACATTGAATGTAGTTTTGTTTGGACTTACTTGAGCCAGGTCGGTCAACATCCCTGACGACATGGGACATGCCAGCCTTGTATCCAAGGAAGCAGGTCAGATGGACGGGCTTGCTCTTGTCGTCCTTGGGGAAGGCCTTGGCCTTGCCACGGTGGCGTCTGCTGCGCTTGCGGGGCAGGAAGCCCAGAGAACCGTGACGGGGCGCAGAGAACTTTCTGTGCGACTGGATTGGAAAGCAAGGATACATTTATAATTAATTTACTTTCTCATAAGAAAACTGCACTGTTTCACACATCCTGAAATATTACAGCAAACTTCTAACTGGTGGCGGAGTAAGTTCTGTGCAATCTTCTCTTTTAAAAATGCGAAGTAAAAACATTGCTAGAATTCAACCATTTTGCCTTGTGGCCCCCAGTCAGGAAAGTAAAAACAAGATTTTTCAAATTCTAGTAGCCCCAAGCATAAAACACTCAATGGATTGCCCATTTCATTTGGGCCAGTAGAATTTTAACTTCAATGAAATTTTTTAACTGGCCCAGCGGCCCTGTGCAAATTTTGAGCATTGATTAAAGGCAATGGTGAGTGTTGGTAATTTCCAAAGTGCCCCCCCCCCCGACATAAATTGTAACGGATTTGGCCGATTTCAATTCCATATGAAAGATCATCGAAAAAAACAGGGGAAATAATAATAATTCCCATTCAAATGCTCTAATTGTTGTGGAATTGGCTTTCAAAATATCATATAAAAGTGGTTGACGCCCGGGTATCACTTTTTAGAGAACGCTAGTGCGAGGCACTAGCGTTCTAGGTCTTCATAATAAAGAACTGAAACCAAATATTTTTGTGCACGCTAATTGTGCTTACAACTATACATATGATACGTTACTTACCAGCAATTCACTCTCCGATATGTGATCCAACTATCGGGTGGATTAAGATTATGATTTTTCCCTCCATTCCGCAAACAATCAGTGATATTATGCGCCTCATGGACTTCTCTCCGTGTGTAAGCGCGACTCTGAACGAAAGGCGAACGAATGGGGCTTGCGAGTTGCGATACATACTACACGTACTATTACCGCGCACTGCACTACAGTCCCGTATTATATAGGACCTAGAACGCTAGTGCTTCGCGCTGGCTAACTCTAGAGTTAATTTGACACTTCGAGTTGTAACGGCTGTTTTTGAATGATAACAGGGGTTTTACTTTGTCGTTTGTAATTGTGTATACTTTTCGAGCATGGTGAAGTTAATAACTATTAGTTTGTACCGTAATCGTGCAGGTTTTGGTTACTAAAGTTAAGTTTGACCAACACTCACCATTGCCTTTAAGCCATCCCAACTTTCATAATCTGATAATTTTCTTGTTCTTTTTCTCTGTACGATCGTTGGCTTCGCTTTCCTATCTACAGTCCTTGGTTAGTTGAGGAATCACCAAGTTGGGCAAACACTTGGAAGTCGGAAGAGAACCTACCAAAACCTTGGACCTTATCTTTGTCAGCAGGGACTTCATTGATTTATCTATGACTGGACATATGGGGAGTTGTCAACTAAATTGTCTAGAGTGTGCTGCCAATTTGAATAATCTAGGCTAGGGCTGTAGATATAAATTGCTATTTTAAAAGTCAAAGAGTCTTGGGTTTAGTATTTATTTAGCAATTTTACTCAAACTTTCAGAGATATTTTCCATCTATTCCATCTCATTTTTAAAAGCGACTTTTTGCAAATGATTTTTTCAGCATTCGCTGGTCTTATTTATGTTATTGACTTCCTCAATAAGAATATTTGTATTTTTGTTTGTAATACTGAAATTATGTGCTGCCCCGCCTAGTGCCTACCCCCCACCCCCCCCCCCCCCCCCCCCCCCAAATCATGCAATCAGAACACTCTGAACTAAGTCAATTATTTCTTGCAAGTTTCTTACTCCAAAAATAATAACTTATCATTTTCCTTGTAATAAGGCTATAATAGTCTTAATTACTGTCATGACCGTCATGTGTGATGCCTTTAATTTCAATCACCAAATCAGGAGATGGGAATCTTATTTTTCCCCAAAAAATTCTGTCACTGGACAAAGACGGAATCTTGAATTTCTTTTAAATTTCCAACTTGAAACCGGCTTAATTTTATTGTAATTCTGCCTTCACATTTTACTTCAATACCTCCTTATGTTGTGACAAAACTTATAATTATGCGATGCCAAATGGCACAATCCCGCTATCAGTATCAGGTTTGTTGCAATTTTAGACACTGGCACTGCACCGACCATTCAATTATCCACTGCATGCCACCGCCACAGCCCAGGCACAGCACACATCGCTTCTCCGGCCACAATCACCACATCAGTCTTATTTCATTTTTTGCCAAGTTACTAGTTACTGTTAGGCAATAAATTAAAAATATATTGTTACTTGAAGTATAACAAATGAACTAATTATTTTTAATCATGAAATTGACGTCGTGAAATAGGTAATGCCAATGGCACACCTCACAAAAACATGTTAACATGTTGCATTTTATTTTCAGACATGTCATTGCAGTCATTCATTCTCCACGTACACGTACGTACCATTCACATTCACATACGTGCAACACTGTACATCGCATCTACACGACACACCACAATCTATTTAGTTATTTCGCGAAGTTTGGCAATATAATTAAAATATTTTGGTACAATAACAAATAAACATCTTATTACTTTTCATCACTAAATCACTGACTTAGGATGACAATGATTTAATTACGGTTGTATACGATTTTATAACGAGAAAATGTTGGTGCATTACCATCTTGACAGGGTGGATACATGAAAAGGACGATAGAGGGCGAATTGCGAAAATATAAAGATCCGGCCGAATTGCAAAGCTTATGGCAAGCCAAAGCAGAAAAAAATTACGGAACTTACGTGTAGAGATAAAATAATTTGTTGCATTCATGTGCACAGTCAAATTTCAAGAGAGTAAATAATGTATGCGTCATCGATATAATTATACACGATTAGATATAAATCATATTAAAATGCAAATTAAATTCAAATAAGTTCAAAGGAAAATATAATTATAGGCTATTTATTAAATGGAAAATAATCTGATAAAAAAGAAACATTCATATATTATTACACGATACCAGAAATTTGCTTGTAATTTCAAATGCATTTGGAAGAATGACAAAAGTCCATCAACGAATAGCGACTGAAGAAAATGGGATTCCTCCGCCTCCGGGATCCCAGAGGAATCACATTTTCTTTGCTCCTTTTCATTTATATTATATACTTCTGGTCAGTTTCTCTATACGTTACGTTTGATCCAACGAATAATAATAATATTAATAGTACATACAAACAAATTACAAGTTCATATTTATTGCAGGGTCGATGCTCATTACTCAAATAGTTCCATTCCTTAATGTCATTTACATAGAAAGAATTTTGTGCATTTGTCGTGCGAACTTTATATAAATGTAAATAATTTTTCTGACGAGTAGGCCTATACGAATGAATAAAGTTTATATTAGGAATTACTGGCAAAAATGCGATTTTTAAATTTAAACATAAATATGCGAGTATTAAATTGAATCAATTCACAAATTGGGAGTGCGTGTGTTTTAACAAAAAGTGGCCGTGATGGGGCCCGATAATCAGATTTAGTAATAATTCGTACGGCCCGTTTATGTAACAAATAAATCTTATCCATATGGATATGATGTATACGTATTTCCCCAAATAATATTACAATAATTTATATGTGGAAAATCATACTATACATTAACACATATTTGATGGTAAAACATGTTTTAATTTTGACAATACTCCAATAATATACTCCAATACTTCGAGATAATTTCAACAAAATTTATATTTTATTTTTCATATTTTCCAATTTCGAGTTGTTGTTGTTGTTATTTTATGGCAACCATCAGATATTGCCCAAAAGGATTTTGAGACTTCAATCCTATACCCAAATCATTGTAAGATATGTCCGATTGATGTGTGAAAGTTTCATTGAAAAAGAACACTTCTTGCCCGGTTAAAAAAGCGAAAATTTGCGTCGGCTTTTACAGCGAATTACAGTATGACGAGCACATACGAGGTTTATGACCGTTCATTAACGCTCTTGGGGGGGAGGGGGGGGCCGTACCGGGGGGACATGCCCATCAGGGTTGCCATTTGGCCTTTTTTTCGGCCAGATTCCAGAAATCTGGCCGAATAAAATTTAGTTTGGCCGTGAAAAAAAATAACTTCACGGCCAAACAAATTTGGCCGAATTTTGGCCGTAAAAAGAAAATCTGGCCGTGAATTTTCATTTCTGGCCTTTTTCATAATTAAACAGAAAATATATCCTTAAAACTACTTTAAAATGTAATAAAACTATCCTATCATTTGCCATGCGAGCGAGAACGGGCCAAACATTTGCAAGTGCAGTGCGCCAATGTTATTCACGCGTATACATGAGAATCCCGGACGATTCGTTCGCTCGATCTGGACGTACGTACGTACGGACAGAGCGCGTTGATAGAAACACGCGCTCTGGACAAATTAGTCTTGTTCGTAATTCAGACACATGAACAATGCGTTTTTGTATATATTTTTTCTGGAAACATATTTTTGTGAATTTGTTGATAGAGTGGACTACTAAAGATGTTCATTTATAAGAATATTATTTTTGGGAGATAATGGTACGCCTAAACTCCCATACCCCTCTATTCACGTGACCAGCACGTACAAATTTGACATAACTATTTCTATTAGACCTATTCCCCTTGGCCATGACATCTATGTCAGACCCGAGTGTATTTTATATCCAAACTTGTTTTCCGTTTTTCTTCTAAATATAATCTTGCCGTTTTCTTACTAAGATCTGTTAAATCAATATCATACGCATTATTTAAACATTGAGAAATGTATGACAGTGTCGAGAGCCTGACTTTTTTTTTTAGAGATTTTGCATGGGGGTATACCTATATACTGCTTTTTTATGTAGATACAATTTGGCCGTGAAAGTTGGCCGTGAAAAAAAAAGTTTGGCCGAATTTGGCCGTGAAACGTAAAGAGTCTGGCCGTCAAGACTAGCCGCGATCTGGCAACCCTGATGCGCGCCCATGCGAAAAATAACGATCGAATTCCGACACGCATCGCATGCACTGGTTGGATTTCGCCCCATCTGTTTTTTCTGCAAAATGGGTGTTCTGGAAGAATTGATCGGCAATGTGTTTTATTATACAATTGATGCACCAGTGACGTTTGTCAGAGGTAATTCTTCTAAATTTTACGTGTATCATTATCGATTAATTTTAAATTATAATTTGCAAAAGTTATCTCGTTTTTATTAACGTCAATTTCAACGTGTGGGACTGCACAAAAGATATTGTGAACATCTTTCGAATTCAGTGCACTACCGAAAAGAATGAATTCACACAAAAATGAGAAGAAAAGTTGAATTCGATTGTAAAACTGTTTGTTTGTAAATAATTCAATTGTTGATAGGCTAACTCTATTGAGCATTGAAATCTAATATAAATACACATTTTACGTTTTAAACGGAAAACTTATCCGTCACCGAATTCGTCTACGAAGTTTGCCAGAGTAGCCGAATTCGGTGACGTGTAAAATATGTCCAGTTTAACAAAATCATATTGCTAAAACAACGACGGTATGCATTTTTCTTTGTGATTATCTCCTCATATTCTGTTACTTTACTTAATCTATTTTTTTTTTTAACATTCCTCATAAATATTTAATTTTTAGCAACTGTCAACTGTTGTGAGACTTGAATTAAAGTTGAAGAATTAAGTCAGACGAAGACAACTCGAAGTCTCTTCTGAATTTGAAAGTTGAAAACTTGAATGTTTATTATCTTTGATAATTTGTGACTGTCTGTGTGATTCTGTGAAGTGTGTTTGTGACTACAATAATTTAGTGTATATTTGTTGTTTGGTTTTTGTTTTTTACAGATGGGCTATTTGAAAAGTGAAACTTTTTTGGAAAAAATGAATTTTTTGTTTTGTTTTATTCCATTATTGGAGATATTAATGACCAAGGTTTCATGAGATGTATGTTTTACATTGAATTAATACAATTTCTTACTTATTTGCATAAATTCACATATTTCATTATTTACAAAAAAAGTTAGGAAGACAGTGACATATTTTCGTAAATTTGTGGACATGATCATTGAACATGTTATTCCTAACGCTAGCCTAAGGCTATAGTGCAAAGCTGTACATTTGCATAGGGACTATTTTTGGGGGGACAGAAAACATGACAAAAATCGTACCAGAATGTATTCTTACCTAAACTTTTACATGACTCGGATTTCTCGGAATAATAGATCATTATCTTTATAGTCCAGGGTCGATTTAGTTTGGATGGGCAAACAATTAGGAAATATCAGCACTTTTTTAGCGAAAAAATGCCGATATACATTGTATGAAGTAACAGTGCAAGTGCAAGTGCGCGGTAGCGCATTTGCACTGTTACTACATACAGTGTATATCGGCCATTCCGGACTCCGGATTATCACACAGCTCTGGCTAAAAAAGTGCTGATATTTCTGAATTTTTTGTCCATCCGAACAAAATCGACCCTGGATTATGAAGATAACGATCTATTATTTCCGAGTCGTGTAAACATTAAGCCTGAGTCATGTCGGATATATTCGGAACCGGGTCCCGATAAACTTTTACCGGTCGGGAACCGGTATCCCGATAAATTTTTACCGTCGAAACTCGGACGGGTAAAATCACGCAATCGTGCAAGCATCGGCAAAAATGCACTGTTCGGGGCTTATATTTCTCTTTTTATATGGAAATAACATAACAAATACTGAGGCTTTTATGAATTTACATATCAATCTTTACGGGAAAATAGTTACAGACCAACCTTCTCGCCAGTGTATAAAACACTTGGCGGCGCCGCCAAGCGTATGAGTTGGTAGAGTTTCCCGCGCCAAGCGCAAACTTCCCCCGCCAAGTGTGCCGCCAAGCGCAATATTCAGCGCCAAGCGCCTGAAATAAATTGCAAATAAATCATGTTTATACAAACAGTTTCTCATGCTAAATGTTACGGAAATGTTTTCACCGCATGAAAGACTTTCTCATCATATTTTCTGCGGCGATTTCCCATTGATATGCGATCCCTATGCGATTTCCCTGCGCGCGCGGTCGTCGCGAGTATCTCAGAAACGAACCTCAAGACTCCCAGTCACACGTCGGAAAGCGTTCGGAAGCGGGCCAGGCGGCGCGGCGGGCTGCCACGCGCCAGGCCGCTATGCGAAGAGGTGCTCTAGCTCTGATCGCGGAGCACCGTGCACGCACGTGGCCGGTTTGTTATTATTGTACGATCGACAATAGCATTTTGTTTTCGCGTATTATGATCAGAGAAAATCATATATATGATTTTCCCGCGATCATAACACGCTACTACATGTTTTGATAATAATCTAACATGTTTTATTTCATATTTGTTTTCATTTACAGACAGTCAGACACTGAGAAAGGGATCGTCCAAATAGAGCTGAAGACGGACGCACAACATGAGACGGATCATGCTGGGCATGAGATAATTATATTTATAAGACAAAGGGATTATAGATAGTTAAAGTCATAACCAATTAAGGGGAATAAACAATGAGGGCATTTTGGTCCGACTTGAGCGATTATAAGGAAACGTTAATTGGCTGTATAAGCTGTAAAATAATACCTAGACATGATCAACAGTTAGAACTTAGATTCGGATATAAATGGAAAATAAATTGATAGAGAATAAAGGGACAAACGGCATCAGATAACGGCCCGGGGAAAACAAACATGCAGAAAGAAAGGTTTAAGTTACAAACTTTCATAGGATAGCTGATAATTTGTTTGCACAAAGATTAATCATTGGACTGAGGACGATCATGCCATGATGGGATAAGGATGAGGAAATAATAATGAAGATGGTGTGAGCATGACGATCTCGGGCATGTATGATTATGATATCGGAAATGATGAACGGATGATCAAGATGAGGATGACGGTGATGATTATGACATGAATGATGAACGGACGAGGATGATGAAATGATAATGAAGATGATGAGCATGACGGTGGGGATGCATGATTATATCGGAAATGATGAACTGATGAATGTGATGGTAATTATGAAATGTGATGATCAAGATGAGGATGACTGTGATTATGACATAAAGGATGATGGTGCATGATCGGTGATCACTATATTATTGTAAAGCGCTTAGAGAAGATTATCAATCATTATTAGGCGCTATATAAGTCGAATATATTATAAATTCCTACTGAAGAAAATTATCAGTGATGGTATACGAGGCCCGGTGTTTCTCCTTGGCGAATTATGAAAATATATCCCGACTGATGGTCGTCAGACGGACCGACACGAGACATTAAGATGGAGAGAGGCGAAGCCAAGGAAATAATATGTCGAACTGAGGCAGAGGCAATACCGCGATTACAGTACAAAATGTAAGTAGTGAGATTAGCTTGAATTGTTACTTTATGGGTGTTACGGGTTGGTCCTCGATACAATTCGAGTTTGACCCCCAATTTATATTTATTAAAAAAAGGAATGGTGTGTAAATAAAATAAGTACGTGTCCCCATTGAATAATGTGCGTGCGCCCATCCCCCCCCCCCCTACCCCACCCACCCCACCCACCCCATACCCAGACCATATACGCTGTCAGAAGCAGTATAGTAAATTCTAAAATCCTATTCAACCCAGCCCGTACGCAAAGTATAGTTTCTCATGAATTTTTAAATACAAATATCAGAACTATCGCAACCTCGCCGTCAAGTCCATGATCAATATTAAATTATTTTCCAATAAACTACTTTCAAATCTCCAGAAAGACAGCCAAAGCTAAATTTTGCGTCATTTTAACAGTGAGATACACGTTCAAATTGTGACTGTAAGTTCATTGCATTGGCATTCGTGTGTGCAGCTGCATGCTGCAAACAGTCCATGATTAGAACGTTGAAACGACGTAAAATACCATTTGTGTTTTCTTTCGAAGCATGCAAGTAGTCTATTCGAGGTAAAGGTAATTTAATATCAAACACGAACTTACCAACAATGATTCGGCGATCAAAATATCTTACAAGTTTTACGTGACATTATTTACGGTGATAGTATAATAATCACGACTCGATCTCTGTGTGTACGGCCAGCTGTACGGTACCTTGTACATACATGCAACATGTACGTTCCCGGTCCCGCCCTAGCTATTTAGCAATTCAACTTCAACTTGCCTTACGATGTTATTGTTGTTATTTAGCTTTCAAAATCCACCACGTGGCGCGCGTGTGTTGTGTGATCACATCGCGGCATAGATTCAAATATTGCTTTCCCATAGTTCATAGACTTGTTTGGGGCTTGTAATTTGTCTGATAATTTATAATTATATGTACATAAAGCAGATTAATAGCAGATTACCTACCTGACAGACTTACCTTAGACTTTTTGGTACGTGAGCGCCGTGGAGTTTTAATTATGCCGACATTCCCAAATCCCGATCGATGTAGTCATACTTGCACCATCACTTTCGTCTTGTCATGGTTTTATAGTCGTTTCAACACAATCATTATCAAGTTCACATACTCATTCATCACCAAGTCATACCAAGTAATCGTTTATTTTTCATTACTTATTATCAGTTGATTTTTTTGTACATCATCACATACTAAAGAAAAATCATCTCCAAGTTATTATTTTAAATATGACTATCAAATTATCAGTAAAACTGGGGTAAAACTATCATAAAATAGCCGAGCCATCATTTGAAATACTAAAGTAAAATGGTAAGTATTAATGATTAAACATCACAATCAAAATCATCGCTAGTCGGCAGGGCAGTCGCACATGAAACTAAATCATACTCATACCAGGACCGTCAACAAATTAATTATTAAAAGAAGATGACTAAAACAACAGGGATAGACAAATTATGATAAAGCATTAACTGCATTTTTTGTTCAAGCCCGAATGTCTGTAGAAGCTGAACGGTTTCCGATGATTTGAAGGAGCCTTGCAACAAAATGGATGTGGTACTCTTACTGACTCGGACCGTCTGTCATCTTCCTAAAAAGGAAAGAAAAAAAAACATGTTATGATTATGTTGATAGTTATATTTTGAGGCCATTATTATGACAATGACATCAACGCACAACTGTCCCGAGTAAAGTTTATGTACTAGCTTCCCCCGAATTATACAGCTTGCTGGCGACTATATAGAAAAATCTAATGTTTTCATGTCCTTTTCTACATTGTATTTCACTGTCGGCCGACAGTAAAATACTGCATTTTAATGTAAAAGAGGACACAAAAACGATGGAATTGTCGGGAGTCTAGCTGGCGATCCAAACCGCCCGTTTCAAACTGAAACGTTGCATGCACGCTCGCGGCGTCAGCTCCGACGACTGGGTCTTTTTTCTATCTGCATGCACGTGGGAATTGATCGAGTTTCTTGCTGTTTTAGTACCCAAATGAGGTCAAAATTCGCTCCAAAAGATGGTCTAGTTTTGAGTTTTCGCGCTACGCGCGGGAGGGGGGCACATCCCCCCTCTCGGCCCTCCCCCCTGCGCACGCTTCGCGTGCGCGATCGGCGCTATCGCGCCGATAAGAGCTCCGCCAAGCGCAATTTTTCCGATCTATAAATTTTTGATTTTGCGCCAAGCGTAAATTTTTTTCTGGCGAGAAGGCTGTTACAGACTATCCAGAATTAACTCGAGTTTTGCAAGAAAAGTATTTTTTCCAAAGTAAATTGGATCTAGAAATCGATCGTTGGTTCAGGATTACGCCACACGTTTCACAGAAACTTAGCCCGCCAGTCGGGGGGAACATCACATGTACGATCGCTTGTGACATGTGAGCCACTGCCCTCTGCTAATACCTCTGTCTACTTACATGATCCCATGGCATTTGAAAGCTAAACAGAATACAAAATCACCCCCAAAACAATGAAAAAACTGTGCTGAATTATCTATAAATTTGTGACTAATCGTGAGGTTAACTGAAACCGGACGGCTAATATCGAAGGTTGTAGCTAGCTAGCAGCAAGTTTTCGAGCCGCTGTTTCATGCATATCGCTCGTATACTTTGCGTGCAGGTACAGTTACGGGTCTTTTTTCTTACGCGAGATTCTTCCGCGACGGAGCTATGTTAATTCATCCGCCATACGTTATATAGCAAGGGGTTGCAATACCGAACGGGTTGTATTACCGTACATGCAAATTCCAATAGGAAAAACGTTCGAATTTTGAAAGTTGAATTTGAAAGTCGGCATTAACGGAGGATAATAAATGGATGTTTAGCAAACATTTTCCACCATTTCCCGAAGAAAATAAGCGCCCTGAGGCGTTATACGCGCGTTTTGCCGCGCACCAGTGGCAGCGCGCATGTCAATGACATTCCCATGCAAAACATTCACGTTTGGTGCGTCCGGTTAATACAACCCGGTTTGTGCGCTACAAAAAATCTGCTTTCTTGAAAGGGTGCCGTAAAAGTTCAATTTGTGGAAGTTTGCCGCTTTTTTCTACGAAATAAGTTATCAATTCTTTATCTTGAGAATATATAGATCACTTATTTGTGTTTTATTCATATCTCTTTTCTTCATGTTGATCGTTTCCATGGCGTAAAGAAATGGTATCCGGTAATAGGACCCAATACCATACATGTAGCCGTTTTTTATCGATATTTTGCGTAATTGTTTTCATTGTTTTGGGGCTCATTTTTATTTCTGTTCAGCTATCAAACGCCATGAAATCCTGTAAGTAGAATATCAAAACATTTTAAAATGTTGCAAATGACCAAAATACGTATTTTGAGCCATTTTTTGAATGCACTGGCTCATCAGCTGGATCATACGAAGATCCATTAGACAACTCCCCTGGAGTATCGGACTAACTTTGTGTGCACATCCGCCAACAATATCGTTCAAATGACTAGCAATTTTGCGCTTCCTGTTCAATTTCTGACTGTCAAACAAAGTAACGAACCAAGAATTTCTTGAAAATGACCACTCTTTAAAGTAAATGATATCAATTGCCCCGTTTTTACTTGAATTCCGCTACATTAAGTGATAATCTTAATTTATTTTAAAACATTTTATTTATTTTTATTTTTTTTCGGGGCACCGTTACCGATATAACGAAACCGGGTCCCGATTGAAACGGTCGGTAACCGGTGTGATCGACCGAACCGACTCAGCCTTAGTAAACATAATATGGACATTATAGCTTTTCATAAATTTTCAGGATTTCCAAAATGAAATTGAATTATATTTTTCCTTCAAAAGTGCTCCCGTGCAAGGTCATACACTTGACCGATGCCATTTTACCTCTGTCCTTAGGCAACATAATCCTAATAAAAATCTTTTGTGTTACACCTGAAATACTTCAACATTATGCAAGTCATATATGAAGTACACATCATCATACCTCCTATACTACTTACTAAAATATAAGCATCCTATTTCAAATTTTTTTCATATTATTTTTAGGTCACCAAGAATGGCCCAGATGCGTTTGATATAAAAAAAATAATATTTACGTCCGGGACCGCCTTTTAATCATTGCCATCTGAGTGACCAAGCCTTGCGGGCGATATAGACATGTATGCATATATGGCAGTAAAACAATTTGTGCACATTTATCTTTAAATATACAATAAATGTAATACAAAAATCAGAGTTTTGTATTATAAACTAAATACCAATAAAAACATACTGTAAATTTTGTCATGGTTTATTTATGCTTTCATGGGCTGATATGGCTAGTTGGTTGCATTTATCGTGTCAATGGTAAATCACATCTGCACAGTCTCCAAAAAGTAGTGCTCTGTCGAGTGGTAGCTAACTGCAAGCAGTCATGCACGGCAGCCATGAACTATGCCAAATGTTTATGGGAAAACCATTTAGAGTGTCCTATTGTGAGTATTGAACATAAATGTCCTGAATCATGTTTTAAATAACTTTTTTAACCAAATTACTTTCATCATCCAGCTTCCAACCCCTTCAGTGACTGGACCTGAAAATACTCGGGCTGGTGTCTATGGAGAATGCATGTTATAGCAAGAGATATCAGTCCTGAACATGTTAAAAATCTGAAGAAAAACAAAATTACAATTCTAACAAGAAATATCCTACTGGTAACTAATCATGTCAACAGTTATTTGTTATGAAGAAAAAAAAATGTGTGCATGCATTTGATCTATCTGTGCTCAGTAATTTGCCATTGTGCAGGCCGCCAAGTCACAGGGAGTTTGCCGTTTGTGTGATTTAGAAGCATCGATCCTGAAACAAAATAACGAATCTTGGGACTTTCTAGCGGCCACATGAAATTTATGTTTTATTTTAATTTCTATGCTTTTATTTTTCTATTTACAGGGTTTGTAGAAAGCCAACAAGATAGGAATACATTCAACTACTACCACAGAAGGTTTCCCCGTGTCACACCGATAGAGGACTGCAATGAGGATGACTTTGTGTGCATGTATGAAGCCAACATGCAGTACAAGAGGGACAGGTGAGCATTAACTTACAGTATGATGAGTTACACAACAGTCAGTTTACCTTTTCAGGGCCCTCCTTTGAACTTAAGCTTTAAGAGGACCACCAGGCAATAAACAACACATACTTATATGTTTTGGTACCTTTGTGTGATATCAAAAAGATGCCCAACATTTTGCAAATGGTTGTGTAACAGGCAATTCATACGTCTAGCACTGGCTCAGCACTGGATAAATCCACTGCCGAGCCAGTGCTAGACGAAAAAGCCGACCATTCATACTTGGCATCAACAGTGGATAACTGACGCGCAAGTATGAATACAAACAGTGGATTGGAAATGTCTAAGACATGACTGGGCATGCGCACTAGTACACTTCTATTGTGACGTAACGATGACTTGCAAATTCTGAACGCGTAATACCGTAATGCGCATGCGCAACCTTGTGCTAGACGAGTGTCTAGCATCAACAGTGGATCAACAGTGGATCAAAGTTATGCCAGGCTGAGCACAGACTAATGCTAGAGATTCCATTCATATCTGCGTCTAGCAGTGGATTTATCCAGTGCTGAGCCAGTGCTAGACGTAAGTATGAATTGCCTGTAATTTATAAACAATGCAATTCATTGCCACCACTTACGGAACCAATATGGCCGCATGGTTCCTTATGCGCCAAACTTCTGCGAGTGCGTCAATTCTATTTACGCGTATGTTAGGATCATGGACGATGCGTTCGTCCTATACAAAAGGTAGTCTTCGTCTGCAGACCCCTTGACCACATGCTTTAGTATGGTGATGCGTTTCCAAATTTGTCTGGAAACATATTTTTCTGAACTTTTTGGTGGAATGGACTACTTAAAAGGTTATCATTCATTTATAAGAATATTATTTTTGGGTGGTGGTACCCTTTAATAGCAATATTGGGAAACTTCCTCCACACACACAAAAATGAAATAGACATGTCTTTATCACCAAACTTGTAAAATAATATATAATAACTTACTTGTTATTGTAAAGAGTTGGATGAAACCTGCTTTGAAATGGACCTTTTGTGCAATAAAATGTTTGAAATGAAAAAAATAGAGAACCCTCCCCCCTCGTTCATATCATGCCACATTGGACACTGTGTGCAAAAGCTATGCAGCCACTCCATATACAATATCTCAATTGTTATTCTTGTATCATTTTATGTGTATTATTTTCCAGGTTGGTGTATATGGAGATCGGGAAGTTGCTTCAGAAAAGGCTGTCAGATAGCTCTAATGCCAAATGAGTCCTTCTGGCAACCAGTGATGATGCTATAATAGAATGAGAAGAATGCTAAAGATAACATTATACAGTTGTTAACTGGTGGTGGAGGGAATATCACGGAATGTTCCATTCGAGGGATTTTAAATGCTATTGAGGGAAGATGTATAAGTCCCGAGACGAAGTCGAGGGACTTATTTTCTTCACGAAATAGCATTTTTTAAAATCCCGAGGGAACATTCTGTGATTTTCCCCGACAACAAAGTTAACAACTGTTATATCATCTGGCTAAATCCGCGGGCTCATACAAATTCATGCATTTGAAAATGAAATCAGTCAAAAACAACATACGGTACATGTAGATTATACGTGTACCTTTGGTTCTCATTGTGACGTCATAAGGGTGTCATAACTCTCTGGCCATGGTGTCATAACAAATTGACACCCCAGTCATGTGACCGTGTTTAGCCAATCAACGACGCGTATTTTACTAAGTCAGATGATATAATGGGTGATTTCAAGTATGGTGTTTGGGGTTGGTGTTAGTGCTTATTAAACACTAACACCGGCCTTAGGCACCATATTTGAGATGACTTCGTGTTAGGATGGTATAAAGTGACATTGGGGGATTTCAAATATGGCGCCTAAGGCCGGTGTTAGTGTTTAATAAACACTAACACCAACCCCAAACACCATACTTGAAATCACCCAATGTCATATGTCTTGTTATTTTGTGCAGGTTGGTTGATATGGAGATCATGAAGCTGCTTCAGAAGAGGCTGTCAGACTGCGCCATTGAGGAAGGTCCTAATGCCAAGCAGGCGTGCAAAGCACATCTGGCTGAGTATGACCTAGCAGCTGATGGCTATGAAACAAAGTGTGAGTATTTCTTTTATCCCAGCAGTGAGTCTTTTTGTTTGTATCTCAGGGGGTGTTGCATAAAGAATTGCAATTGATCGCAAGTCATCGTCATCGTCCTCATCATCATCATCATCCTCATCCTCATCATCCTCATCACATATTTTATCAATATATTCTACTTGACAATTTATTAAGTTAAGTAATTCTATTAGAATAGAACTAGTATTACATAGCTAGGTTGAGAATTTTTGATGAAATTGCATGTATAACTCCTACTCCTCTCAACTAATCTTGCAAAAGTTTGGCACTTCTTCCATGTCTTATTTCTGTGTTTAACTTATCAATGTTTCTTATTATAGAAGAAACCTATCATTAAAGTGATTCATTGTCTATGTCAATTCAACCCAAATTAAGTTGGAATATTCATATTTCTATAATTGTAGATTAGCTTACGGTAACAGAAGAAAGAAATGGGTTATGATTTTTCAAATTTGTACCCTATCTGTGGAGATATTTATGATTGAACACTTTTTGATCTGTCATCAATTTCACTATTTTAAATTCTTTTTCTATGAAACTATCACACTATCACATCAAATCAGAAGAATCTTACAACGATATTGGTATATGATTGAAGTCTCATCACTTTGGGATTTGTTTGTTTTACCAAAAGTGTTTTCAAGATCTTATGGTGAACGGACATTCTCCTTTATTGGACCGTATTTATGGAACGCTCTGCTTAACTGGGTCAAGAACTCTTCCTCAATTGACTCATTCAAAGATAATTTTAAAAATCATTTCTTCAAACAACATTATCAGTCATAGCTCAACCACTCTCTATTTCTTTACTTCGTATACTCTAATTTCCTTTTCTAAAGCGCTTAGAGGCTTGTTTGCATTAAGCGCTATATAAATTCGTCATATTATTATTATTATTATTATTAGATACCTTGTACATTCATGCGTCTTCCCTTCCTATTTCATCTAGACGGTGAGCTTGGAGCCACGGGCAATGCCGTCCGCTGCATGATGAAACAGAAGATGCGCATGATTGAGGAGAGGAAAAAGGCCAGACTAGCTGGACAGGAAGCATAGAATCTCTAATTATATCTTCCCGACAAGCATGCTCGCTTGTACCTTCACATAGCAAGTGGCATCTCTTAGGAGTGGCGTAGCTACGGGGGGCACTGAGGAGGTTGGATGGGGTACATGCCCCCCCCCCCCCCCCCCCCCCCAATAAATTTTGTGCCTCCCAAACCGCACTACGCCATGGTTTCTTAGAATCTTCACAATCTTGAATGAGAAGTATCGTCATGCAAGTTTAAACCAACCCACAGTTGAACTATTGCGCATTGAATTGAGTTGATTGTAAGTAAGTAAGTAATTGGATATGAATATTAATACAGATGGGATTTTTGTTTCACTTTTGACAGTGCCAAGCAGCTTTGGTAGTATGGTACCAACAAAGTTAACAAATTTCCAAGAAATATTTTGATTAAAAAATGTTGAGAAATTGTTGCCGTATGCAGTGATTGCTTTGACAAGCTCTGACAAACCCATTTATTTTTGAAAATGATGAAATTCTGTTGATGTGAGCCAACACAACGCTGTGAAAGAAGAACACCAAAACTGGCGCAGCTATGCATTTGTCAAGACTCAATGTCTGAATTATCAAACTTATTAACTTTTTAAAACTTCATTTTTCATACCAATGTCAGAATTGCTAATATTTGTTATGCCAGAATTGCAAATAGCGACCATATGTCTTTGCCCACGATTCTGTATATGACTGTTAGCACACTACCATGTAAGCATTCAAACTTTTGTGAATGTTCGGAAGTTCAATGAACAATTCTTCTTTGTTCCTTATGACAGAATTGCATATACTAGTACATGAACAGAGTAAATTTATTACATGTGAATCATTGCATATTATTGGAACCTGGTATATCATACATGTATTAACTTTGATATTACAGTCAATACTGTTTCTAAAGACCACTCGAGCAATACAGTAAGTGTGGTCTTTGCAAGCAGGTGGTCACTATTGACAGGTTTATTTACATGCAGTGATGCAGGCTGCCTCATAGGGAGTCTTAAAAAAGTGAATTTGATAGACAGGTGGTATTAATGCACAGGTGGTTGTTAGAATAGGTTTCTCAGTAGTTATACACACTTCTCAAAGGGACTGGATCATAATTGAACCAGTCTGCAGCTCAATAATGTCATATTTCAAGGTTGTGAAGATATTATGCCACTTGTCTTCTTTTCCTTTCTTATTCTTTTGATGCATTTTAAAATTTGACGAGTCATTGTATTATACGAAATAAAGATGTCCAAGGTTTGGATATTGAAATATAGATCAGAATATCTTGTGTAATTGTTTCAACTTATGTCAATGAGAATAACTTTTACAAATGGTTTCTTTCATGTGTGATGTTAAAAGGGCCTGCAATGGCTTTGAGGGGAAATTCTTTACTTTTTTCACACTGTACATTCACAACATGAATGTATAGTTGTGTGGTATCTATGCAAACATGATGACAATGACTATGGTGATGATGATGGTGGTGGTGATGGTGATCATCATCATTGATGAATATAGTGATGAGGATAATGATGGCAGTGGTGATGGTGGTGGTGGTGGAGATGGTGATGATTATGATGGATATGATGAGAAGGATGATGGCGGGGGTAGTAGTGGAGATGGTGATGATGACGATGAAGATGATCATTGATGGATAATGATGGTGGTGGTGGAGCATGTTGATGAGGATGATAGTACTGCTGATGATGGAGATGGTGATGAATGATGATTTTGATGACGATCATGATCGGGTCAAATACTCCAACCACACCAACACAAGCATTTACCTCCTAATACACTTGTACAACCACAAAAGCACATTAATGGGCACAAATGCACATGCACACACACACACACACACAAACACATAGTCATACATTTACTTGTACAAACAGAATCATGATCACATTTTTTTGAAAGTTTTATCATTCAATTATATTCTCATCAAATATTTAATCTCCATGCAAATAAAATCACATGTTTACCATGATTTATCAATTATTCTTTCAATATAATACAATATGTTACATGGCACAAATATAAACATAGACATTCTGCAATAGCAATACTAATTATTCACAAATCAAGTTCAAGATTATGAAAATATGCAATCCAATGAAAATATTTGTTATTGCAGTAGAGCAGTGTAGTAATTGCAGCTATTGGAAAAACTATAACGTGCTAACTATCTATATAAATATTGAAAATAATACACTATTTCTACATTTTTGTACTTGTCTATGTGCATCAATGGACGGATAGTAGTTTCTAATATATTTCATAAAATTCATACACATGATCCTAATTTGATTCATGAAAGACGGCCTGATGATAAGGCATTTAAAAGAGAATGTCTTTTAAAATCTTCCCACTTGTCTCCAACAAAAAATATGAGAAAACAACTCGCCACTTGATTTTTGTATTACTGTGTTTAGCCAAACTGCACAGCATAGATGCAATTTGTATAATAGGGATATGCTTGTCATAAAATTGTAGGGGGGGGGGGGGGGGCAATACAACAAGATGACAGGGGATAAATATAATTACTGCTGTTTTTATATTTATTCCATATTCCACTGCTGTTTCTATATTTATTCCATATTTAATTATTAACAAAAGAGGAAACGGGTTGGCATGTAAAAGAAAAGAACATTCTACACAGATTTGAAAATTCCTTGTCTTTTGCCATAAGCTAAGGAATAAGTTCTTATGGGTGCACTGGAAAAAAGCTGCCATTTTGTGCAGAATTCAAGGAGAAGAGACCTCTCCCCAATCATGCTAATTCCCAAAGGAAACATCAAACTGATATTCTCCAGCAAAGGTGATTGCTGCAAGATAAACCTTTCCTGTTCTATTAGGGGCAAAATAATATCTCTCTGGTGTTTGGCTAGTTGCGGGTCCTAAAAACACCACATAGTTGAGGCCAATGACATGGCCAGACAATGTATCAAGTCCCACAGCATTGCCATTGCGCCAAGATATCCTACAATTACATAGTTGCAGTGCTCAAAATAAGCATAAGCACAGGCCCAGGCCCTCCAGAAAATAAGCTTCGGGCCGGCCACCAAATGTCATTGATCCTAAAGCCCAAAGTCGAATAGGCAACCAAATGTAACAAAATTTGTTATGTACTTCTTTGTTTGGGCCACTAGAAATCTTGTTTTTACTTGCCCGACTGGGCCACAAGGCAAAAGAGTTCATTTCTAGCATTGATAATTGGCTTTCCTAGCATAGCAGCAGCCTACTGGTATCCAACCAGCTTGGAGGTGGACGGGTAGCGGGTGCGGAACTTGAGGCACTTGTCGCGGTCAACGAAGATGCTGTTCTTCTTCATGGCAATCTCCTTCTCCAGGGACATGCGGGTGTCCATGAGGTCCTTGAGGGAGGCCTTCGACTCGGCCAGCTTCTGCTGCAGCTTGTCAATCGAGTCCTGGATCTCACCGACCTCTTGGACCATCCTGAAAGGACAAAGAAGAAAATGAGGCAATCAATTAATTGGTGGTTTGATGACTTTTCAAAATGCTGATTAGAACGATGCAGCCTGCTATGTGCTCCTACGTTGTATTATAGATATCTACAGATGGGATTTACTTTCACATCTTATGGACTCATTTCACTGTACATTCAAGTTTTGGGTTTAGTTCTACAAACACTTGAAAGCTGATACAACAATTTTATTGGCCCCCTAAAGCCCTGCTCATACTACAAAATCTGATCCAATCTGATGAACAACTATGTATCTGAACTAAAGCAAGACATGCATATTCAAAGCATCTGTAGTATAGTTTTATACGTTCAGCGGATTGGATTGTGTAGTGTGCAGTTGACTTTAAAAACAACAGTAAAACAAGATGTTTGCCTACCTGTCATTATTCATTATCAATCTACCAGAAGCCCCCTTAAGTTTTGGATCTGCAAACACTAATAAGCTGAAACAACAATTTGATTGGCTCCCTTAAAAATCCCCAAGAGAACAAGAGATTTATGCCTATATACCTGTACTGAGCAGGGTCCCTGCAAAGCTCCCCATTGGGCCTGTACGTCCTGTGGTCCAGCCTGGTCTGGGCTACCTTCATCGGAGCCTCCTTGTCCTTGACCGCCTGGGTCAGGTCCTTGACGTTCTTCTCCATGCTGGCAATCTCTTCAACAGTCTACGAGAGAGTTCAGAAGATGAGAGATGAATTAAAAGGACGGCTTCAACAGACAATAGTCTTAAAACATTTGAATGAAAGACATGAAGGTATATTGAATTCTTCAAGAAATTTTCATCCTTTATTTTTCTGCGAGTCTACAAAAAAGAATGATCTAAATGGTAGAAGCGCTTTCCAATTTATGTTTTTTAAATAACAAACGTCTTCCCAAGTTTATCTACAAACTACTTGCAATTGTTAGCCAGTATTTCTTCCATGTTTAATTTTCTTATTGTGGATAAAAAAAGAAATCGTATAATCATGAACTTAAAAGTTATTCCTCGAGCAAAAACAGTTAGGTTACAATGAGCAAAGTCTACATAAAAATATACAACTAAAAGATGAACAAACAAAGCGTACCTTGAGAAGGTGGTTCTCCATTTTGGTCTTGGCGTCATTCATCTCTTCGATGCGGCGGGCAAACTCGGTGTTGACCGTGTTGCACTGTTCCCGCATGTCGTTGGACGTATCTGTGAGAATCTGGTCAATCAAGTTGCGTAGCTGCTGCGAAGCGAGACGCTCATGCTCTGCGCGAACGATGTTGTCGTGCGAGAACTCTGCCCATGACTGAGGGGTGGTCTGACTGTTGGGAGAAGAATAGCAAGTTGAAAGTTGAACAATACGTGTATACATCTACCTTTAAGGTTGTCCTTATTTTGTTGGAGCCATAATACCTTTCTTTTCATATTTCACATTTTCTTATTATTTCAATTCATGACTTTAGATATGTGACTAAGTTGCTTTGTTTGATGTTTCCTCGAGCAAGCTTCTTACATTTCTTTTCAGATATATTTTGTGAAGATATTATTAATATCAACCTAAGTACCAAGTAAATATTTAATATTTTCATCAGTATTTAGAAATTAGTGATTTATTAGGTGGATGTGCATTCAATTTGGATAATACCAAAAAAATCGAACTCTGTCTGTTACCAATTTTGTTTTGTTATACTCAAACTAAAAGGAGAGATAACATATTCTGTTTTGTAAATGTTAGCAATATTATCATACAAATATAGGAAAAATAAGTGAATGGTTTAAGCGACTCCAAATAATAAGAGTTGAAAGAGACCCTATTTAGGTATGTGCGCTAAACAAGAACCGTTTATTATAATGATTATGATTATTATTAGTATTATTATTATCATTAAGAACAAAATAATACTTACACTGCTTCAAATTTAGCTGAGCCTTCTTTGTACTGGATCTCAGTGGAGTTATTGTTGAGCCCTGCACACTTCTCGTCAATCTTGAATGCAGACAGTTTGTCGGACCAGTCCATGGTCAGCTTGTGCTTGGACCCACGATTGAGCCTGGAAAAGAACAACAAAACGTTATGACATTTAGAAAGAAGGCCGGAATGAAATAGAGAAGAATCATGTTCAGTCAATCTTTAATGCAGACAATTTATCGGACCAGTCCATGGTCAGCTTGTGCTTGGACCCACGATTATGCCTGCAAAAGAAGAAGAAAACATTATGATGATGAGATTATTGAATAATCAGTAGAAATAGAAATGCAGAAGGAGAGAGTAGATATATGATCAGTTAATCTTGGAGGCAGACACTTTGTCGTACCAGTCATGGTCAGCTTGTGCTTGGACCCACGATTAAGCCTGCAAAAGAAGAAAACATTAATGATGAGATTATTGAATAATCAGTACAGATAGAAATGCGGAAGGAGAGAGTAGTAGATGATCAGTCAATCTTGGAGGCAGACACTTTGTCAGACCAGTCATGGTCAGCTTGTGCTTGGACCAACAGTAAAGCCTGTAAACAGTGATAATGAGCCTGAGGAGTCATGAAGTATTTTACAATTAAAAAAAGAATGAAAACAAGTTTGCAGATATTAGAAAGAATGGGCACATATATACGTGTTTTTGTCTTTTTTTACTTTCCATTTTTTCTATCAAGGTACATTATTTAAGTTTTAAGTTATTGGTATTATACATTTTCTTTTAATTGTTTCTTTATCACAAATATCTGTAACACTTAATTTGTTTATATTCTGATCTTGATATATGTTTTTTTTGTACTTACTTGATTTGTCTGTCTGATTGTTCTATTGTCCTCTTGAGAAGGTCTTGCACTTTTGTGATGATGTCAACTTCCTATATCGTGGAGAAGAAATGGTACAAACAAAATCACAAGTTAATCACAAGTTTATAATTGTATTACATGTAGTTGGAACTACAAAGTATACAAACTACCTTGAAATACACTTTATTAATATAGAAAATATGTGCAGTCATGATATATTTTTCTAGTTCAATTTGGTGTTAATTACATTAAGTAATTAACGAGTTGAAGCACTAGTTAGCTGATTTTAACCAATAATCTATCAGTTTGCAGCAAAGTTTTAATTAAATCATATGATTGCCAAACAAAGTTCTACTTCCAATCATATTCAAATAGTTTCCCTTTAGACGCTAATTCTTATTGAACACTTAAGAGGAGAGAACATTTTACCATCTGTACATCTTGCACAGTCACACCACCCTGACTGACTCTGTATAATGTTTCACCAATTTAATTCCAATTCTTCCATGGACTCTCTATTCTCACCTTGTTGAGTGCCATCTCCACCCTGTCTCCCACCAGGTCAACGTCCTGTCTCCTGGACCTGCATGTCAGGTTGTCTCTGGCGATCTTCAGAGGCACTTCGGTGGCATCCAGGGCATTCTCCAACCGCTTCTTCTGCGCACACAGAAGGTCAGTCTCCTCGATCATCTCCTCAATCTCACGGTTGAGCTCAATCTTCCAGAAGTTGATGTCATTCATGCGCTCCCCGAGCTTCTTTGTGACGTCGGTCTGCGTGCGCTGCGTGAGCGCCTGGGTCTCGTTGGACAGCTGCTTGGACTCGTGGCGGAGTCGCTCGGCATTGTCCCGGTCCGAGAAGCTGGTGAAGTATTTGTTGTAGTTGGACTCGTGCCACTCCTGGGTCGTGTGCTTCCCCGAGCGGAAGCCCTGGGCTGCAGGCGCCCCTGTTGGAACACCGTACACCCCTGTCTCTCCAAGACCGCTCATCTTTGCCATCTCCTGTGATAGTTCCCGGTCAGTCCTGGTCCCAACCGTGGTTCCCGTCGGGTAGACAGGGACTGTTGGGGAGTAGGTCCTTGAGAGAAGAGTTGCTCCAGCATCCATGATTGCTGTATTCTAACTGCTTCTTGATTATATTTTAACCTGGGTTTGTGAGAGTGGAGAAAAGATATACAAATAAAGATGGGAAACAACCATAGTATCATGTTCAATATAACATTATATAAATACTTTTAAACCGCACTTAGGCATTCTCTTCAAAAACGTGCCTACGACTTTGCATGCATGATTAAAAGAACCGATGCGTTATGCAAATCGCATAGAGCATGGGTTCTTTCAGTCATACATACTAAGTTGTGGGCACGTCTTTGAAGAGAATGCAGAGTCTTACTCACTCAAAATGCTTTTAAAACCAACAAAATATAGGCCTACAGGGGGAAAAATAGCAATATTTATCGGATAAACTATACATGGAGTAATGGCATGGTATGTGAGTAAACAGCCGTTTCTAGCTGCATGAAACAAAAAATATTTATAGGCAACAGAATATTGTTCTCAGTATAAATGATCTAGAAAATAAAATGTAATATCCACTGCCGGACAGGAGAAAAAAGTTAACATCAAACATAATTTATCATCACTCATTCTCATATTTCAGTAAGCCGACTTGCATGCGCCCTAGAATGAATTCTAAAAGTCAGAACAAATATATTACAAAATGAACCAACAAACAAACATAATATTGAATCATACTTACAAATAATGAAAGGGAATCCCCACTTATTTCAACGATGGGTCCACAAAATATCTAACACCTGTTTCTGGTTAGAAATTAATGGGCTTTCTTGATCACCACTGCCCCCGCTTGCTCTGAGTATTGCACCTGTATACAGGAATATGTGATACCGCTCCAAAATAATGCCACTACCAGTCCAATAGCATTGCACACATGCACATGTAATATGGGTCAGGTGGGCACAGCGCTACCACAACACAACCAGCGCGTACGGCTTTGTTGTGCGTTACTATAGGGATCACTATAGCAACGCCACCTGCTATCTCGTTCTTGCCACCTATCTCGTTCTCATTGAAATGAGAATGTTATTATTTTGGATAAGGATTGTTATAAGTAAAACTTAAAAGTTATCACACATTGTTTATGACATAATGAAAATGATGTTTAATCTTGATATATACCGTTCCCCTTGGTTAGTCAAGATAAAGAATTCAATAGATAAACTGGGATTGTCGTATTTATGGGATAGCATAGAGAGCAAAGACCCAAAGTGGCTTGAATTGACAATAAAACAACGGTTAAATGACGTCTACTCTCAAAATTGGCATTATGAAGTAAACCGTAATTCACATTGTTTGAATTATCGCATTTTTAAACAAACATGTACTTTCGAAAAATGCCTCATGAAATTACCATTTAAGCATAGAGTAATAATTTGTAAATTTAGATGTGGAAATCATCGTCTGCCAATTGTTTCCGGTAGATATTCAAACGTGGATAGATCACAACGATTATGTACTTTGTGCAATCATTCTAAACTTGGGGATGAATTCCATTACCTATTTGAATGTACGGAATTTGAACTAGCAAGGAAGAAATTCCTCGATAACTACTTTAAAAAACGGCCGGACACTATCAAAATGTATAAATTGTTTAATTCCCCTTTGCCGTCGACATTGTTGAAGCTATCCAAATTCTGCAGCATCATTATGGACAGATTTAAATAAATATTGTGTATATTTTTGTATATTATTGTACATACGACAAAGAATTATCACTGCTTGTATTTCAATATTGAAAATCAAACATTAAGTGTAAAATAAAATTTTTTAGATTTTCACAGTGATAAATCTGAAACTGAAATAATTTGTAACTAATTCATTTAGTGCCTTTAATTAATTTATTGATTACTACATCACCTGCATATCAATGTATAACAAACTTACAATTAGAGAACATTACTTTGTAAATATTAGATGTTTTCATTATACTTTGTAAATATTATATGATTATACTTTGTACATATTGTATATAACTATGTGACATTATTCAATGAGACATTTCTTATATTGTTATCTTCAATACCCTTGTTAAGGGTGAAAGGATATTAATAAATTTCATTTCATTTCATTTTCATTTCATTTCATTTTTCGTTTCATTTTTCATTTCATTTTGCTACGCTCGGCCGCACCCCATGCACAGAGAATACATCCCGAGCCAGTTTTTATTCATTCCAACGTTCACGACGTTTGGGAAAGGGGAAAGTCAACTTAATCTTTATTCTTTTACCCAGTATATTTAATTGTTATGACTAGGATTACATGACACGATTGTTTATATTCATCCATCTAACCCTGGTATTGTTTGGTGGTGTTTCGTTTTTTTCTTTATTTTTTAAATTTGAGTGCCGCTGTGTCATGAAAATAAATTCAAGCATCGGTGTCCTCATCTTTCGATTGTAATTATTCGTTATCATGGTTATATAAGATCATTATTAAAACTTTAAAGGTAAGAAAACATTGCCTTGCCGAAGCAAGGAAATCGAATTCAACTACATCGGAAATAGGCCGAAGTTCTATAACTCGATAGTGCGATAATTTCTTTATTTTCTGCAAAATCTGTATTTTTTTGTTTTTATTATTTCCGCGTATATAGTTATGCTTTAAATAAAGGCTGATCATTTTTTTAACTCAGTACAAAATAGAGCTAGTTTTTAACTTAACTGTCGATGTGCAAAATCGTGATTTAAGGGGTAGTACAGTTCTGGTCAACCTGAATTTTAGGCAAAACTTGCACCATATCATAACAAACTAATAAGTATAACTCCACTATGCCCGAAAGGTTGCCAAATACTGTAGCTGAGTCAGGAGTCTGTTATCGTTCAAAAAGCATCCGTTAAAACAAGAGAGGCGCTCTCTAAAATATATATTGGTTTCAACCATTTCTTATTAAAAAACATAGTGAATGTGATATTTTGTTTAAATATTGATTCAATAGGGACATCATCAACAATTATTCAACAACCTTTGAAAAAGTTTAGGCATAATAATTTTCTTTAATTATCGAATAAATGTGGGTCCCAAATTTATTCAAATCGGATATATGTCATGATATTTCTGTTGTTTCTGAACCGATTTTGATCAAATAAAGTTTGTTTTATCTTTAAAATCACATGCTCTTAAATCACGAATTAATTATTTTCTTGAAGCGCCCTCTAAACCAAAACTAAACTATCCCC
Source organism: Echinarachnius parma (assembly GCA_037951105.1). Taxonomy (NCBI): domain Eukaryota; kingdom Metazoa; phylum Echinodermata; class Echinoidea; order Clypeasteroida; family Echinarachniidae; genus Echinarachnius; species Echinarachnius parma. The sequence continues at coordinate 311,781 of JBAMJV010003078.1, forward strand.
TTTCATTTATACCACGGAAGTATTTACAACGGAATTATAGGCATTCTCATATTCTAGGCGTCCGTGTATACAGACGGTTAAAATCTGGTTTAGTGGATGCTTCAATATAATATTTGTTGTGAGAATGAGCTTTGAAGCAATCAAAACAATAACAAAAATATAGGAATAAGCAGGATCTTACATTTGTTATAATTATTATAATTGTTATATTTCCGACTGGTCAAGAAAATACATGAAGTGACACACCCATGTTGGCCCATGTTTAATCATCAAAACTCAAAAGTATATGATTTATAGACAGAATGTGATTGATGTGCCCTTATTTGCTTAAATTGTCATACATAATTATGTATTGATAACAAATAAAACGACCATAATATTCAATAATCGTCACTGGAGGGGGGGGGAGGGGGTGGGGGGGGGGGGGGGGGGTGGAGAATAGTGCCCCCGGTATTTTTTGGAAGTGGGCCAGTCCATTCGATTATGCAAGTTTACATGATTATGTTGGCTTTTCAGGTTCATAATTATAATATGTTATGTACTATTATATTGCTAATACGAGTGGTCAAGTTAGTTGCCAATAATATGTGCAGAAATAAGAGAAACAAATTTCAGGAGCAAAAATCTCTTTTCACATTAAGAATCAAAGTACAATTACCCCCGGCATTCGTTCTTGGATTCTTGCCCCCCCCCCCCCCCCCCCCCCCCCCCCCCCACCCCCACCCCCCACCTTCTTTACTGCATATCGGGTGGAGAGGGCCCGTTGGGGCCGTTTGTTTGGGGAATTTTGGCGTTTATCTTCATGAATTATTTCAAACAGAGGGAAACTGACCAGAAATATACAAGATATATGAAAACGAACAAGTTTCATCTGGATTCGAACCAGAGACCTCTGGATTGCTGGAAAACCCAAAAGACACTTAATCCACTTCCTCCGCGAAACCTTTTTCAATGTTCGTGATGGGATGGTCAGAAGTAGTATTATAAAGGCTCATAAATCAGCTTGGGGATATCTGCTATACCGTGTGTCCCAAACAAAAACTATACACTTTTGCAATGGCTGCCGAATAAAAAAATATATGATTCTGGGGGAAAAGGTTTATATGTATGGATAGCTTATGGACTCAACTTTCATATGACACCAACAAGTCCGAAAATAATTCATGCTTGGGTGAGCACTGCTCACTTTTGTAAAGGGTGTGAAAATTAGGTTGCGCAGGAATTAGCCTTCCAAGTTGTGAGAGGTAAGTCCTTTGGAGCTTACAAAATTGAGGGTGATAAATTCATGATCAATTGCGATCAGTTTGGGTTTGCTGAGTGAATTTTATGGTTTATTAAACCAAACTTTTATGCATGAGTGAACAGGAATTGCACTTTTTTAAATTGTAGCATTGTAACTTTCACTGGTAGACTCAGTGGTGTGTCAATGGGTAATTAACAACCAGTCCAATTTGGGAAATGTAGGTAGAATTCGGGATAAGGGAAGGTGGTCTGGATATTTTGGAGTGGAGACCAACGAATATGAATTGTCAAGATATGCACAAGTCCTACCCTACATTTCACCTCCCCTGCACCATGTACCATCACCCCGTCCTGACTCCCATGAACACACCACTGAGTCTACCAGGGAAAGTTACAATGCTACAATAATAAATGCAATTCCTGTTCACTCATGCATACAATGTTAATCCCATACATGCATAAACCACAAATTTCACTCAGCAAACCAAACTCATCACAATTGATCATACATTTTTCATATCATCCTCAATTCCGTAAGCTCCAAAGGACTTTCCTCTCACAAATTGGAAGGCCCATTCCTGCGCAACCTAATTTCCATACCCTTTACAAAAGTGAGCAGTGCTCACCCAAGCATGAATTATTTTCGGACTTTTTGGTGTCATATGAAAGTTGAGTTTATGAGCTTTCCATACAAATAAACCTTTCCCCACAGAATTATATATTTCTTTTATTTGGCAGCCATTTCAAAAGTGTATAGTTTTTTTTTTTTAGACACACGGTAGTAGTAGGCTTGTTAAGGGGTCCGGGACTGCATTTTGGGGTACGATTGTTTTACTTGGCACACATATTCCTTGGATCAAAAGAAAAAAATTCATCCAAAGAGACACTCTGTATCTATGCAAATTAGGCCTAATTTCCATAATTAATGCAAATTTATTCATGAAAATTGGATATTCTATGAAAATGGTGTTTTTATTGTCGAGATACTTGAGAGAATAACTTTGGAAATAGATGGTCTAGGGTATATTGGACTGGAGCACAGCACTCATTTGCAAGCATATCTCCGGGGGGGGGGGGGGGGGGGGGGGTCACTCCCAACATTGGGGGGAAAGCGTCGTAAGGGTAATTTTCATTGCATACGGCGTCGTCGACTTTTAAGAAGTGTTTTCAAGCACTCATCACACAAGGGTCCCTTCAAAAGGGTCCCTTCAAAAGGGTCCCTTAAAAAACTCACAAATTAAGTACCTTTTCAGGTGCACAGTTTTGTACGTTTTTCTTTCAAAATGGTTTGATATCTGAGGGTCTATAAAGGCTCTACTTGCGCACATGCAGTTTGTCACCGAGCTGAGAAGACTGCACATAAGGTACTCATGTGCTGGGCCGGGCTGACCAGCTATGTATGGTTAGCATGGTCTGGGCGTATCTGGGACACAATTTTTTCTATGGGCCTGAGGTATATTTTGCCCAAATACCATTTTCCCCATTTTTACCCGAAAAGCGAAAAAAAAAAAGGTTATCAAGATTTAACCGCCCGGAAATTATGCACTTTTTAACGGACTCTAAAGGTGGTATCTCACCGGGCTGGAGACTAGTTGGCGACTAGTTGGCGACTCAGTCTCCGCTAGTCGCGGAGACGTCTCCGCGACGTCGCCGCGACGTCTCTTGGAGACTAGCCGGGTCTCCGGGGAGTCGCGGGAAAATCAAACATGTTCGATTTTTTTGGAGACTTTTTCAGTCTCCAGCAGGTCTCCGCGACGTCTCCGCGACGTATCCATCAGTCGCGGCGACGTCGCGGAGACTAATTCTGTCGGCGACTGGGGAGACGTCGCCGCGACGTCGCCGCGACGTCGCCGCGACCTACTGGAGACCAAGGCGACTGAGAGGAGACGTTGCGGAGACGTCTCCGCGACACTACTTGACGTTGCTTGACCCACTTTATAGACCACGTGACTGAGTTCTTTAACATTTGGTACAGTTTGTTCCTGCTCCTTGGGCAAATTGTTTGTCACCATGGATACGTCGCGGAAAAGTCTCCGAGACTTCGCCTTGGTGAGATTGCAAACCATTTTTGGGTCTCCCGAGTCGCCGCGACTACCGCGACTGATCAGTCGCGGCAGTCGCGGCGACGTCTCCGCCGGTGAGATACGTAGGCCTACTTAACCGAATATGACTCGATTTTGTCCGAACATAACATTCCCCCCCCCCCCCCCGAATATGCTTCTGCCCGAATATGATATGAGCCTGCCTGAATATGATAATTATGTTTTTGCCCGAATTTGACATGCTTTTCCCGAATGTTTGGTGCTTGTTGCCCAAATACGGAGTTTTCAAACTCCAAACCCCAGCCTCCTTTATACTCCTATTATATGGGCATGGTTATGGTTAGATGGTTAGGTCGGATTTGAATGATGGACAGGCATCAACTTGTAGTAGCTCCGGGAAAAATTAAATGAAGAAATTGATAAAAGCTGTATAGACAATAGACTTCTTGAAGTATTTGTATTTGATTATTCTGTTTTAATGAACGAAAAAACAAATACAAAACAACAAGTGGCAGTGGCGTAGCTACGGGGGGGGGGCACAGGGACTTCTGCCCCCCCCCCCAATAATTAGACGAAAAAACAACAATAACGAAACATAAAGGGGGAAATCTGTGAAAAATTAAGCCATTCATAAGGAGTGCTTCGCAATAACTTGCGTGCCCCCACCTCCCCTCCCCTCCCCTCCCCATCAGTCCGATAACGATACACCTGCACCACTGACAGGCATTTGCAGGTGGTCCGCGCCCCCCCGCGCACCCCTCATGCCACTCCGTGCAGTGTTTACTTTTGTGTGTGTTCCGCATGCTGATCTGAACCGCCGGGATTGTACTGAACGTTAGCCAACATCGGAATGGTCACATATCTACATCTAACTCATCTATTCATTATTTACACTCTCTTTTCGACTTTTGATCTCTCCGATCCTGAATATCACGGTCAAGATGTCTGTCAGCAGTATGGTGATCGAGAGATTAATTCAAAATGCGGCCGAACAGGCCGCAGAACAAACACTTGATGAGATCGCCCGGCAACGATCGAGCATCGGATTGTTAACCGACCCCAAAGTTCTGGCGCACTTGATGGCCCTGCACAAGAGGTGTACGTGTAAAGAACCAGGCAGCGGGATCGGGAGGATGGGTCGGGAAGGTAAAATGATGAGCGTCGTAAATAATTATGGGAGAAATTCGGAAGCCTTGGATATCGGTATTCAGAGGGAACTGCTTGCGAAGAAGATTGCGGCTCATAATTACAGGAACAATCACCATGGTGTTTTCACAGTGACCCTGAAAGAGGTAAGTGATTATATTATTCGAAACCCCAAATATATAAAAGTTCTTGGGACACATCTTCTGGAAGCTAAGGAGGAATTTGAGAATAAATACATTAAATAGAGAGAGAGAGGGATGGAGGGGTGCGAGAGAAGGAAAACAAAGGTAAGAAAACAATATAAAAAGGGACATGCTAATTTTTGTTCCATACCAAGAGCAAGAGACAAGACAGTTTATACTGACATTATAACGTTTCAGAGAGACAGTTTGGAAGAGGGTGAAAATGAGAGAATGAAAATCATCTTCTTCTTCTCCTTCTTCTCCTTCTCCTTCTCCTTCCCCTCCTCCTCCTTCTCTTCCTCCTCCTTCATCTCGATCCCCCTCCTCCTCTTCTTATTCTTATTCTTATTCTTATTCTTATTCTTCTTCTTATTCTTATTCTTATTCTTATTCTTCTTCTTCTTCTTCTTCTTCTTCTTCTTCTCCTCCTCCTCCTCCTCCTCCTCCTCCTCCTCCTCCTCCTCCTCCTCCTCCTCCTTCTCCTCCTTCTCCTTCTTCTCCTTCTTCTCCTTCTCCTCCTCTTCCTTATCATTCTCCTCCTTCTCCATTTCCTTCTTCTCCTCTTCCTTATCATTCTCCTCCTTCTTCTTCTTCTCCTTCTTCGTCTTCTCCTCCTCTTCCTTATCATCCTTTTCCTTCTTCTCCCCCTCCCTCCACCTGTCCCTCTCCTTCTTCTTTTTTTTCTCCTTCCTCTTCCTTATCCTTCTCCTTCTTCTCATATCCTCCCCCTTCTCCTTCTTATATTTTATAATGCTTATTATTCTTCATTTACATTCTTCTTATTACTATTATTCTTATTCTTCATCATAATCTTCATCATATAGTCGACACTCAACATTGCAACATACATTTGTTTAAACATATTTATTTATACAAAATTAACACATATATATTAGCAGTTCTTGGGAAGCCTAATTTATTCAATGCTCATTTTCATTTATTTAGTAAATTTCTGTTTGAATGTAACTATATATGTCCAGATCCAATTCTGAGATTCTGAGATTCTAATGTTCACACATGTATGCTACCTGGGGTGGTTGCATATAAAGAGTTGCGATCAGTCACAAAGTTGTGATTAAATTTAAATGCAAGTCAGAAAATATGCAAATTTGAGCCAATCAGATTTGCGCATTTACTTTTAGATGCATTTTCTGACCAAAGATTAATTGCAACTTTGCACTTGATTGCAACTCTTGATGCAACGTGACACCCCCTGGTCTAATGTTGATCTCTAGACAGTTATACACTCACACAAAACAATTGTAGACAAAATAGTTCTGTTGATGGCCTGCAGACCAGTAGAATATAAGACCAAAACTTGTGACAATATTGAATCTATAAGTCAACGGGTGTCAGAAATCAGCCTATTGTCCTAGATAAGAACTGTGAAGGTCTTGTGATCAATATTGCATGGCTTGGCTGTCTGTGAAATGAATTGATGAATTGAGAAGGCAGAAAGTTTTGATCAGATGGTAATAGGCATATTGATTTACTTAGAGAGAACAAAGCAATAGGGTTAGAACAACGGGCAGGGCTACTATAGAAACTCACTTCTTTATTATGCCCACATTGAGGGGTGGATAACTGTATCTCTAATAAGCTAGGGTGGTCCAGAAAGAAAATGGACAGTCAAAGTACACTTCCTAAAAGGCAGTGGCATACTGGCATAGCTACATGGCTTAGAAGCAGGGAGGGGAATTCAAGACTAAGCTTCTATACTTTCACAAAAACTTAAAACATTATTATAAGGAGAAAATTCTGTAAAAAACAAAGAAATACATAGTGTGGCCCCCTATAATTTGTGTGCCCCCCATCATTCTTACAATGCTATGCAACTGTCATAACATGGGGACACAACAGCTAATTTATAGAGAAATCAATTATTTATAGATCAATTCAGGCCATTCTTTCTTCTACTTTCTTCCACTTCGCGCTTGGTTATAAACCTTTTCACCTCATCAACTACCATCACTGGACATTGCAAATGTATTTTAATCACTTAATCAAAATATCAAGCACATTAACAAATCTAACTTTTTGGTCAACTGTTTTGAATGTTTGAAGACTGGAAAGTTTGTTGTCAACTTTTTTGGTTACGATCTTTTGCTTACATTCTTTAAACTAGAGATCGATTCAGGGCATTCTTTCCTCCATTCGCTCTTGTTTATAAACCTTTCCCCCTCATCAACTCCCATCACAGGACATTTCAAATATATTTTAATCACTTAATCAAAATATCAAGCACATTAACAAATCTAACTTTTTGGTCAATTGTTTTGAATGCTTGAAGGACTGGAAAATCTGTTGACCAGTTCAACTTGCTTGTTTGCCATCTTTTGCTTATAATCCTTAAATTAAAGATCAATTCAGGCCATTCTTTCCATCCATTCGATCTCGGTGATAAACCTTTCCCCCTCATCAACTCCCATCACTGGACAATGGGCCTCTCAGGATCCGTATCATGTCTTTTGGGAGAAGGGCTGGGTACAAATAAGGGAGTTATTGGTGATTCATTGACACCGACCAGCAAGATGTGTCGGTAATCAATGGATCTATTGAGGGTGATTCAATGGATCTATTGAGGGTGATTTCTCACAGAGCTGTGTCTATTCAAATAGGAAGAAGCCCACTGTAATTGAGTTCCAGCTACTTGACCAGCACTATTTGTTGGTTCCAGCTACTTGGCTAGCACTATTTGTTTGTTCCACAAACTTCTCAAGAATATAGTCAAATATTTACGTCATCACCACACTTGAGACAAACTTAGGGCTGTCCCATGCTTCAGAGATTTCTAAAGACATCACCCTTTTTTTAGCTAATATTCAAAGTAAAAATTACCTCATTGCCTACAGGAACCTGGTGGCCCTGTATTAACTCAATGGGAATTGCCAAATCTGGTAGGGAACAGGTTAGGTACAGGGCTTGACAAAAACACTGGCAGGGGGCCAAGGCGAAAACATTATTCCAATTTAAATGTATTTTTGTGGCCTGATTTGGCAACTGGATTTTCAAATCGACAATGTCCAAATGAGAATATCATCTATTTCTTCTAGATGTCAAGCGTCATCTCATTTGCCAATTTACACACGTGTGCCACTTTTGCATTGTGACTTTGCAAAAAAAAAATGTCAAAGTGATCCATTAACTTTGTTAAATTCAACAAAAATCACTTGGAGCTTTCACACTTTTGTATTTAGTTGTTTGTATTGGTAACAGAAGAATGAAATGAGTTTTAATTTTACAGATGTCTCCCTAATTGTTGAAGGTATTTAAGATTCAATTTAAAAGAGTTCCGGAACACTTGCAGAGTTTTATCAAAGGTTTGGGAATTTGGATAATTCTATCATGATAATGTCTGAATTTGGATACGTTGATTGTCCATAATTAATAATATCTGAAATGGGATACCTCACGCCAATGATCGAGGATAAAATCTAACATCCATTTTCGCTTTTTCACTAAGTAAACATTGTTCTTTTTCATTGTTCTTTCAGAAGAATCTTATGTGACTGAAGTCTCAAATATCACTTTTAGAAAAATCTTATTAAATCTAATTATCATTTATCACTTTTAATAATGTGTTATTATTAAAGCATTTAATATATTTCCATACAATCATAACCTATCATTCATGATTTTTGACATAATTTTGTTATCTTGTTCATTGTTGATTTCCTGTTTTAGGGTCTAACCTATGACGGTGTGGTGAGGTTCCATGTGCAGCAAAGAACCAATCACAGGATCTCTAAGGCTCTGAAGATAGCCAATCACCACACAGTATCTGAGCTCCTCCCCCTTCTCAAGGACAAGCTCAGCATTCTAAACAACAACTCCATCAAACTGCAGCTCTTCCAAGTCCAAGAACAAGGTAAGATGGTCACTATTTAAAAAAGAAAAAGCTCAATATTTTGTAGGCAAAGATCGAGGAAATTTAGAATTGTTTATAACTTAAATACAAATAACCAGCTCTTCCTAGTCCAAGAGCAAGACCCTGTATATTACTCGCCATTTAAAAAAAAAAGGGTGTCATCATTTTTAGGCAAAGAACAACAAAAGTTGTTACCTGTTGCCACAAAACACTGATAAAGATTCAATATTTCAATATTTCTGATTTTGTTATTTCTGAAAATTTCTCAAAATGCTTTGCTTTCCGGTGATATATGTGTTGTATCCAGCAATGACATACGCAAAGCATTGACAAAGTCTAATATTTCCTCCATTTTCTCAGTTTTATATCTGAGGAATTTTCTAAGGGTTTTGTGGCAACAAAAGGTTGTTTGCATCTAGGTAATGTCAACAACATGTTATCCCCATGTTGTACTCAAAGAATTTGATCCATTGACTTGTACTTTAAAAAGATTTGTAAGGAATTTTGATGACACAAAAAATATACTGTATATATTTTTTCTATTTTGTTTATTTCCACAAATTTGAATAAAAACATACAAATAAGACAAACATAACACAATATAAATACAAACAAATTGTACAACAGAACAAAGGGATATAACAAATATATAATGTTGTGAATACATTGTAGGATGTTCTCATGTAGGTAAGAAATAAGAAAAGGGAAACTGACCAGAAATAATTAAAATAAATGGAAATTGGCAAAATTGGGCATTGCAGGGAATCAAACCCGAGACCTCCAGATTGCTAGACTAGTGCTCTAACCACTAAGCTACACATTTCTTATGATAAGATGGTGGTACTTCCAGAACACCTTTATCAAGTTTGAAGCACAATGCAATTAAAACCACAAAGTCTTGTGAACTTGAGACATAAATAAGTGGCCTACGGTTGACATAGAAAACATTAATCATGTTCCTGTTCTAAGAATAATCGAAAGTGCAGTTCACCCTGAACAAATTCGCTTAAACCTTGGTGTACCAGTCTACAAAATGACCATAGAATTACTACAAATGTAATGCCTCCATTGCGTTGAATGGGTTACTGAATTATGTTGGGTGCCAAATGGGGAAGAAATTCTTGCCTCAAAATAGGAAGTATGACTGTCTAACATGGAAGCGAGGAGCAGTCATTTGTTGTGACAGCTAAAGGGGAAGTGGAGGGTGGCCCTAGTTTTTTTAGTCGGTATACCACCTGTCCTTTTCATTCATCGGGGGCCCATATTCATAAAAACCATGAGGTTCATGATTGAAGGGACTAAGTAGTAACATTGTCCAAATCCTCAAAATCCAATTGGAATTCTAGCGTTTCCTTCATACCTTGTTGTATTTGTATTAACAATAAAAGCATGGGACAGGTTTGGTTTTTCAAATTTCCCTTTCGTTAAAAAGATATTTACGATTGAAGTGTTCCGGATGTTAAATTATCCACTGGACCGTCAAAAACCGTGTACAAAGTGAGTGCAATGAGTTAGTGAACATCACTTTGCATTTTTGCTCATTACTCGGCCATATAACCTCCATTTAACTTGAACTTTTCACACAACACCCAGTGGACATATCAGATAACAACAATATACATTGTATCAACCACTCATTACTTTTTGCACATGTCAAAGTTACTAGATCCCTTTAAACCATATTTGCTTAGTAACATGCCTAAATAGAGCTTTATTTGTAATAAGGGGAAATGTGAAAGTATGACTAACATATGAAAATTATGCACGGGGGGGGGGGGGAGAGGGGGGGGGGGGTTAGGGGGGAGCTGTCATTTGTTGTGACACAAGAAGGGGGAAGTGGAGATGACTTTGTTGGATGGAGTAGTTGTACGTCTGTCATGGGGCCGAGAATACAAAGTAGCTATTTATAGGCCCTTCAAATCACTACAAGGTTATCATGTTGCTTGAGGAGAAAAATGTGATTGCAAAACATTGCATGTTCTAGATAATGAAAGAGTCTTGAAGACTGTTCCGTCACAGTGATGTGAGGGCCTGTCATTATTTTTGACAGGAGAGAGGTGAGAAGGGGAATCATGGAGGCTGATTTTAAAGTGATCCTTTATCATGTGATATGAGACTTCAGTCATATACCAATATCATTGTAAAATTCTTCTGAATGATGTGTGATAGTTTCATCATAGAAAGAGAACACTGCTCACTTTGTGATAAAAGTGAAAATGTTTGATTTTATCACCTACTGCCCGTTAATTTTGGCTACAATCGAAAAGTGTTCCGGAATGCTGTTCAATATAATCATGAATATCTCCATGATTAGGGAGACATTTGAAAATCAAAAGCAATTTCATTCTTCTGTTACTATATAATCCAATTGACAAGATAAAACAGAAATATGGAAGCTCCAAGTGATTTTGGTTAAATTTGACAAAGTTGATGGTGAAACCTGTCGCTCTGAAAAACAATGGTTTATAGTTAGGTCTGCACCCCACTGCCACTTTGCCTCTAGAGATGTCTCATTTAGTCAACTATGCGATACCAAAAACTTCCATTTCCCCAACTGCAAACTTGACTCCAAACTCTAAATTTCTGAATTCTGATTTTGTTAGTAGATGAAATGGGAGTAAAAAATAAATGGATGTACTTGTAGATCAAGCGGCAAGTTATTGAATGCATTAGTTAGGAGACTAAGTTAGTGCTCAAACATTATACTGATTCAGAAGTTACGGTTTATGACCAGTTTAACTTACAGAGCTTTTGGGAAGTTTAGATCAGGTTTCTCTAAAAAAATATCATTTCAGATATGTTCTAATATCAGAAGAGATATTTCTATGTAGAGATTTTGCTATTAAAACTTTCAGGCAAATCATGACAAGCATAATTTGTGTCTCTAAGTATAACAATTAACAAAGAATATTGACAATTACAATTACTGAATATAAAATTAACAAGACTAGTTTGAGATGAAACTCAAATCTGGAATTCTGGAAAATAGTCATTAGTGGTAAAAAATATTTGAGTATAAACCTATATATTGGGATTATTCAATTATATAAATCCATACAATTGATCTTTCTTCTGTAAACAAAGAAAACGTTGGTCTGGTGGGTTCAAAATGTAAGCTCTAAATTTTGTGAAAGGGGCAGACCCCCGCCCCCCCCCCCCCCCCCCCCCAAAAAAAAAAAAAAAAAAAAAAATCCTTGCTAAACAAGCAGCAGTACAGCTACATCCCCAAAATTAAATGATATTAAAAACATATGAGCAAAGAATAATGAGCTTTGCAAGGAATCAAACCCCATATCTCTGAGAATACAACTGAGAATTTACATCTATAGTGCCTTAAATGGTGGTACTTCCCAGAAACCTTGGCAATGTACATTTCTGCATATTTCTGCCTCTCTTTGGACGCATAATATGTCACTCCATGTTACATTTCAACAAAATTGTTTGCTGCCCTCTCCTGTTATAAAAGATCCTGTAGTCTGTAGCTTTCATTGATCTACTATAGTACTATAGTACCGGCGGAATATTGATTTCTTTTTAGCTATCATGATTTACAGTAGAAAGTCACAGGGGTGACTGCTCAAGGATGACTCAGTACAGGGTAGGAAATATATGGGGGCTGATGGCAATTTTGCCCCCTAACTTTCAAAATAGCCCCCTGAAATCAGTAGATAGCCCCTAAAATTACCATCTTGGGTATTATGTGAAATATTTTGTGCTATCCATCAGATTGAAAAAGTAGCCCCATTCCACTGAACTCTATGATGATGATGATGATGATGATAATGATTATAATAATTAGTTATTTATTCTGTATGGTGCATTAACAATAATATCATCAAATCAGTGAGCTTTAGAACTACTCCAAATGTATAATAAAAGCAAAGTATGTCTTCAAATGCCTTTTATTTAGATAGGATTCTCAACAGTGACACGACTTTTGACTTGGCTCAAATCCAGATATTACCAGTAACTTGGTAAACCAGGCTGGGGAGTTTGACTTGCCGATGGATGGTTGTCATGTTCCACTAGAGATACGTTATGTTTGTAACCTGAAATCATTGAATGGTCTAAAAGCAAAAAACATTTTAGTTATGTTGGATTAATTCAATTCTCACAATATACTTTATTGCTTACATTTTGACTTGCATACTAAATTGGAAACCTTCCCATGAACTTCCAAAGAATAAGATATTTAGATACCATTTGAATAAAATAAATTGTACTGAGCACTAGGGCCCATATTCACCAAACCACACTAATGCCTAGGTCATAAATGATCCGGGCGCCGTACGATTTTTCTCCCTACAGCGGATTTTCTACGATTTTGGGAAATTGTGATATCGTACGATGTCCGTGGTATTTTAGAGTAGCAGTCACATATTCTCCGGGGCCCGTACGATGACCTTTGTCTTAAAATAAAACATAAATCGCCCGGCTCCCGTGAACACAATCTTAGTGCCCGTATCGGTGCCTTACGGTGCTCTTACGGTGACTCCACGGTACCCGTACGATTTGAGTGGCCAAATATTCAGTCTCAAAATCGTACAATATTTAAAAAAAGGCTGTGATGTCCGTGCTGTGCCCGTGCGATGCCCTTGCGGTGCCCGTGCGATGTTCTCTATGATTTGTCTACGGGCTTACGGCAAGTAAAAAATCGTACGATGCATTTTTCATTTTAACTCCGCGTTAAACAAATTTTTGACATCGTACGGCGAGGAAAAATGCAACGGCGACCGTACGATAGCAACGGCACCCGTGCGGGCGCCGCAAGATTCCCGCAAGATTTCACCTAAAAGTGGCATCGTACGGGCGCCGTAGCCCAAATCGGAGCATTTGTGACCGTAGCATAACTTAGTACTATTTAAAGCCTGTTTTAGATGATATAGGGCTCAGTATGCAACAAGAGCTTCTTTTACTTGCCAACTATACAGTTAATTAATAAACGGCTTCCCAGTTCCTAGATAATCATAATTTGTGACGAAGAAAACTTTGTGTTACTTGGTTATCCGTATCTTCCAAAATAGACTTAGGTTGAAACTAAGCTAGTGCATTTTTTTATGAATATGCATGGGCCCAGAAATCTAGGAACTTCTCTGAGTTGCTGTGAGTCATCCCTCAAACCCAAAGGCACTCCGCGTGAGGACAGACAGCAGATTTCAATTGAGGAGTGTTTTCCTCCCTTTGTTCAGAGCGATATGTTCAGGTCGACCCCTCCTTCCTCAGTCGATTTCCCATTTCACACCAAGAAAAATTGTTGGTCGAAAGTGAGAAGGGTGATTTTGGTTTTAAATTGATTTCTGCATTTCATTTTGTAGGTCAGAGCCTGCTCTATGTGATACCAAATTTTCAGATAATTGAGAATAAATATTGAAATGAAAAAGACGGCTAAATGGGGTTTCTACAAGGCTGTCAAACTTCAAATGGGATTATCTCTGAAGTACAAAAAGTGAATTTTTTTAGTACCTTCTCTTTCTTAACTAATTAAATTTGTTATAGTTTTACAAACTGTGTGAACATCAACATCCAGATGCAATTTTTTTCTGAAGTGTACACACTTCACACCAATGTTATAACTTTGCAATGTTCAAGAAGCTGCCTGAAAAATGCAAGATGCAATTGTTTTGAGGGTTTTCAAATGTTTCAGAAGTAGTGTGTGTTTCAGGAGTCAGCTGCAAACTTTGTTTCTGTTCTGATGACTGAATATTAAAGATATCTCTGTACAATTTAATTATGGATCATATGACCTATGTCAGTCGTCATTGACTTAATGATTTATGAGGATTACTTAGCATAAATATTGATGTGAAAGGGGTGTCTGAGGTCGGACATGGGTTAGATCCCATGATGCAACACCGTGTCACTTCTGTTCAAAATTAGATTTGCTTGACATGTGAAAACATTTGTCGCTAACCTCGGTAACCTGTAATTCACTCAAATCATATTTTTGTGATTTTGCAGTATTTTGAGATCACACTTCTAATACATTTCAGACCGTAGAAAGTTATTTTTATATTCTGTGAAGAAATCATGCTGAATTGGGCATAGCAATACAATATCATATTCCTGAAAAGTTCATAGGATTGCATGGGAGGTAATTCCGTAGCCACCTATAGTACCGTATGTTGCAAGAACATCTTTTTTTTAAATGCTGACATCGGTTCATTTTGCTTTGCCCTGTATTATACATCTAAAGTTTAAAGTCGGCACTAACATCTATTGGCTGCAATATCTTATTAGTTTTTATCTTACATTTATTGGACCATAAGTAGTGCAAGGATAGTGCATAAAGGTATTCATGGAATTTTTCCATTCCTTTTTCCATCGTATTGTCTTCATATATCACCTTTCTATCACCTCTGTTTGCAAAAGGTCATTATGTAATAAACCATGGGATATACAGTGGTGTTAACGACCTTCTAGCTATCAATAGATGGTATTGAAAAAACACTTTCATCAAAACTTCCCCTTTCTTTGCCTGACCATGTTTTTCTTAAATGCTTTTGTCTCCCCGTTGTTTGCCTGAGGCGTTCAAGCCATGCGCATCGTTGTTGATCAATAAACTTGTACAAGTATTGATTTTCTTCTGTCAAACGTCTGCTGGTTTCTGCGTCTTGTTTTTCATCAACCTTTAGAAAAATCGCTTTCGCTTACAAAACTCACCTCCTTTTCACAAACAATTAGCTCCTCTCATGCCAGTTTGTGTTTGTGTGTGTTTGTTGATCTGATTGTAATTCAAATTGTGAAAAGATAGGGCATAACATTTAGATGTAATGTCTCGATGTCTATTCTCATTCATTTCAATGTTCATTTAAGATGTAATTGGGTCATTCAAATACGCAATTTGTTATTTAGAGGGATTCTGTTTTGAGTTTTTGCGTCATTCACATTTAGTTCTTTAACAAATATGCCAGAGGGATTCAAATGTTCAATTCATTTACAAATGTGCCAAAGGCATTCTTATTCTGCCCGTGATTACAGCACAACGTTGCAAATTTTTGTTCCGTCACTATCTCATATTCTTGTTGGGTTTCACTGATTGTACTGTAATAGGTTCTTATGTCGTTGATTGAGAAAGAATGCCAGAAGGGTGTAACTTAATTAAGTCACCTTTTATATTTCAGAGATAATCAATTTTCACGTTTAAAGTTTGGCTGCCATTGCATGTAGAAAATAAATGTGGCTCTCTTTTAATTCAAAATTAGGAATAATAATCTGAAATTTTTCATGACATAATGTAGATGAGTCCTTGACCTACAAGGTGGTATTGCATGACTCAGTTTGGTAAAAGTTGACTTAACACCCTACTTACACTCACCGGATGATCTATTTTACTAATTGAAAAGAGTCAGTGGTTGCATCCAACTGATAGCATAATATTCTATTTTCTGTAATTATTGATAATATGATTTGTGTGTTTTTGCAGTTTTGATTTATTTAGATTATAATTAACAAAAATAATTTACACTGTAACTTTTATATACCGTATTTGCCGGTGTATAAACCGCACCTGGGTATTAACCGCACCCCAATACAAAAAATTAAAAAACAAAAATTTTAAAAAGTGTGGTTAATACGGTATTAACTGCACCCGTGTATTAACCGCACCCCCTTTTTAAATAAAAAAGAAAAGAAAAAAGGTGCGGTTAATACACCAGCAAATAACGGTAGTGCATAACACATTGCCAATTCATGTCCCTATCTGCAGGTTTTGAAAAGTTATGGAAAAGTATTAGACCAAATTATTGATCAATATTGTTGAAGTAATATATCATGTCAAAGTGGCATCTGTTAAGTGTTCACATATTTTAAAATTCAAAGTAGCATAAATCTCTTGTCTCATGACAGATTTCACTTGAATTGTCACCAATAAATCACCAATGACTCCTTTCATTATCTTCATATCCTGTTTGAAATTAAAGTCAGACCTGCTCTCTATTATAAAGACCACCTGCATAAAGATGACATCTTGGCTCCTTAGGAAGCATGTCGTATGTAAATAAACCTGTCTATAAAGGCCACCTACTGTCCCCCTACTGACGGTCTATAATAGACAGGTTTTTACTTTGCTTAAAGGGTACCACCAAATAATATTCTTATAAATGAAAGGTAACATCTTTAGTAGTCCTTTCCATCAACAAGTTCAGAAAAATGTGTTTCCAGAAAGAAAAACAAATAATTGGAAAAACGCATCACCATTCTAAAGCATGCGTTCATGGGTCTGCATGTACGAAGACTACCTTTGTTCAGAGCGAACGAATCGTCCCGAAGTCTATTGTCTCTAAACGTACACGCGAATAGAATTGGCGCACTCGCAAATGTTTGAAATAATAATGGTTCCGTAAGTGGTGGTAATTATTTGCATTTTTTATGAATTACACAACCCTTTGCAAGATGGTGGGTATCTATTTGATATCACAACAAAACGGTACCAATACATATGAGTATGTGTTGTTCTTTCCCTGGTGGTACCCTTTAAATCCAGCCTGGAATAACCCTTGAAGTGATTCCCAGGGCTACCCAGGGTTTCGAGTGCATTTCTCAGGCTGCGCATTGTTGATTGAGATATTAAGTCTTTCTGCCTTCGTTACTTAACTTACATGTAGGTACTTAAGTGAGAAAAGGAAGCCCCATCCCTTTCCCCCAACGTAAAGAACTTAAAGGAGATGATGGCTCGCCTAGTCATTTTTACGATAATGCGGTTGCTATTTTTAGATCCCTTGTTTCATATATGCACTGCATGATAGAATTGTAGAAATGGAATGCAGTTCTACTTGTAGCCGGAATGGAATCGTTTTGAATATTTCGTGACTACACCGTATATACAGGGTGGAAACATTCTTTTTACAGTTTAAACTTAAAGTCACCTGAACCATTGCCTACAGAAACCTTGTGGGCCTTGTATAAACTCTATGAGAATTACAATATCTAGTAGGGAACAAGTTAATAGATTTGACTTATATAGCTATGCCTACACCTTTATAGAAGACGGTGAGATGTGTGAATGATGATCAGATTTTGTAAGACGCATTGGACCAGATCTTTGAAGAGGAAGCAAAGATCACAGAGCCAGATGGAGTTGGGTAAGATTGTTCTAGTTGACAGAACTTTATCTATTTTTTTATAATACTCCTATACCAATTTCGTTCTGCCAATGAGACTGTTCTCAAGAATTCCATTTTTATGAATTTGTAGTTTCCCAAAAACATTTCAATTAAGTTTTGCTTTTTATTCTATCTCAGAATATAAATGCGTTTTTGTGTGGTTTTCAATTGAAATAACCTAGCAAAAAAACAATTGCAACATTATGTGTTTAATAAATAGTTTGAGAGAATGCAGTCATGGAATATTTCTTCTGAACTTTATTTCTGTTTCAGCAAAATGCCATAAAAAACAGTAGAACTGACTGTCCGCTTGCTTATGGAATTTATTTTTCTAAACTGTATTGATGTTTACATCTAAAAGCCAGTTTACTATAATCATGAAAAGTAGATCCTGAAAATATCTTATTTTCTCAAGTGTCATTACCCTAACATTGTTCCAAACAGGGAAAGGATGAGGACAGGAGGAAGAGAGGGAAGGGGAGGGGAGGGAGTGGTCGTGAATGTAGGGCAGGTAAACTGGCTCGATCTCTCCAATTTGGTGAGTCAGTGCATTGTTTTTCCCTGTGACGTAGTGATGGGAGAGGTGGGGGCATGGTTTAACAGTTTGGTTAAACAAAAATGTTGTTGAGAAGAAATATTCTGTGACTGCAAGGTGTGCAAGCTCTGATTAAAACAGATATTGTACTGTGGGGATTCTTCCCCCAACCCCAAATACCCTAACATACCCTGTATTGTTCAGAAAAAACAAAAATCCATGACACCATATTTATTTTTGGTTTACACTGTCCCTGTTATGCCCCCTTAGCTTAGCTCCTGAGCTTAACCCATCCACACACTGTAGAGACCTGTGGATATGCAGAGCACGACACCAGCATGCAGCTTTTGTATGTAAGTTCTTGGTACAGTTCAAACATGCACAATTATCTTGCGCACCATCTCAACATCCTGGGGAACATCCCAGCCATATGATGGCGCCCCTGTAGCCAAGGGCAAGTTTCATTAAATGGTCTTGGTTGGTTGATTGCTTGATCAGGCAACTAACATTTCTGTTCAATTTCGAGAGAAAAATGTAATTTCCTAACAAGTAAATACAATCTCATCTAGAAACAAGCCAGAAATTTGCCAAGCAGATCGAGCTACCAAGCACATTTAATTGATCTATTTTCCCCTTCTTTTGGGGGGCAAGTAAATTTTCTTTCGTTTTTAGTAAAATCATAAATGTTCACATTTTACTTGAATGGGCAAGTGGAAAAAATGTTACAGTGAAACCCTGTTATAACAAGCATGTTGGGTTATGAATTTACCTCGTTATATCAGATATATTGTTGTACCAGGGCTTAAAAACAACAAAAAACATAGAACCTGGACCTGTGAAATTACCTCGGCATATCAGGTACCTCGTTATCACAGAGCTTGATATAAAGAGGTTCCACTGTATTGTAGAGGCCTGAGATATGCATGGGTCTAGACCTATATCAGGTACCTTGTTATCACAGAGCTTGATGTAAAGAGGTTCCACTGTATTGCAGAGGCTTGGGATATGCATGGGTCTAGACCTATATCAGGTACCTTGTTATCACAGAGCTTGATATTAAGAGGTTCCACTGTATTGTAGAAGCTTGGGATATGCATGGGTCTAGACCTACATGTATATCAGATACCTTGTTATCACAGAGCTTGATATAAAGAGGTTCCACTGTATTGTAGAGGCTTGGGATATGGGTCCAGACCTAGCTGCGTCAGCTAGCTAGTGTCAAGCCCTTGCACTGCTCCCCCCCCCCCCCCCCCCCCCCCCGTAAATCCCACATGATTTGGGACATTGAGAAATCACTCACACCCTCGGTATAACAATGGATCATAGCCACACCCACTCTTAACCCCTTGCCTATGGGAACCCGGTGGACAATGTGCAAACCTGCAAAGTCTAGATGTGGATTTCAGCATCTTGAAGGGAACGGGTTAATATGGCTCAAGACTATGCTGTATAGTGAAGCCTGAATCTTATTGCCAACAATCAGTCAATATAATTTGAAAGCAAATGTAATAAAAAGAGTCTAAAAGGGCAGCACCCCCAAGAGGTTTGACAAATCCAATATTCTGGTAAAAAGCAACTGAAATTTGGGCGAAACCATGTCATTGATGGGCGAAAAACATATCACATCTGGGCAAACTAATGTCAAATTGGGGCAAAATCATATTACATTTGGGCAAACTCATATCACATTTGGACAAAATCGTGTAATTTTCATGGAAGATCATACAAATCATACAATTTTCATGCAGCTAAGTGGCGAGGATATTATCCAGGCAAACTCCCCCAGGCAAAATGTGCTCATAGGCCCATGGATCATTTGGTCAAGTATTAATTTTGAGACTGTTCATGAATCTTGTATAATTGTATGAGGCCAAGACTGCATCTCCTTTAGGTCAGGGCATGTGAGAGTTTAAATCACAACCACATGACAATGGGCCAAAAGTTTAAGAAGAGAACTTCTTTTAACATTAGGTAGGAAGAGAAGTGAATCATAGTATGGAGAATTGCTGATAGACGAGGATACATTTCAGGGTCTACTGGACTCCTTTTTTTTGTAATAGTTTGTCATCATTTGATGAATAATGTCCAAGTAGTATACCGTGGAGAGTCAGTGATGCTTTTCAGGGGCTACTGTACTCCATTTTGAAAGATTTTATCATTATTTTGATGACCATGGTGTCCAAATAGCAATTGTCTTTATTCCATGACTGTTTGTGACATAAGTCACGCTGCATTTGCGTTATGCCACCCCTTCCCCACCTTTTTACTCCATTGCCTATGGAAACCTGGGTGGGTCCTGTTTTAACTCTATGGGGATTGCAACATCTAGTAGGGAAAAGGTTAACAACCCTACCCCTTTTCAGTTATAATGGAAAGCTCAACATATTAAATTTCTTTGGTTCATTCCCGAATCCGGATCATTGTGGCATCAATTTTTTTCTCTCTCTCATATTCTCGACTGGGAGTGGCAACAGGATAACTGTCGTGCCGGAACAGGTTTTGACAGCCAGGTAGATGCGAGGCAAAACGCTTGGATGGCACCATCGACCTCCATTGTCATTTAGAGAGTGCTGCTCAGAGCTGACTCACGGGAACATTACTGGATTTTTACATTTCTCTTCATCTCACTGTGTGTGCTCTAAAAAAACAACCCTCAAGTTTTGGGGGGAATTCCTGATTGTTGTGTGCTCTGTCACGGAATAAAACACAATCCTCAAGTTTTCGGGGGAATTCCTGCTACGTGCAATAATTATTGATATCGTGTCTTGCCTCGTTTGTCTGCCGGGTGTTGTGATATGATTGCTAATGTACTGGAGTCATTGGAACATTCTATAGGTAAACATGAGATGATTTAGAGGCATGACCTCTGTTGGCATTAATAGCCATTTTGTTTTAGTTCCGAAATTGCTGGAACATACCATGATTTTCCATGTCTGTGTTTGACTAACTCCGTGAACAAGCCCAAGAGTCTGGGAATAACCTTTCTTTAATAGTGGAATAAACTTTCTTCAGCGGCCATGGAAGGGATCTCTGCAGGTATATATGCTGTATTTTTTATTTCCTATATATCTTTTATTTATAATTCAAAGGAATTCTTACATTTGTTTCCATGCACATGTTTTTATGAAATATTAAGTATGTAATTTGTCATATTTTCATGCACTTATATTCGTCTGTCTTTTCTGTTTTTATGTATTTGCAGAAGCTAGTCGATCTGTAATTTATAGTAATTAAGTCATTGTCTCTTGATCGAGTGATGCGACTATAGTTGAAAAAACAATGATGAGTAAAAAGTGTATTTTTACCTTGCAGATGGAATTTTGTAAAAAAAGGGTTTTAATATATATTTTCTTTATTATTTCTTCAAATAGAGCACTAGCTACATTCTGAACCGTTTATGAACCCCCTTTTGTAGTATTCATTCCACACATTGCTATTTAATTGCATGTCAACCCCCCCCCCCCCCCTTTATATTAGGAAACAATAATGTCCATACAATAATTCTTTCAAATTAATATTTTGTTCAAATACAGAACTAGCTCAATCAATCCTCATTTTGCCATTTAACTGCATGTCAAACCTTCCTCAATCATATTTGGAATCAATAATGTCAATACTTTTTTTCAAATCAATAATTTCTTGAAATAGAATATATATCTACATGTATTGTGAAGCTTTAGGAGCCCCATTTCATTCCACACGATGTTATTTAATTGCAACCCTCTCCAATTATATTTGGAATCAGTAATGGCATGAGATGATAGGACTGTCTAATGTAGAAAGTATTATTAATAAATATTACAATAATGGGCAATCCGTCTTTTTGAAAGGATGATCGTAACATTTAAAATCTGTAGAAGATAACAAAAAATATGTATAATAACAGTAATAGGCTTTAAGTTATTCCTGTGACCCTGCCTAAGGGAAATACAATTAACTTTGCATATAAGTACTTGACTTATGTTGAATGATTCTATAAATTATAAGTTAAATTGCAGTTAAACATTCACCTTTCCAAAAATGAAAACCTAATTGTTCTTTTCGATAAAAGAGGATGCTCAGGTACATACTAGACACGTATGTTTCATACCTTTTTACTGTGATAATTTTAGACTGGGTGACCCTTTGTAAGGGTGTAATCCCCTTCATCCATCTAAAAATAAGCATAATGGAAAAATCACACAATCCCTTACCTCGGCCCATCCCAAAACCATGTAATTATAATTTATTTTTAACAAATAGAGCAAGTATTTCAGCAGCAAATTATGGAAAATTATCAGCACCATGCATGACTTGGGGTTTATTAGCTTGCACCCCAAACAAATTGCTCATGTGATCATGAAAAAACAGGAGGAAAAACGGTGTCAAATTTGATGTCATGAAATACAAACATAGGTGTAGTCTTCAACCTTATACCTTATTTAGTAGATCTGTAGAGAGTTTATATTTTGCACCTCTATGATATTGATGCTGTCGTTGAAATTGATTTCGCAGTGTAGAGTGTGAGCTTTTATTGGTGTTTGTTAAATTCTAAGTGTATATATGGGCTAGGTTTGTTATTCTCCAATTTAGAATATCAATATATACAATGGACGCTATACACATTAATTTAAAACTAATTGTATTATAGTTCTTTCTAGCAGTTATATAATGCAAAATATTAAACTAAAAGAAATAGAGTCTGATATGGGAGACTAGGGTAAGCAGGGTATGAGTGAGTAAAGTCAACCAATCATGCTGTCTCTACTGATTTCCTGTAGGAGAGTCTCACGGTTTCACGTACGCAGACTATCATAACGTTGTCGAGGCGCTACGTGTTAGCGCTAAGAGCTTGGATTATGCGTTTAGACAACAATTTGCTTTAACCCATTCAGGACTGGTCCCCGAAATACACAGGCTGAGGTGTATGGAGAAGGCATGTTTGACCAAAATCAAATATTGATTGGGTTAAAGTGAATAGAATGAGGGTTTTTCACACAACAAATGATAAAGACTTGTCTGTGAACAACAACATCATGATGTCTTAAAAACAAATTAATTTGAAAACAAGGAAACAAACAAGGTAAATTGCCTAAATAAAGAAAAGCAAATAAATGGGCTCTGGTTCGACTGGATAAAGCTTAACCAGCACTCTTATCAGCTGACAGAGCATGCTAGTTGGTGGCTTGCCCCATTGATTCCTTTTTATGTCAGGCTAAAAAACAGAAACAAATACAACTTGTTATGGATCTGGGTGTAATCCCTTAACTCATTCAAGACTGTTAAACTTTTGCTATAAAGTACATCCCCCACAGACCTAAGCCCAAGTAATTTTGGGACCAATCTTGAAGGAGTTAATATCTCATGCAGATAATGTGTCGGGTAGGCCAATTATACAATTTGCCTTACTAGTGAAAATAAGCTGGAGGAACCCCAGAACTTTTTATTCAAATCATAACAAAAACAATTCGCTGTGGAACTGTATGTTATCATGTAATTTTTACAGTCAATATGTCCAAATATTCACACAATGTTCCCCCAGAGATGCAATATGTATAAGTCATACATTGTACTTTAGTCACATATCATGAAAACAGTCAGCCTGGATGAATGAAAATTGTGGTCATTATTCAATTGATAATTATATTAGATCAAAAGAAGTGTCATGGATTATATTGGATATATAACCATTTGACTTTTCATAAGGATTAATGCAAACGAGACCACTGTTGTGTGGGAACATGACTACATTAAAACACAAGGAAGTAGCAAATCTAGAACTTAGAATGGGGATGTTCACACACAAACACACACCAACCATCTTCAGCGCTTGGCTGATAGAACCCTTTCATAAGGGAGTAACTTGTGTTTGGAAATAGATGAATGCATGCAGCACTCAAGCAAGAAGTACGCAGTAACCAAAACCAGGGAGATGTTCCCACATCTGTGCCTTACCCATCGTTAGTAATTAACTTTTTGGTCGGGCAAGTAATAAGATTTGTTAAAATTGTAATGGCCCAAAACCTAAATCTTGTGGCCCAAAACAAAGAAAAACATGACCAATTCTGTTATATTTAGTTAGCAAGTTTTTTAGTGGCCCTGGGCCAGCAGGTCTGCTAATTTTGAGCACTAGTTCACACACAAAAACATACCATCTTCAAAACTTGGCTCATAGACCCTGTCATAAGGGAGTAACCTGTGAACAAAAGGAAATGTACTCCTCTGTGTCTTCCGCATAATGGAGTGATGGGAGTACTCCTGTGGAATGGCCTTCTTGGTTTCTCTTGCCAAATAGTTTGTGTTTAGTCTTGGTGTGTACATGTAGCCGGGTTTGTAATATTTTGGATATAAACTGGTAGAATCATCAATGATGTGGGGAAGTTTTGGTAGCTCTATGTTGTAGAAGACACCTTTTAAAAGAGAATGTGGATTGGATAGTTTAGGAGTTTAGTAAACTATATTTTAAGCAAAATATTAGTTTTGAGAATAACTAATGAAAAGAGATAAGGAAAGTGAGTGTGAAGTATTATTGTTTTCCTGAAGTGAACACAGTCTACTGCTAAGTTACCCATACTATTTGGATGCATCGGTTCAGAAAAAAAATGAAGAGTAGGATATCTTTCTTTATTTGGGATTTATGTTTATGATGAAAGCCATGTCTTAGTTCAAGTAACAACACTATAATTTTTTCAGATTTTAATTTGCCTAGAATGTCTGCATCGTTATACTCATTGATTGATTATGGATAGGAGATCTTTCTTCAACCTATAGGATTCCTCTTTCATATCTCAATTCAAGCAGCAGAAAATATTTTCTTTGATTGGAAGTATCATGTATGTCTGTGATTTTATACGCAATGATTGATTAATGAAAATGCAATATATAGGAAAAGAAAAGGGAAAATGAGAAATTTATTTTCAATAGTTCAAGCGACAACAAAATACGTAGCAGATTTTCCCTTGCCTGCATTATATCTGCAATTTTCATGCACAATGATTGATTAATGATAATGCTATGTGTATAGAATTTAAAAAAAAACATTTTAAACATTTTTCCTTGGCTTCTGTAGTGAAAGTCGTGTTATGTTTATAGAACCTAATAGAGTATTGCTCAGCATATCCTTTGCCTGCATATATGTTGATTAATGAGAATGGAATGTATAGAATAAGAACAGAGAAAATTAGAGATTATTCGTCAATAGTAAAAGACTTCCCTCAGTTGTTCAAGCGACAGCAAAATATTTCTCAGAATTTCCTTGGCCTGGATATAAGTCTACAATGTTTATGCTTGTTGATTGACAATTTCAGTAACGGAGAGAATTGAGAGGGAGAACTCGTGTCTCGCCTGGGTGCGAGCGGCAGCAAAATCATTTTCACCAGGTTCCTGTGCCTGGCTCCTGGGACTTGTCTCCCAATAATTGACAGTAATTAATGTTTCCTCAAGGGCTTGCTAGATATATTATGGCTCTTGCACAATTGTTTATTTTTGTAGCGACATTCAATGGCAATTACGGAGGTAAAATTAAAATTAGTGATAATTTATTATAAAGTGTGTGTGGGTGTTCACGTGTTGGTGCATAGGTTTGTGTTAAGTGATAAGTTTGCAATTTTTTAAAGACAATTTTTTGAATTTACATTTACTGTTTTGCGTTTGTTAACCAATTTATGACTTCAGTTGTCTCTTGAGTCACTTTCTACTATACCTGACACTACCACTAACGCAATCAATAACTATTACCTTAATTTAATTAATATTATAGACCACAATCATTATATTGCTTTACTATCTAGAATCAATTATATCACTATTTCAGATATGCTGGGGGCATAAGGAAACATGTATGAGGAATGTCAACAGGAAAAAAAAGAAAAAGTCCAGATTTAGGTGTAGACTAAACAATATTGAGTCTACACGGAAATCTTGTCCATTTCCTTATATCAGATATCTAGGAAATTCTCCATGGTGTTTAATTAGTAGATATCTTAATGAATTATGAAATATGGTATTTATTTATGAGTCCCAGATACACACTCACTACACCAAATCATCCATCCTGTAGTCTGCAGACAGTAGAGGCGCCACCTGCACCAGTGGTTTGGTAACCGACTTCCTCCATCCTTCTCTGTCCTTTGCCTTCCTCACAGCCTCACTCTGCTTCTAGTCTGTCCATTCAGTGATGTTATCCTCCCATGGTCATATAGCTCCCCCTCCATAATTTTCTTTGAATGTCTAAATATGTTTAGAACCGAAACTAAAGATTGATAAATACTACATGAAGAAGAATATGAAAACCATGCCTGTTCCATGGTCATCAAGGTTCTTTGAGTGCTTCTTCAATGTACAGAACAATATACTATAGAGAAATTATAGATTAATGTATGCCAATTGTCCAATTGAGGAATCATGCACTTGTTCCCAAGCACCCCTCACTTCCCCTTTTGCTCTTCTTCCACTTTCTTGCCTAACAAGAGAGAGGTTAGTAAACTTTCAACCAATCCTACAAGATTTAGGAAACTTGGGAAGGATTCCTTTTTCATGTCTAACATGGTTCCCATTCTGACTGTATGTTTCTGTTTAATTCCTTCATATCAAATTTACAGACAAGACAAGTTTTCAAGCCTTTTTCATGTCCAACATGATTTCCAATCCGATTGTATTTTTTGTTCAAATCTACAGACAAGACTTCCTGTCCACTGGTTATCCCTCGAGGTTGAAAGGGTGCTTCATTCAAATCTCTTCCCCCTTTTTCATGATTCATGATTCAAAGAAAACTGTCATTTGCAATCATAACATGACTGTTCGTTAAAAAGGTCAAAGAAATTAGATCCAACTCCGGGTTGTCCAGCTTGTGAAAGATGCAAACTTCCGGCATAATAGTAAAAAATCGTGAGCCGAATCGTGAGCCCTTTGGCCTTGCCTCCAGTTATCTCAAAATCGTTTAACCCGTTTCATCTTACATCATATCATTTGCATATAATTTACATTTAGTTTGCAGGATTGACATAGGCAGTAGCTTTAAAACTATACAGAGCAAAAGGTTCTGAGGAAAAGAAGATTCTTAACGAAGATGATGAATTTTGCCAGAAAGTTCATTGACTCGTAATAGCTGTATTCATTGAGTGCATGTATCTGAACAAGGTGGCAAAGAAATAAATAAGAGAGTAATTAATGAATAGATGAATAGAAGAGATACAGGACGTCCAATGGCGCTCTGAAAGTGTATTTAATCAGGGTTGCAAAATTATATATTTGTGTTGTATGAATGACTAGTTGTTCTGAAGAAATGCTTGGGTCATAAGAAAAAGATTTCTTACCACATCCTTAAATTGAGAATTGACTTATTTGTAGGGTATTTTAATCTGAGTAGTATGCAATTTCCTTTGTAAAGTATTAAAATGAAACTATTTCCTAATCAATTACGAGCTCACAAAAACATTTACTGCAAACTTTGAATATCAATTAGAAAACATTTCACTGAAATATGATTACCGTACTGACTGGCGTAATCACCGCAGCCGCGTAAAGGCCGCATGCCGACTTTGAGCAATGAAATGAATTTTAAAAAAAAGTGGGAGAAAAGTGCGCTAGGGAAACTGGCGACAATAAAACACTGCAAGCTACGAGTCGAGTACTGCTGCATACGATGTACCATTGAAGTGGTACTGAATTGAACTTGAATACTCTATCAAAATAACCGAACTCTACCGGGTACCCCTACTGTACTGTACTACAGAGAACCCCGTATTACTGTGCAATGCCATACGTATCACGCGCGCGCTGCATCATACCAAAAACACCAATGCTAATCGGCGCGGCGTGTACGTCTAAATCAGTACAGTAAATGACAGGCAATCGTGGCGCTGGTAGTGATAGTTTGTTTCATTAATATCGTAACTTCAAAGTTAAAAACGTATCGGATTTAGCAAATATCAGAAAAAAAGGTGAGAAACCGTTCTAGGCCAGGGTAAACTTATACATTATACTATAGTGCAGTATACATTTTAGTCCCACACATGAGAAAATGTTTTGTTTTGGGGCCTGTCAAAAGTCAAAATTTGACTATTTTTTCAAGGAAAAAGTATGCAGCGATTACGCCGGTCAGTACGGTAGTGTTCTAATAATAACTAATTAATATCAAAACTTAATTTCAAGTGGTCTATTTCCAAAGTGTCAGAGTGTCATTGGTTCAAGCCATCTAAAGGCTAAAGCACTCATTTATTTTTAGAAACCTTCTCTTTAGAATAAGGGACCCTTCAAATTAAATTGTCACATATGGCAGAATACGTGATGTTCAATGATTCTTTGCTAATCAATACTTTCCCCCTTATTGAGCATGCTGTTACATGTCAAGTCTCTGTATCTAGACCTTGCATTTCATTTTGAAGATGTCACAACTTTAGGGACTACTCCTTTAGATTGGGAACATGAGTCAGGATATTGTTGTTGTTGTTATTCAAATTGTAGGTGTTATAAGGCAGGGCTCCACACTCACCTTTTTAGTCAGTGGCCCGGTCGGGCCAGTGAAATAGTTTCTTCCCCTATTCTGGTGGCCCGAAAGAAAATTTACTGGCCCCAAAATTGTATTTCATGAGTAAGCTTTTTACTATTTAAAATATCACTCTTTCCTAATCAAACCTATGATTACAGATAAAGCATAACATAAAAGTAAACAAGATTTTAAACATTTTGTCAATGTCGGGTTGAAAATCTGCTTGCCCGATCGGGCCACCAAAATATGACTTTTTTTACATTTTGCTGGCCCCAAGTGCAATTTCACTGGGGGGGGGGGGGGGGGAATTTTTAAAGCTTGCCTGCTTAAAGTAGCACTCTAAAAATTGGTTTTGCATTAAACTCTACGCAATTTTACAGGGGGCTCCTTTATGACTTTCAGGGGCTCTTTTTAGCATTTCGGGGGCTAAATCGCCCTGAGCCACCATGTATTTTTTGTTCACTTACTGTGGAACATGTATATATGCACCTGTAACAAGTAGCCTCGCTGAATTGCTGCCTAGGGAGGGGGAAATGTGCACAGCCTGAATATTTTCACAGGTTAAAATTTGTACAGCTTTAATGCAGACTGGCATTTATGCACATGTTATGTGGTACATTTCTTTGCATGTTTATCAGTCTTGTAAACGAATTGCAAGGGTGGCGTATACCCTGTCATGAAGCATTAGGTGGATTTGAAATGCTTATCTGTTGAATATTTCTCCTGACTCATTTCGGCTTGTGAAATGTGCAGTTTTAATCCACCCCACTTTGCAAGAAGTTTTTAATTAGGCTCAAAATATAAATACATTTAGATATCATGCATTTCTAAAAAATAAAATACAGTGACGAAGGCAACATAATTTTCTGTTGGCGCTCATTAATTCCTTGCTCGCCATCCATGTGTATGTAAGCGCTATTTTAAAGCTTCATTGTGCTATATAATTTATAATATGTATTGAGTAATTACATTATTAATGCATCAGCATTTCAAGGAAAAATTTCCTGCACCTGGTTTGAATGCGGCAGTTTGATTCTTGGTAAAGCCAAATTGTACTTATTTTTATTGTACAAATTTATTTTGTTTCTTTTTGGTCAGATTCCCCTATGTTTGAACGTATAATAATTTGTATAAATACCAAAGTTTCCTCAGCAGGCAGGGCACATCAGAACCCCCCCCCCCCCCCCCCCCCACCCTCCCCTTATTCCTATGTTTGTGCTCATTTTGGGTCATGCTTTCCTGCTTTGCACATTTCTTTTTCCTCTGGTTACATAAAGGAAATTATATAAGCAATCTAAGAAATGTGAGTCATTTTTTCCTCTCTGGAATGATTGAGATAAAATGTTTTTGTTCATAACAAGTACTAGTTACTTTATTTTGCAGAAATGAGCAGAAGGGGGGGGGGGGGGGGGGGAAGAGTTGCATTGGGCCCCCTCCAATAATCGGACAAAACAAGGGACCACCAGGCAAAGAACAACACATGATTATAAGTTTTGGTACCCTTTTGTGATATCAAATAGATACCCAACATTTTGCAAAGGGTTGTATAATTCATAAACAATGCAATTCATTACCACCACTTACGGAACCACTATTATTTCCTGGTTCCGTACTCGCTAAACATTTGCGAGTGCGCCAATTCTATTCACGCATACGTTTGGAGACAATAGAATCCCGGACGATTTGTTCGCTCTGGACAATGGTAGTCTTCGTACATGCAGACCCATATACACATGTTGTAGTATGGTGATGTGTTTTCCAATTATTATTTTTTTCTGGAAACATATTTTTCTGAACTTGTTGATGGAATGGACTACTAAAGATGTTACCTTTCATTTATAAGAGTATTATTTTTGGGTGGTGGTACCCTTTAACAATTAAAAAAACATTAAGAAGTGCTAAGAGCATGCCCCTCAATTTGTCCGACCACATAACATCACTGAGTCCAACCAAACCGCTTTGCCCTGGGTTCTGGACAGGATGAATGCTTTAGCTATAGTTTCCTCCAAGACCTACTGGCGTTTCCTTTGCGACTCCAGAAACCGTAACTCAGGTCAGTATAATCCAGTTGAATCTAATTGGGTTAATTTAAATATCTTAGTCACAATCATTTGATCTTTGATATTGTGTAATATGGACAATTAAACACCAATTAGCTGCATTTGAAGTATCGCATCTCTGATCTGTGCATGCTAATTAGTTGTACAGAATATAGGAACCTACATGAGGAAATGACTTGATTGGAGGTTTAACCCGTAGCCTTTGAGATTCTGAAACCTCCTATAGACTTTGTACATAGCCAACCCGGTTGTGTAAGGCTTAATTGCCATAAATAAGCAGCTCTGATGGGAAAAACTATACAATTTTATGTTTGGGGACGAAGTACTTTTCAATCTAGCTTTCATTAACCCTATCAGGACAGGTCCTGAAAATACTTGAGATTGAGTTTATGAAAAAAAAGCATTATACTTTATTAGCCAAATAGAGCGGTTTATAAATACAAGTTCATAACATCATTCTGACATTTGATTTACAACTCAATGAAACTGAAAGTAAAGGGTGCTCTTTTTTGTTTTAGTCCAGGGGCTCTTTTAGTGATTTCTAGGACAAAAATTCCCTTTATTTCATTGCATTGCAGCTTGGCTTCTAGAGCTAGCCAAGGTTAATAGCAGTAAATTGCATTATTGTGTAGCGCTTAGAAACTGATACAGTATGTCAATGTTATAATAACCATTAGTACTTCTCTCCCCTGAGAGTTCAGAGTTGCAACCCCTAGTGACTCAATCTAATTCTGTTATATACCTCTTCATCGACTCTTCTCCATCCTGCTTGGTTAATCAGCGTTTGACCCCCTCTCTCAAATTGGACGTGCTAAGACGAATTTCCTCTTTGATTCTTCCTCGATCCCCCTGCTACTTCGTAGAATCTGCGTACAAGTCCAAAGTCCAAACCCTCAAGTTACAAGAACGAAATACAACAAAAGGTTAAGTTTCTAGACTATGTAAATGGTCGTAATGGCTGTTAATTATTTTAAGCTCTGAAAATCTATATAATTTCACTAAAAGGTATTTTTAAGTTCTTCTCTGCTATTGTTATTGACTAGCTCTTAGGTGTAATTTTCTTTTATATGATACAATAATATTTTGCCTTGCAAAAGGTGGATGGTATATCTTTAATTCGAAATTATCTTGGAGGCTTATGATCACTAGGTCTTCATCCATTTGGTTTATATGTCTCATTTGGTTTACTGTATGATGCCTGAAACTTTCTATTCCCCCAACTCCAATCTTAACCCAGACCCTATACCTATCCCTAAACCTAATCCTAAACCTAATCCGAATTCGAATCTAAATCCTGATTGCACTGGTAAACAAAATGGGTGTGTAGAATGAGCAGCATGTTACTATCACGGGCATGCACATTCAATCAATATGGATGTTGTAATTAGAACATTTCATTTTAAAACACTTTCCTGCTATACTCTGTTGAATTGACCCTCATTAATTTGCAGTCAGTCCATCATTTCCATGATAGCCTCAGAAAGGGTTGAGAAGGAGAAGGGCACTAAGTCACTTTTTTGTACTTCTGAGATAATCATGAATACATTTTCCAAGGCCCTGTAGAAAACAAATTTAGCTCCTTATTAATTTTCGATGAGTATTCCCCAATGGAGAAATAAGTATTATCTAACATATCTCAGACCTACAAAATGGAACATGGAGAACTCGATTTAGCCACAAATCGTCTTAACACCCTTCTTACTCTCACCCGCAAGTTTCCCTCCCTCTCAAACGTTGTGCCCTCGATAATGAGATAGCACCCAGCTGCCGTAGCTAGACCATGTGAAGGGAGTATGGACTATTCCACTTGAGCATGAGGGAGGGGGTATAAAATGGACCGACCCTGGTGAGTGGCTAGTCACTCGGTGAACGTGCAAATCAGAGTGGGCAAGGAATAATAACTTCTCGCAGAGGGAGTGAACTAGCTGCGTCAATTTGATTCAAGGCTGTCGCTGTCTGTGATCTATTTGACAGGACTATCCCATGTTGCTGAAATCAAGGAGGAATAGTATAATACCTCCTTTCTGAAACCATGGACCTAGAGTGGTAGCATGTTGTTCTGTGTGGAAACAAACAAATTTCACTGTTCACCTGTACATTATGTGATGGTGGGCTATGATTATGTAATATTGGTGAGCACACACTGCAACTTGGAACGATCGTTGTAGCTGTTGTATCATTGTCACTTTTATTCAGAGGCCGAGTTAAGTAAGTATTCAAATCAGCTTCTCTTATTATGGTTAAAGAGATATTTGACTGGAAGCGTTTTCTGAGAAAGAATTTTCTATTGAGTATTTTGGACATAACATAACACAGTGGGCTAGATAACCTTTTTTCAAGCTCTGGCACAAAACTATTAATTTGCATTACCGATAATTGTAAATTATAATTTGTAAGTTTACTCAGTATGGTTTTGCAAATTTTCTTGCCCTATTTGGGCCTACAAAGCTATATCCTCTGGTAACTTGCCGCTTGGTCTACATCTATTTGGTTTTCCTTTATTTTGTCTACTTGCAAAATCAGAGTTCATAGGACTAGTATTATGGATTGGGTCTTAGATTTAGAGTTAGATTTAGAGTTGAATGGTCAAGTTTTGATTTGGGGGCAGTCTCCATATAGTAGACCAAATAAGTGGATATAAACATAATTATCTTTCACATTTCCTTATATATGCTTGCCTGAATTTTAATCAGTGCTGATATAGCACCATGAGTACTCCATCCATGAAGCAGCTAGGTTATAGAGTTTTGTCAATTAGGCCACAGTAGTTATAGGGTTAATAAAGGTTAATAATGAATGTATAATGCATGAGAAGGCATCCAAATAACCTTTTACCCTTACAAAAATATTTCAATTTGCTATAACATGCATTCTCCATAGACCACAACCCAAACAGGACCAGTCCCAGGACCAGGTCCTGAATGGGTTAATGCTGGCCTTTGCCTTTGGAGTGTCTTTTTCCAAGGATGGAATAAATTAGGGTTCGGCTAGAAACTTGTCTGGGCCACGACTCCCCCGTGGCTGGCAATTAGTGACGCGCTGCTGGTGTATTTTAGCGACCGACCGAGAGATGAAAGATTTCGCCCCGCAAGAAATTGCTTGATCACCTTGTGGAGTTGTGGTTGTTGCGGATGTTTGGCATGGATTACCTGTGGAGACTTAGTGTGTCAGTGCGGGTGCAACAATTGCTTTTGGAGGGGTTAATTTTGTGATGACCGAATTGCCGTTCTCGTTCTCGGCACAACACTCCCATAATCAATAACAAATATTTTTACGAGCCGTTTCCGTAGCACACCTGGGTGGTGCCGTCTTGTCACCCTCAAAGTGTTTAACTGAACCGGTTTAAATTTAGCAAATGTACCTATGTTTTAGCTGGCTGTAAGCTAGTATTTTGGAGTTTTGGGGTTATTAAAATAAGTAAATGTTAACCTGTCACAACACTGGGCGGTTATCAGTTAACTTAACCTATAACCAACATTTATTTCTTAAGGCCCGGTCACCTATCACCGGATAGCGTAAACGGATGCCCGACGGAGAGTAAAATTTCCAGTCCGTTCATCTCTGTTTGTATGCATTTCTTGTCCGTTCCTTGCCAGGTGATGTACGTTGTTCTATCTGGCGGAATGTTTTGTGCATGAAGCAATGGAGATGACTTTCACTACCGGATGATTTGATTTCGCAAGTTTTCAATTTGTCAGGAATCCGTTCACGCTATCCGGCGATAAGTGACCAGGTTTTTATGAACAATGGCATTCCTAACGAGCTGACTTATTACTCAATTATCGTGTACTATTGGAAGCAATTTCCTTTGATATTTTTAGTTGACATATTTCAGATAGATTAGAGAAACAAGGTGATCTTTGAAATTATATGCAGTTCTAGCTTTTGCTGAACTTCATGAAGAACAGAATAGGCAAATTAATTTCTTTTTTGATGTAAAAGAAAAACGTCTAGCGGTACCCACAAAACATTAATAAATGATTTTGACCTAGGACCATCGGTTAAATCAGTCAACCCCTTAATTATACGTGAACCTGGAAGGCTATTGATAATATATGTGGGATTTTAGAATTTCGAAGAGAACAAGTTAACCTTTTCACTAGAGCAGTTCCTAGTACTTTGTGGGTTAATGCTTTCTAATACACTGATGACCAATACAGTAATTAATTGTTAGTAATACCTCCTCAGGTGTAAACATCTGTACCTGGTCACGGTCATCTCTTTGCACCTCTTACTGACTAATGACCCTGTCAGCTTACACTCCATTCACATCGGAGTGTCTAATAGATCAGGGTGATGTACGTTGCATAACAACAGTTTTGATCATTTGCGAATTTCCAATTAAATTATGTGCTACAGTTGCTTCTATTGGTAATTAAACAGCAAGATATGAGGGAACCGCTAGAGTTTCTAAGTAATATATGTGGATTTGGACAATGTTACTAGATCCCTATAATGCTTTCTGAGACACTGATGACCAATACAGTAATTAATTGTTAGTAATACCTCCTCAGGTGTAAACATCTGTAGCTGGTCATGGTCATCTCTTTGCACCTCTTACTGACTAATGTCCCTGTCAGCTTACACTCCATTCACATCTGGGGGACGTTTCACAAAGATATGAACTTAACTCTAAGTTGGACCTAACAATTACGGAAAAAACAGCTAGTTTCTTTTTAAAAACTACTTATTGCTTGCCTTAATAACCCTATTATATAAGCTGCCCCTTGCTAGCTGTGCCTTGATTCTATGATATAGCTTCAATAATAATGCAACAAGTGATTTTCATAAATATTGCAATTAAATGTAAAATTGCAAATTAGGTTGAACCCTATTAGTTTGCAACGTAAAGGGCCACTTGAATTTGTTCAGCTATGTTGTCAATATAAAACTAGAAACTGGAAAGCTAGGAGAGTGTCATTGTCGTTTAGTCTAATCTTTGATTCTACATGGTTATCTGCTGATCTCACTCATTTAAGTATGTTGCCTACTAGGAACGAATGGCGACCCTCCTTTGCGACGAAATCGGCCGTTGATTGCGCACTAAACTTAGCCCTGCAATCAATCTAATGTTTATACCGTGTAGCGGGCAACTAAACTAACATGGTTCAAATGTCGTCTGAATCTTTACACCTGTTTCGTCACGACTCAGAAACAATTTAAACTCTGCACGTGAAAGGGATATGAGTTTGGCACTTGTCATAGCCCCGTGTTTCATCACCTCTCAAATGCATTGTACTTGGCTGTCCAGCTGGAAAAAAAAGGAAAAAAACTTGAGGAAAGTGTATCACAGGTTGACCCTTTTGATGACCAATACTAGGCCTAAAGTCATGCTTGTTAACCCATTCAAGACGGTTGAATTTTGTATAACATGCATTCTCCACAGCCCATGTGTTTTCAGGGTCTAGTACCGAATGGATTAAAGTTATCTCTAACAAAAATGGTACAGTATTCGCTTGTAGTCCAGTCAATGTGAATACATAACTTTTCCAAAAATTCAAAGATTTGCTTAAAGAAACATTGACACTTCGACATCAAATCAAATAGCAATCAAATGTTGGAAATGATATTTTAGAAGATCCCCCAGATAAAACAGCCATATGAAAAGCTCTAGTAAATACAAATTATAGATGCTATTCATGCTATGTCTTAGTGGAGCAATCATTTAGAAGGTGCTACATAAAAAAAGGATACATTTACTCATTGTAAATAAATTAAGCTGCATTTAAATTTTAGGTATGATAAAACAATTTACAAATCTGCTTCTAATTCTAATTGTTTTTTCAGCAGGATCAATCACAATTTTTTGTTTTCCAAATTGGTCAAGATGCCAGCCTTTTTATATTGGTTTTTGCCAAAAGAATAACCCTTCAGGCTTCAGTTAGTAATTTTCCCCGGATATGAGGGGGTTGATAATGTGGCCATATCCAGACCATTACACGTCCTGCATGTCACTACCTGTGGCTATATGCTCCAGCGATTCCTACAAATCACCTATATCCTGTTGCCATGGGACCAGTAGTCAAGTTTCATCAAACCCAAAGGATGTAGACATTAGGGGCCAGTCAATTAATGCTGTAAATTGGCAAACTATTCTTAGACGATTTTTGTTGTACCCTCCCTCCAAACACTTAACAGTGGAAGCACCTTTGATATTAATTGCTTTTTGTGTATTATTTTATGAAATGAAAATCATTGGAAGTTTCATAATTCATAGAAGTTTAAAAGTTATTTTCCTGTGTCTATAGTGGTAAGTTTTGATTATCTTGTATATTTTTATTTTGTGATTTTGTGATTTAGAAACTTTATTGACATTTGCAAAAACAGATGAAGGGTTGATAATACAATGTATGTGTATTCTTTTGATCTGATATGTGTGATATTCCCATGATAAATGAATGTTGTATGACCGAGTAAGAAACAAAGTGATATAACTTATTGCACTGATTTTGATCAGAGTTGCAAATCTCCAGTAGAGATTTTCAAATCCGAACTATAACTCATACTTATCTTTATAACGGAAGAGAAATGTGTAAAAAACAAAACCTTATCCATGCTTGTGTTGGTAATATGACTCCAAAGAGGTATGTAATAAATGCTAGAGTTCTGCGGATTTTGACAATGTTACTAGCTCCCTTTAATAGCTTTCTAGAATGTTCCTGCTACAGTAGGTTACTAGCTGAAATGGGACGTAGACAGAATGGATGTAGATGAAGTGACAGGTTATCGTCTGCTACATGCAATGGGTTGATGTGTTTCCACCTTCCTTTCCAAGAACACCTGTGATTTTCTTCAGAAAAGTTGAGTTTGTCAAGGAATGTATCATCCTGGCTTAAATAATGTTTGCAGCTGTATAGATAAGTGACATGCCAAGAAAGCGTGGATCTCTAGACCTAAAAATACTTGAGTCTCACCTCGGTCGGTTTTTGCTTGGTAATGATGGTTTCTTGGCCCATATGCTTTAACTTGGTTTTTCAACCCTTTCAAAATATGCAGGTAGAAATTGGATATTTTGCAGATTGTTTTAGCATTTGCGCTTACTGAAAATATGCAGAAGTTATATGCAGAAGTTATCCTGAAGATTACCACTTTTACAAAGCTCTGTACTGAATTGACTCATTTGACACAGTAATTGTCCATGTAAACCATGTTTACATCACGACAATCAAGCAGTTCCTACTGCAAGTGATATAATGTGATAATGAATTGAATGCTCCCCAGGGAGTGAAAAGTGTGCATGTCAAGTGTGAATTTAATGTGGGTGTGTTATCTGATGCCTGGGGTTAGAATAATTCTACAGTGCAATTAGCATCAAAATATCAATTGATACTGTACTATATTCTGTAAACACTCAAGTCAGTATATATATTTTTTTGTTGAACAGTGTTTTGAAATATTTGAATATCCACCCTTCCTCTCCTCATCTCGAAAAGGAAACCTCTTGCTTGCTGCTTGGAAACGGACAATTAATAAGGTTTAGGTAATCAGCTAGGCCATAAAATGCTGGTTTATAGCTCCGGTGTAATCACGCACTAACCCCTTAAATAGGAAACACTAAATTTTCTAATGTTTGGGCGCTGTCTGTGGTTTATGCCAGATTAGTGCATTTATTTTAATAGAGCAGTGTGTTCATTAACAATTATTTTAAATGCCCAGTCATTTGAAATGTGCTCATGGAAATGAGACACAGTTATATAATTCTTTGAGAAATCACATTCAACACATTTCATGTTGCTTTTTCAAAGTCATTCATGGAGTGGGGGAAAGGCAGCCTAGAATATTAGTTACTACTAACATATTCTGTTCTGTGCTTGTAGCATGGCAGTTATTCAAAATGCTTTTGGACTTTAGCGATTGATGGAAGCCTTGCCTACTATTTTTCTTTTGTGGGCTTCATTTATATCCCTTAAAAGGAACTTTTTAATTATTATGTGTACTGTTGAATGTGGATCTGGAGAATTTATTTGTTACCATATTCTGTTCTGTGCTTCTATCCTAGTCAGTTATTCAAAAAGCTTTTGAACTTTAGCGATTCATGGAAACCTTGTCTGGTATTTTTTTGTTGTTGGCTATATCATTTAAAGAAACGTTTAAATGATTATGTGTGATTGTTGAATGTGGATTTAAAGCAGGATCGTGTTTTAATTACCAGGAATTATTATGGTTTGAGATTTTCATTCTTTGAAACATGCGTGAGTATAATAAGCATGTAATAAATATGTTACAAGTAACTCCTGGAAAAGTTCACACCAGTGGGTTAAATTTAACTCTGGATTAATATATTGTGTTATATGACTTCATTTTAGTAACCCAATAACCCAAGAACTATTCTTTACCCACATACTAGATTTGGTATTACAACCCTGTGACAGGTGAACAGAACTAATGGACTAATCTGACCTTTGATGATAATTTGGGCCATTTGGTGCACAATATTTCCTTGGTTAACCTATTCTCTCTGAGATTCTAATAACCCTATAGACTTAGTACATAGCCCACCAGGTTCCTGTGGGCAAGGGGTTAAGAGAGTGAGGATTATATGTACACAAAGTCAGTGTTACTTATATGTACACAAAGTCAGTGTTACTTATATGTACACAAAGTCAGTGTTATATGTACACAAAGTCAGTACAGATCTACCCAAGATTACATTGCATGATTATGCTGTATATTATTTGGTAGAAATCAACCATTTGCCTTGTGTCCCAGTGGCCCGAAGAAAAACAAACAATTATTTCACGTTATACATGTTTTTCAGCAGGCCAGTGGAATTTGGCAGCAATGATATTTTGTGGTCCGAAGCAAATTTGCAAATTTGCACCATTGACAGGGCTTGACATTTCTATTGCCCATTTAGATTTATCCCTCATTAGAGGGTAAAATTTAGCCTTGGATTGAATTGCATCATTTACATGATTGCTCATGTGGTATTATACCAACAGTGTGTTTGATTCTGTACTAATGATGCGCCACTGATGAGAATAGCATATCACTATTTTGTGAGATCAGTAGCGTAGCTACGGGGGGGGGGGGGGGGGGGGGGGGATGGGGGGATGGGGGCACGGGCACCAATAATTTGAAAAAAACAATAGAAAACACAAGGGTACCATTTAAAATTAAAAAACAGAAATAAATAGGTGTGCCCCCAATAATTTGTATACCCTCAATCAGTCCGACCTAGCTACGCCACTGTGTGAGATCATTAGTGGTCTGTATGCATATAGCTGAGCCCTGCATTTCACCCAGCTAGGTACCTACCTATCTGCAACCAATGAATAGGGATTTTCTCTCCTCAGCTTGGTTTGAAGAAGAAACACTTTTGTGAGAGACATTTTGTTATCCTTACTTAGCTTTATAGAGCACTTTTGTGCTCATTTTGTTATCCTTGCCCGTCTTTGTGTTTGTTCAGAAGGTAATAAGCTCAGACGAATTGAGCCATGTAATTTGCCCAAGATGAGAGTTAAGCTGATATTCTTTCCTTTTTTGCAGGATTAGTTAAGAAGATTACTAGTAGATCTGCAATAATCAATTCTGCATTGTACATAGACCTTCATTCAGTCATTCAATTTTGTTGACCATCCCAAATGCTTAAAGAATTACAAATATACACTACAGATCTTTTCCAAAATATAGAATATACTGTATGTATGTTCATATGAATTAAAAATGTTGCTCAGTCATTATCTATATCTTTAGTATTTCATATTTTTATAGAAAACATTTACAGGGTAGATCTATCAGGGGTGGAACATTTATAGCCACACCGACCAATCGATTGGAAAAGTTTGGGGGAAACTTGCAAGCAAATTTAGCCCATTTTAGACAATTTGATTTCAGTAAATTACAATGCTTTTCACAATCTCCCCAAAGCAGTGAACAAAATACACAGGGGATTGGGGCGAATTCATCCCTGATATGCCAAAAAGAGCCCTGAACATTTGCATAGAGTCCAATGCAAATCCAAATTTGGGGTGTTAATTTCATCATGGCAAGCTTGAAAAGTAGCCCCTGAAATATAGATTTTAATTTGTCCCTGCCCCAAAGCATCGGGACCAGTCATGGGCCCCGTTGCAGAAGGAGATATAATTGGTTGTAAAGTTACCAATTATTTGTAAGTCAGATCATTGTGTTCTAAATACGCAAATCTGATTGGTTAAAACACGCAAAGTTTCTGACCTACAATTAATTGTAACTTACAATCAATTGTATCTCTTTCTGCAACGGGCCCTGAACAGATTAAGAACAAATCGTTCTTTCTTAAATTGTAATTTTTGATTGCAGCTGACACTTTTCCCTCCTAATTAATAGAATGGGTGCTTCCTAGGCTTTCTACCTGTGTTGGTGTGTGGTCCCTTCTCCCTAGCTATCTGTATAGAACAACAGGAAATCTCTTTCAAAACAATATTAATTTATTAATTTTATTCTTTTCCCTCTTTTCTCCCTGATTCTCCCCCATCTTAAATTTCTCTCAAAAGGCAACCGCAAGGTTGGGAAATGGACTAGTTTCAAATTTCTTTTCCACACCCTCAAATTTTCAAAACCAAGTTAAGCGTAAACAGAGGTCTCGCGAGCCATGCAATGACCTCAATAACAAGTCCTATGAAGCATAATCCAGGTCAGAAATTTCGGACTTGCCTGACATTGTAAAACCTGTGATGATGATTAGCTGTGACATCACACCTCAGTATTGATTCTATAGGTTGCCCCAAAACAAAATGCCACTTGCCGAATTTGGTACATTAGAAAATGAGAATTCAATTTGTCAATGTCATTAAGAGCTGTCAATAGAAATCAGGGGTTACAACTATACTAGTTATACAAATTTGAGTAACAAGTTGCTAATTAACTAATCATAATCACTTATGACAGCTTTTAATATATGCATGATTGGTTGATGAAACAATGTCAGCTTGTAGATCCCTGCAGTAACCTATTCAGAGCCGGTCCAAGAAATACTCATGTTAGGGTCTATGAAGAATACATGTTATATAGAAAAATCAATCAATCAATTCATGAACGGGTTAGTAAATTATGATTCATGGATATTAGAGCGATATACACCAAGCTATTCAAAGAACTGCTTTTTACGCCTTTAATCAATTAGATATTGATCCGTGAAGATATCTAGCAATAGGAGCGGCCCTTTGCGTTTGTGAATGCATTTGTGAATTTAGAGAATGCACGCTATATCAAAGTCAAATGATGGTGAATGGGTTAAACTGTATGTTTATATTAAAGCACCAACGCTCGAAATTAACTTTTTTTGTTGGTGGCCCGGTCGGGCCAGTAAAATTAGTTTTTTCCAAATTTGGTGGCCCGAAACCAAAATCTACTGGCCCGAAAAAAATAAGGAAAAACAAAAGTAAAATTCATACAATAACCATATTGATAGTTTCAGGGTATTAGGCAATACTTTTTTTCATTCCCCTTTGTTTCATTGTAAGATGAATTAAATAAACATGAATTAGGATGAATGTGTGCGTTTCATGTCTTTTTATTTATTGTCTAACATAAAAAAATCACAGCGATTGAATACACACGAGTGACAATTACACTTCCACTTTGGAATGCTTAAATACCACTGGTCTAGCATTCATCAACATACATTTTCTCACGTAAAAAAAATAGTGGTTAGTACAAAAATTGCACATTTATTGGGTAGTTGTACATTGAGTAGTAATATATGAATATTCATGAGCAGCATATGATATTTATGATGCTCATTAGATATGCAAAATACGCAAATAACTGAAATTACTAATAACGATTTTTAATATGAATTTTTTGTTTACGACAACTGGTTAGAAAATGAGTATTGCTGCTCAAGAATGTATGAATATTCATTAGCAGCAGTATTACTTGCTCAATTTACTTGAAACTTTTTAACTAACCAATATTTTGTATGTGAGAAAAGGGTATAACTTGCTGAATGCTACATTTAAAAGCAAGCTCTTGTCATGCCATAGACAGGACTAAACATGACTACTGGGTATCTGTATCTGGAGAAAAAAAATAAAAAATAAATAATATATATATATATTTTTTTTTTTTTGCTGGCCCAGTCGGGCCACCAAATATTTTTTTTAATGGCCCGGCGGCAATTTTTAGTGGCCCCGGGCCATCGGGCCTATGCTAATTTCGAGGGTTGTATTAAAGGTACACTTGAGTATTGGTACTTCCCGAAATGCCCCTTGACAATAAATTGGTTGGTTTTAATTCCATTTCAAAGTTCATTGAATACAACATGTTAAATGAAAATCATTCCCTTTCGAATGCTCTCATAGTTGTAAAATTTGATTTTAAAATATTGTATTTATATATCCTCTGGCCAGGCGATATCTTGACTTTAAAAAAAAATACATAAAATGCTTTTACACTTCTTTCAAAAAATTTCAAAAGAGGTTTTTATATTGTTGTTGATGATATCTCTATTATATTAACAAAACATCACATGCACAATTTTGTATGAAAAATGGTTGAAACCAATGAGATTTTAGAGAGTGCCCTCTTGAGTGGTAACGGCTCTTTTTGAATGATAACCAGGTTTTTACTTAGTTGTTTGTAATTGATACATACCTTTTGAGCATGGTGGAGTTATAGTTTGTACTGTAATGGTGCAGGTTTTGGATACTAAAATTCAGTTTGACCAAAACTCAACTATCCCTTTAAACAGTTTCATGGCTCCAGTCAGACTTCTGATTTGTATGTCATAATGAAGGAGTTGGTTGTACCTGTTTTTGACAAAGAGGTATGAATATAAAGAAAATCAATATTGTTTGTGTTTGATCATCTAACCAGAGAGGCAATCAATATTTATATGCAGTAGATTGTGAATGAATATTATTAATCAATATTACAATTATTTCTTTATTGTTTGCTTTTGTGCTGAACTGCTCAATTCGGAAGTTCGCCCATGGGCATCGACAAAGATAGTAACTGTGAGTGATCTATTATCATCACAGTTGACTGTCAAAAGGGTGGTAATACTGTACTACGTGTATTGAAAATGCCCTTCTTGCATGAATTAGCAAGCCTTATTGTACAAAAAATAAATTTAACCCATGGGTTACTGCACAGA
Organism: Echinarachnius parma; assembly: GCA_037951105.1. Lineage (NCBI taxonomy): Eukaryota > Metazoa > Echinodermata > Echinoidea > Clypeasteroida > Echinarachniidae > Echinarachnius > Echinarachnius parma. Next base: position 355,503 of record JBAMJV010003078.1, read on the forward strand.
AACCTGGTGTATCCCTGCATTAACACATTGGGGATAGCAGAATCTGTTACCTAGGAACAGGTTGATATCTATATAAGCAGTTTAAAGTTCCGGTAAGATTTAAATTGTAATCATCGTTTATTATCATTTGAATGTTTAGGCATACATTGTGAATCGGATAAAGCTCTCATGAATAAATGTATACGTCACTTATTCTCTAAGAATCAATGGAGGTGGATCGGGATAGGGTGCTGAAAAGGGCCCTCAACAATAATCTGTATAAAAGAACCTTGAGAAAAACTAATCCTCAAATGGATTCACGGATACGTCTAGAAGGAGTCATTGTTCATCTTATTGAACGGTGTGTTAGGAGTTGGCCTGGGTGTAAATAATTGAATCCACTGAGCTTTTGAAAGCCGGTTTGTTGTCTGTCAACCTATATTGGATATTGAATTGTGTTTATATGGTTCCATCATAAACACTAACTGGTACAAGTAGTGCAGCTTTAATTATTCAGATGTAATGACGTGTGATGTCCCGAGTTTTAAAGGTAACATTGGTTTCTGGAATTCTGGTTGATAAGAGTTTACATAAATCTCATGAAATCCCGCCGGATTTCTATCACATAGTTATAGATAAATGTCTGCAAAACAAATTTGAAAGAATATATGCATAAATTCTGAAGAATTTTCAGATACTTTGTTTGCTGGAAATTCCCACAATGTCTTATATCCATTTCAGTGTTTTCAGTGGTTTCTGTGGTCGAAAATAGCCAAAAAGAAAAATCTTAAAAGTTTTTATTAAAATGCATTTAGTTACCAGAAGCCAATGAATTATTCAGATATAATATCCTGGGTATTGATGATTATAAGTATGTAACTCCCTCTTCTTTCTTGTCTTCATGTTGATGTTGTAACCTTTTATTCTGCAACGGTACCCATTCAAGACTGACTGATTTTGGTATTTAACAGGCATTCTCCATAGACTCCAGCCCTAATATTTTCGGGACCAGTCCTGAACGGGTTAAGAAAGTTTCTGTTAAGGCATTTTTATAAGAATACAGGACGGCGATTGATTTATTTAGCAATATTTACCTAGGCTATAACTTAATGCACCATCAAAGTATCACACTCTTCTGAGATGCAGAATTCTTGTCAGGACAACCAAAATTGCTTATTTCATATATGCTGGTAATTTTCTATCTTTCATCAATATATTTAAGCTTGTTTATTACTTTTCTTTGATAATGAGATCGGAGTTAATTAGAAGGCGGATCAAACGTTTCTTTATAGATCATTTCTATTCATGCACAGCTGAGAGACAGCCCATGTAGCCAAAACATTGTCACCTTAATCAATGATTCATGCATATTAGAGCAATTAAAACCAAACTATTCAAAGAACTGCTTTGTACGCCTTCAATCAATTAGATATTGATTCATGAAGGGATCCAGCAATAGGAGCTGCTCTTTGCGTTTGTTCGGCAGTTTACATTTAAGCTTCCGCAGACTTGTGATAAATGGAAAGTTTACTTGGAAGTCTTAATTGACGTCACATTGCGTAGAAACTTTCATTGATTTTTAGGGTGTTTTGTCTTGTGTGTTCAAAGCTGACCTCAAACAAGTGGAGAAATTCTGTTTTCAGCAATTTTATAGAAAATTTTGTGTAGATTCCGTTTTCAGAACATATTGGCAATGTTTCTTGTTGGATGTGAACAAAACTGGTTAGCTGAAAACATATCAGTCAAAAAGGGTTTTGACCCAAAATGGTTGGTTACAAACCTTAAGCATTTTCACATTTCACTACAACATTTAGTTGGAAGAAAAACTTGGCTGTCAAGACCTTTGCTGCAGAGTCAGTCAGAAATCCTTCAGGGAAGCCTTGTTGTCAGATTATTGGCAGCTAAACAGGAAGGAAAAACGGATGTCAGACAACTCAAATGGCAAAATACAATTTCAATGAAAATAAATCAAAGGGGAATGTGATGCGCCTGAGCATCATTCTGGTTGTACAGTTCATAGTAATAAATGGAATGACTTCAAGGATTCTAGAACTAGATTCTCTTGAACTGTTTGCAAAGTTCCAAAGTTCCAAAGGAAATGGTTTTGTTGTGTTAGAACTACAATGACAAAATAAAATTTCAATGAAAAGAATTCAGAGATTAATGTGATACGTCTGAGCATTGTTCTGGTTGTTCTGTTCTACATAGTAATACATTAAATGACTTCAAGGAGTCTAGAATTCTCTTGAACTGCATGTTCACAAAGTTGCAAAGAAAATGGTTTTGTTGGGTTAGAACTACAAATATGACAAAATACAATGTCAATGAAAAGAATTCAGAGATTAATGGGATAAGCCTGAGCATTGTTTTGCTTGTACTGTTCATAGTAATAATGGAATTACTTCAAGGAGTCCTGAATTCTCTTGAACTGTTTGTAAAGTTTCAGAGGAAATTGTTTTGTTGGGTTAGAACTAAAAGTCTACAATGACAAAATAAAAATTCAATGAAAAGAATTCAGAGATTAATGGGATACGTCTGAGCATTGTTCTGTTCTTCATGTAGTAATATATGGAATGACTTCAAGGAGTCTAGAATTCTCTTGAGCTGCATGTTCACAAAGTTGCAAATAAAATGGTTTTGTTGGGTTAGAACTACAAATATGACAAAGTAAAATGTCAATGAAAAGAATTCAGAGATTAATGGGATACGCTACTCTGAGCATTGTTCTGGTTGTTCTGTTCTTCATGTAGTAATATGGAATGACTGAAAGGAGTCTAGAATTCTCTTGAACTGTTTGCAAAGTTCCAGAGGAAATGGTTTTGTTGGGTCAGAACTACAATGACAAAATACAATTTCAGTGAAATAAATTCAGAGATTAATGGGATACACCTGAGCATTGTTTTGCTTGTACTGTTCATAATAATAATGGAATTACTTCAAGGAGTCCTGAATTCTCTTGAACTGTTTGTAAAGTTCCAGAGGAAATTATTTTGCTGGGTAAGAATCATCCCCAGGGCCATTCTTTGAAAAGTTTTTATTTAGTTTTTATTTGAGTTTTATTTCATTATTGGAAAGATCAGTGTCCAAGGCTTCATAAAATATATATATATTTTTTAATTTAGAAAATTTCTTAGAAAAATTCATAAATTTTCATATTTCAATATTCAAATAAAAATCATAACTCAGGAAATAATCAAGCTAGCCCATTCCTTTTATTCTCCTGTACATGATGATATCAACTTTGTGACAATTGAACTTCATTTTACCATCTAAACCTAATATTTGTAAAATTCATATTTCCATTCACATTGTACATGTCACACACGTGACCACCCCAAAATGTCACACACGTGACCCAGACATCCCCACATAATAACGTGCATTAAAAAACAACCGTTTGAGATAATTTTAATATTTCACCATTTTCTTACTTACAGATATATATCAGTTGTCTGATACAAATACAAATATTTTAGCTTTTCATATTTCACAGGATTTCCAAAATGAAATTGAGTTAATTTTTTTTCCTTCAAAAGTGCTCCCGTGCAAAGTCACACATGTGACCGATGCCATTTGACCTGTGTCCTTGGGCAACGTAATCCTAATAAAATCTTTTGTGTTACACATGAAAGACTTCAACATGTGCAAGTCATATATGAAGTTCACATCACCATACCTCCTATACTTACCAAAATATAAGCATCTTATTTCAGATTTGTTCCTATTTTGGGTCACACACGTGACCAAGAATGGCCCGCCCAGTGTTTATTAGTTCTACTATCCCCCACAACTTTGCCTTCATTCATTATCCAGATTTTAAAATTTAAATTACTTTCCTATTCCTCATGTTTTCCTTTTCCTTAACCCAGTACTTAAAATTGGCACTGGCCTGCTAGACCCAGGGCCCCATGAGCTTTGTGCCTACAAACTCCTTTCATGCCAAAGGTTCTTACTTGACTTTAAAGGGTACCACCACCCAAAAATAATAATCTTTTTATAGAAAGGTAACATCTTTAGTATTCCATTCCTTCAATAAGTTCACAAAAATATGTTTTCAGAAAAAATATATAATTGGAAAACGCATCACCATTCTCAGCCATGCGGTCATGCGGTCTGAATGCGCAGACTATTATGCGAGCAGAGCCAGCGGCGCTCTATGCAGAGCGAACGAATCATCTGGGATTCTATTGACGTACGCGTGAATTGCATTGGCGCACTCGCAAATGCCTGGCCCATGTGGAACCACGAGATAGCCGTGGTTCCGTAAGTGGTGGAAATTAATTGCCTTGATTATGAATTACACAACCCTTTGCAAAATGTTGGGTATCTATTTGATATCACAAAACGGTACCAAAACATATAATAATGTGTTGTCCTTTGCCTGGTGGTCCCCTTTAAAATGTCTTTTGTTTTGGGGGACCAAATCTTGTTTTGGGCTAGTGGAACTTGATTTTACTTACTATGTATGGACAGGAGTTAGTTTACTGCCCTGACTTATCCTATTCATGAATATTTGATTTTGGTACAAGATGCATGCTCCACAGTCCCTAGCCTGAGTATTTGCGGGACCTGCTTTGGTTTAATTATCCTGTTTTCCCCTTCTCTTTATCATTCTTTTCGTTTATTGAATGATTTTATTTGTTTAATTATTGTCATTATATGAACATAAAACACATAACAAAATTTACAATATAAACAAATTGGACAAACTTAAAAGGGCAACTGAAGCTAACAAATGGTACATTGCTAGTAATTGTTTCTTTGTATATTTTCTCTAACTTTCTCTTCTCATTATTCTTTTTAACTCTTCACTTACATTTTCCCATCTCTTCTTGTCTACTGTTAATTTTGACCTCTACAACAGATATCATTTAGCAGCAGTACCAAAGCTGCATACAACTTATTAATGATAAGCTTGAAACTATAATTCACTTGGATCACTTGATCAAGTCTTGCACTTGAACCTGAAAGTTTGCGGCCTCCCATGCAGCTCAACCTTACGAAAGATAAGTCATCGATACGAGGGCCATGGGGGAGCCCCAGCGTTTCCTCTTTCAACTCTCATCTAGCAGCTCGATTCTCACTAACTGCTGACGGAAATTGGCCACACAGACCTGCTATAATCATTAATTTGTTCGAGATTTGTTCATGTTGGTATAACATGCATATTCCAGGCAATTTCGAGGCCAGCACTGAACGGGTTAAAGGTGGTTTGGATTTATAAATCTGATGCATGGTGCCATTTTGCAAACACCTTGCACTTGGTGCAAAGTACAGTATGCACAAACAAGCCTAGTGTAAAATAGTGGACAGCATTTAAAAAAATTGTTTGAGATTATTTGTTTTTTTGTAGAACACGCCTTTTTTCCATGCATCACATCCTGAGTGATTTCGGGACCAGCTATAAATGGGTTAAAATTGAATAGACAAATGCAAAACAAAAGATACTTCAAGTGCAATAGGCCTCAAAATAGAAAAAAAAAATCGTCATGCGATTGTTCTTTTTAGTATTTGAGCACTGAAAATGAAAGTGAGGTTCACAATTTCCACCCTAAAAGCTATACACAGATATTTCTTTAGTTACATTTCTTTCATCAAAGTTGTAGATCTTTTAAGCTGGCTTTAATAGATACTTCAATACACCATTATACATTTAGGCTTGGTCCTGAAAATACTTTGGGCTGGGATATATGAGGAATATGTGTGGTATACCAATAATCAAATTGTATTCAATGGGTTATGAAACTTCAAGTCTGAAGAAAGCCCATAAGAATAACTGTGTACTTGATTATTATCTGTGAGATATGATATTGAAACTACTACTATTAACCTGTCAATCAACTAGAAATTGCTTTATGTGTTTTAATTATTTCATTAAGTTTAGATATTTAATGCTGATATACTCATGTACAACTTTATCAGCTCCGCAGATCTATTGTCATATACAAAAGGACCATGTTGTAGAGCAATTAAAGAGAGATAGATCTGTTTCTGATTGCGTTGCTAAGATACTGGCTTCACAATACAGATGGGAAACAACATAGAAAGCGCAAACATGAAAACTCATCTCGTTTGTAGTTCCCATGGGCAGAGGTCAGTACGTAACAATCACGGAGCGCTCTCGACCACAAATCATTTCGTCGGTTGAGAAAGAGAAGGGTCCTAAGTTAACTTTTGTACTTCACAAGATAACCATGTGTAAAGTTTTGGAGCCTTGTACGTGGCCAATTCAGTCCTCTTTTATTTTTTATGTAATATATATACCAGAATTATAAATAATTATTATCTCTAAATTTGGCATCACATGGTCGAAGGCCCTGACCTACAAAATGGTATTTACCCATTCCCTTCGAGATTCTGACATTTCCATAGACTTTGTACATAACCCATCTGGTTCCCGGTAGTCAAGCGGTTAAGAAGATCTCATTTTAGCCCAAAATCGACTTAACGTCCTTCTCCCTCTCACCCAATGATTTGAGTGATTAATGATTTGGATAATTACCCATGGCCTCCTCAGCATCCTCCCGTAGGCTCTTTTGAATCATAATTGGCAGGTTGTCAGAGACACAGAGAGCTGAGTTTCTCTTGGTGTGTTCTCCAGATGTCATATCGTTATTCACCTACATGTATTTATTATGTTCTTCATAATCATAATGACATAATTGTTGTGAAACAGAAGCCATCACACATCCCAGTGATGGTATGGATGGCTTAAGTCAAGCATTAAGTCATCCAAATACTAAATATGAAATAAGAGATTCATCTCAATCTGTGTCCACTTCAGCTTAACCTGTTCCCTACTAGATTTTGCAATCCCTATAGAGTTAAAACAGGGCCCAACAGGTTCTTGTTGGCAATGGCTTAACAACAGTTTCAGGGAAACCCCTCATAAAAACTGACGATGTGACAAAATACAATAACTCATAATTCACAGATCTGTGAATATATTGGCCCGGATTCAAAAAGGAGGTTTGTGCAAACCATGGTTTATACCATGGTCTACATCTATGGAGTGCTGCTCGTATACAAGTAAAACAATTTATAACTTGTAATGACATGACTGTTAGTGCTTGCTAACCAGCAAATTTCACCATCTGAGGAGCCAAACATTTATTTGGTGCATTTAGTAAATGCTGTACCATCAACGTTGTTAACAAGTAAGGAGTTTACATTCTTTCTCCATCAGTTTACAAATGGCACTCCATAGATGTAGACCATGGTTTAAACCATGGTTTGTACAAACCTCCTTTGTGAATCCGGGCCAAAGAGTTTGCAAAAAAGAACACTTGCAATGGTCATTTAAATGTTTAACAATTATCAAAAATCTGAAATGGCAATTTTGACGGGGGACTTTGACAGGGAAATTTTGATGGGGAAATTAAAGAAACTGTGTTCCATCCTAATTTCAAGTAGCTTTCTTCTCTAAACAAACATCCCATTTAAATATAACTGTCGGGGATGAGAAGATAAGTAAACAGAGCTAGAATAACTGTCTTTCCTGCTTTTCATAACTGCAGCTTACTCACTAGTTTTCCATGCCATGCCTGAGGGATTTTAGGAAGATATAGGCTTCGTTTTTTCTCCCTTTTTTGAAGGAAGATATACAAAGTGATCAAAAGCTACATGAAAAGGGAGCTTGCTACCCCCCATTATTGCTTCCATTCTATCGATTCCAATCGTTCCCCCAACAATGTTGATCGATTGTTCAGCCACCCTGTCCCTCTGCAGGTTCCCATTGTTGACCATTCTTTAGCCCCCCTAAAAGGGATCCACTATACCCCCCCTGCTCTCTCTAATCCCATCACGAGGGAATCAGTTTAAACCCCCTTCTTCAGTGTGCGTTCACAGGTCACTCCATTCAGACAGGGCAATGCAGCGGATGGAATTACCCATGCGTTAACACCTGCCCGTTAGCTGACTGCTAGTTGGCTGCCTGCTCACAGAGGGGATGAGCGAACACCAAAGTGCACGCTGCGGCCAGGTAGAACCTTGCGCTGTTATTGTTGTTATGATTGCTTGTACACGAAGGAGGCAGATCCACATCTTGTTCCGTTCTGCGGTTTTATTGATTACCTGCAGATATTCATCTTGTTTGTGTGGTGCACCTCACGCTTATTTTTCATCTATCCTCGAGGCTCAGGCACCTTTTCTGGAATATTTCATGGATTTGGATATCTTTCGGACATAAATAATTGCAATTGTGTACACAAAATGTTTCCTCTGGATTTGTTAGGGAGGTGAGAGTTTTAAAAAGTTAATTTGATACTTTTACATGTTCAAGTTGTAAATATATGTTGTTATTTAATTGATAGCCCCTAAGTTATAAATTGATTTTTGAGGTGTTATTTTCAGTTGTGTTATATAACTTGTTTTTGCATTTTGGGCAATGGTGGTTAGGTGTGTAGCCTTTTACTTTATAGCAATGAATAGAAAAGCATATCTTTAGGAAGTGTTGTTCAATGTATGTTTCATTATTTCAGTATTGTAATACTGTTCTAAATCTTCTATCATAATGACGAAATATGTATATGTCATATTAATATGTGTCATGGAAGTTACATAACATCATCAAATAGTTTGTATGCTAATTTTTCAATTGTAACTAAAAATGCTGATAGAAAAAATTCCAAACATATATTAACTTAACTTTGCATAATTCTAAAAGAAGATTAAATGTTTTAATTATGTATATTGTGTGTTAAGTCTACTGGGAAATGTATGGTTCAACAAGGATATCACAAAATGTTGTTTCCTTTTTCCATTCAAAATTTTAAATGTCAGGACACATATGTATACATTAAATACAGGTAAAGTATGTTCTGCAATTACATCAGATCTCTGGTGAAACACTCTTTACAAGGTGAAACACTCTTTACAATGTAAAACAAATATTGTTTTTAGGTAAAAAAATTATACCTGACATATAATGCAACTTTATAATCATATGAAATTCTTACTTTCTGCATAAAGTCGAGGTCAATTTGTACTTTTAGTCTGTTTAATTACTGACCTGTAGATATTTAATAATGATAGGTAGCATTCACATAGTGCCTAATACAACAATTTCTAAGTTCTGTAATTATTAGCCCTGACCACTGAGCACAATTCAAGCCAGCTCAATTTCAACTCACATGTGAGCATTCAGCCTATGGGCAGCCACAAAGGACCACATCAGGCTAGTTAAAGGTAGTTACTGCCTCATCCTACCAGGTTCCCCTTTCCTTGCTGGGAATCAAACCCACGACCATTTCAGGCTAGTTAAAGGCCTATCCCTCCCAGGGCCTATATTCATAAAAGCCTGCTAGGTTAGTTTCATGCTAAGTCTATTTTGGATGATGTGGATATGTATTAAACATGATGATTTAGTTGCTAACTAAGGTTAACTTAGTAAGTACCCAAGGCTAAACCAGCTAACCCTAGTTGGAGACTAGGACAACTGTTTGTTGCTAACTAAACCGTATCATTTGAAATAGACTGAGCATGTTACTAAAGCTAGTGTGGCTTATTAACATGGGGCTAGGTTCCCAGTAACTTGCTTATTAAAGGGTACCACCACCCAAAATAATATTCTTACTAAAGAAAGGTAACATCTTAAGTATTCCATTCCATCAACAAGTTCACAAAAATATGTTTCCAGAAAAAAGAAAAAAAAATTGGAAAATGCATCACCATTCTAAAGCATGCGTTCATGCGGTCTGAATTGCGACTACTAATGTGTGCAGAGCGAACGAATCGCCTGGGAATCTATTGTCTACAAACGTACGCGTGAATAGCATTGGCGCACTCGCAAATGGTTGGCCCGTATGGAACCAGGAAATAGTAGTGGTTCCGTAAGTGGTGGAAATTAATTGCTTTGTTTATGAATTACACAACCCTTTGCAAAATGTTGGGTATCTATTTGATATCACAAAACGGTACAAAAACATATAATAATGTGTTGTTCTTTGCCTGGTGGTCCCCTTTAATGGACACGCGTGTCGGTATGGGTGGGAATCAAACCCACAACCTTTGTATTAAAATACAAATGCCCAAACCAATATACCATGACACTCCCACACTTGACAAACTTGTTGGCTAAGCTCTTGATAGATAGAACTAGAGATATTTTGGTACTAGCGTAGCATCAATGGGGTTTGATAATGAAATGCACTCATTTCACGGTCGTAGCAGAGAACCAATATTGACAGAAGTCGTGGGAACTGAGATGAACTGATTCACGGCCATGGGAATTCTCATCAGTCGTATAATACCTCACTCACCACAATGCACAATATGTCTGCTGGGGGTCTACATATTGGGAGTATCATCCATCTGAGGGTGGAACCCTGCAATTGACAACAGAACACACCAATCACGATGACTTTACGGTCTTTACCTTTTTTGTTTCTTTTTCGTGTCATCGCCAATACAAATCTTTTACTGCCAATGTCATCTTTTCAATTCTGTCATTATCGTCATTGTCACGTGTACAGAGTTCTTTTACTGCCTTTGTCATTGTCATTGTCATTTGTACAGTTCATTTGTGCCAATTATTTTATTGCCATTGTCACTTTTTTGAAATAATTGTACCGCCATTGCCATTTTATTGACTTCTTTTATTGTTCATTGCCATTCAGCGTTACCCAAATATTCCCAGTTGATTTAGAGTACGAAGTCATGCATGTACGTCTCACTTGAACTAGTTTGAAAGAGCTTACCATTCATCACTTAGGCTACTATGAATAGAAATGGGGTGATGACAAAATAGTATGATTGTTGAGCACTCTATAAAAGTAAATCTATTGAAATTGTTAATTTTAACGAGGCTCCTCACTAGTTTAATTGCTATTGGCAAGTGACATAATACACTCATGTTTTAATGGCACGAAAATCTCACCCCCTTTATTGGTCAAAACTAGAATATTTCTTTAGGGAAATATACATCACAACAAAATATTATTGTTTAAAGAATAAATGAGTTAAACATTTAAAAATACAGGAAAATAAAGGAAATTAATGGAGAGCTAGCTGAGGGTTTAATGCACTTTGAAAAGTTATTTTAAATGTTGCAAAATGTTAAGTATCAAATTTGTGTACATGTATGTATAAACAGTTGTATATGACAAGAGGTTGTTACTCATGCCAGACATATCTTGTTAGATTACCTTTGCTTACAAAGAGGTCATCAGATTTCCTAAGGCTTAGCGACATCCGTTGCCTCCATATAGCGAGAGTTGTTGGTCGGTCATTGGGATTAATATCACCCAGAATAATCTACACCCTCGTCACAAGTGCTTCACCTTCATTCATTCATTCATTCACACTTCCTCATGTGATCCTTAATTGGTTCATGTACATTTGATTAACCCACTCAGGACCATTCTTTATAGACCCCACTTCATTTACTTGTTGGGGTACGATTCTTAGCAGGTTAAAATAATTGCCAACTCATGCCTCAGCTATATTAAGAACTATTTTTGAAATAAGATATTCAGTGTGTGTGTGTATATAAAGGTTCTTGGACCCCTTTGAAAAATGGCTTGGAGCTGACAAGGGCAATCCATCACATGACTGAGTGGAGAATGAATCAATAAATAAAAATTAAACATTCACCAATTATCTATTTTTAGTTTGATCACTCATAGGGGGTTCATGTTATTTTATGTTATGTATAGCCATTCAAAAACACCAATGGACAGTATATAATTCTTCAGATATCATTCTAAAATGTCTGTGATATATACTCTAGTGTTCATGAAAATTTGATTTGGGTATCTAGATTCTAATTTGTGTCAATGTTGTACTTTGTAAAATGCAAAAAGTATTTCATAGCTAGCTACACATTTAGGATTCATTTGAAATAAAAAAGAAATAAAAAGTTTTACATTTGTTGACTAATATTGATCAGTTATAACTTATTGACCTGCTTATAAAATATGAGCGATCCCATTTGCTGAGAAACTGATAAGGCTCTCTCACATTTCCAATATATGATAACGCTCCAAATCATAAAAGCAAGCATTTATAAAGCGCCATCTATCTCTAGGTAACCTATTCCGAGGTGCTACAAATAAAAGCGAGTGCAGAGGGTGACCTACTTTGAAAGTTTGTAGTGTATGTGCCAAAGCCCCATTAGGGGGTATGCATTGGGAATCTCGATGTTGTCAAACTTTGCTGGTTCTGACAAGTTGCCAAAGAACACTTTCTATAGCCACTTGAATTTGTATCTTCCTAATTAGATGTATGATTTAAATGGTTGTTTGGCAAGCGTCCGCTGCATCGAATGCAAACCATGTTCTGCTACTTGATGATCTCCTCTTTTTATTGGTTATGTGTCATTATGAGCAATGTATGCATGTTCTGATGCTGTCAAGAGCGCCAACAAGTTTGACCATTTAACTTAGATGAGGAGAGTCATGATTAATTCCTCCTTTTCAGCTGTGATTTTGCAAAGTTTATAAATTGCTTCCAGACACCTGTTACTGTTAGTAAGTCATGTTGCTAATGCATTTGCACTTGAAAACAATTACTCATCTTATATTTTCCAACAAGACGATACTTGAGAAATTTGTGTTATTCTTTACAATTTAATGCAATTGAAATTACTGTACGATGTTCGTTAATTGCATTTTCTCTCTTTTTTCTCTCCGTTTGTTCCAGATGAGATCCTTCTGTCTGAAGAGGAATGTCCTCTAGACATAGCAGTAGAGAGTAAACGCAAGGTCCGCTTCGTGCTGAAAGTCTCCCAAGAACACAACATGGCCGGTCAAAATGGGGGCGTCCCAGCCCTCACTGACGCTGCTCGTCACAAGATGCTGTCCAAGTTCTTTGGAGTCAACAGCAGTGAGCTCAATCTACCCTTCTCACAGTCTCTTCCGTCTTCCCCTCATGAGCACATCTCAAACGGCTTTGATTCGCCAAGATCAGACACTTACTCCAACAGCGATGCCATCAGTCTAAGCAGCAGCAACAGCAGTAACAGTAGCTTCTCCAATAGCCAAAGAAAACTGAAAGGACATCGTCCTGGGTTGGGTTCGAGTGGTGTGACAGGGTTAGTACTGAAACCACAAACTCCTCGTTTCAAGCGCAAGTCTCCTGGTCCCGGGCAAGAGCATAGGAGTATAAGGCCTCCAAACAGGTCTCAAAAGAAGAGACACAGACCAAAGTCGTTGACTCTCATGTTAGAAAGAAGCCTTAGCTTAAAGAGAAAACAAAATACCAGTGCTAGAAGTCAAAATGGCAAGGAGTTGTCAACAGAGGAATCAACCCCAGGAGTGCTCAAGGTGTTTGGAGACTCAATTTCTCCTGGATCAAACTACAAGAGCGTTCTTGCCTCTGGACGTTCATCCGCCGTTGAACTAGTGAAAGAAATCTTGAACAGGTATTCTCTTCCAAGGAGCGCGCACATGGAATATGTCCTCTGCGATGTGATAGGAAAGTTTGCTGGGGATAAGACTAATGGTATCAGGATGACGGAATGGGATGAGAAGCAGGCCACTTGGATTGAGGAGTATGTCAGACCAATCGCTGACCATGAGAAGCCATTGATGCTTCAGTCTTACTGGAAACCTGGTGATGGCCTGTTGCGGAGGTTTGAGGTGAGGAGGAGGCAGGACCTACCGCAGCTAGAAATTGACAACATAACCTCGGGTATCAACAAGAATGCCAGGAGGTTGCAGATGTCCAGGTCACATGCAGTATCCACAGACAACAGCCTTGATAGAGTCGATAGAGTCGATAGAGTCGAGTCAGTCCATGAAGGAGTCAACTTTGGGGAAGGGTTCTTCAATGGAGACTTGGCGTCGCATTCGAGTCCACGGTCAAGCGTAATCAGAACCCAAGACCCGAATGTTAGCATGGAACGCGAAGAAACTGAGAGTAGTGATGAGCCATTGCCCGGCAATGTGAGAATCCCCTCAGACTTACCGTATCTCCTCACCCTCCACGGGTATGATAGCCATGATCTGCTTGTGCATACCCTTACCAAAGACATCATGCTTGTTGGTAACAGGACCATTGAGATGGAAGAAGAGGTGAATGAGGACTCGTACGTAGAGAGCATTGATGTATCTCTGGAAGCACCTGATATCTTGCCACATCACTGCTGGATTTATCGGCAGCAGAGGCTCCAAGAGAGTGAAGGGGACTCGCGAGGCGATGAGGGTGACTTTATCATCCGGCTGGAGACCCTCTCAGATGCGCTTGTCATCGTCAACGGCACTCCGATAACAGGGAGCGCCACTCTGAACCCCGGAGACTTTGTCTGCTTTGGACACCACTACGCATTTATGTACAGAGACCCTGCAGCGATACCTTCCTCCGGGTCATTCCCCTGGACGATCCCGGCCAGTATGATGCAGCGCCGCTGGGTAGCCCCCAACCAGTATCTTGCCCAGAAAGCCAAGGAATATGCAAGCGACAAGCAACGGCTCAAGGTGATGTATCGGCAGCACGAGGAGGATCCGATCGTGTCCTGGATTGGACAAAACCTGGAGAGGGGAGACACTTCCTGCACGCTGGGGATCTCCTATCTGCTGTGCTCCATGGTGGAGTACTCGGCCTACCACTTCCACCAGTCCAACACCAAGGCACTCATCATCAAATCAGCAACTCTTATTCAAGGCATTGCTTGGGTAAGTCCTTTTTTGTTTTCTCATACTTGATGCCCTTTTTGAATAATTTACAAATATTTTTTCTCAAACTTAACAATTTATAAGTTCTCTATTCTGCTTTGAATAGTTCAAGTAATACAGCAATTACATTTATATGGACACAGTTGACCAAAATATAACATCTTCTAAAATGCTTATACAATATGGAAAATCTGTTGCCTGACTTTGTTCCATAATTTGACCTCTTAATTTTATACTCTTCCATAAAGATGTTATCTCACTTAAGTTCCATAATTGTCTTATTCTGTCATGTGAATGATGTTGTTAAAGAATCGTACCATTATCCAACTGCTGGCTTGCAAAAGGCATCTAACAACCATACAGTGAATTTAAGTCACTGAATTCCAATACAGAATTAGATGTGATCAACTTAACTGCCTATTATTGTAAAATACAATGATAATTGGAATGAAATTACCTCTTAAATGAAAAAAAAAAAGGCTTGGGTTATTTTATGTTGATCAAACGAGCGTGTGCTCATTGAATGGAAATCCTCCTTTGCAGGCCAGAAAAGGGGATCTATCTGTTTCGGCAGATTTTCAATGTAGGGCCATTTTATGCAAATGGTCATTCGTAAAGTATTTTACTTTAGTAAAATGTGGAGAAGTGAATTACCTGTGAAATGCAATTTAGTAATTTTGTAAAAAGCTTTAGTTCAAATTTGGGGAATTAAATTACCTGTGAAATGTTCCAGGAACTTTGTGAAGAATTTTACTTAAAATTGGGGGGGGGGGGGGATTTAATAGCCTGTGAAACATTCTAATAGGTTTCCAGTTTGACCAAAAGTATATTACATTATGTTGTCTCAAAACTTTGTTAAAAGGCTGTATTGAAACAGACTTTCTCTCATTTGTCAGGTAGATAGTTTTGAATGCCCAAAATCTATATTTCCCTTGCTTATTTTGTTTATTCAGCATGCTCTGGACCTTGTCTATTTTGTTTTTTGGACAATGCTCTCTGTTACTAGATCACTCAAGAAACAAATTGACTTTTACAACATGATACAAGGCTACAATGGGGCTTTACAAGGGTTTATGGATTAATCAATAACCATGTCACTGGTCGCTAATTTGAAATGAGATGTGTGAAGTCCCGAGTCAGATTAGGTCAGACTTGAGAGGTTCTGCACAAGGCTGTGTCTTAACCCCTTCAGGACTGGTCCCGAAAATACTTGGGCTGGGGTCTATGGAGAATGCTCATTATAGGAAAATCAATCAGTCCTGAACCGGTTAACCATGTCACGACCGATTGATTTTGCTACACCATGTGTACTCCCTACACCCATGCCAGAGTATTTTCGTGACCAATCCTAAACGGGTTAACCTATTTAATACCATTTGGTTTTTAATTTGAACTTTTGGTACAGCATGCATTCTCCATAGACCCCAGCCCACATATTTTCTGGGCCGGCAATGTTAAGGGTTAATCAATGGACACCATGACCATCTTGTGTCAGGATATAAGCTTCTCAGCATGACGCTTTCTTAATTTTCTTAGCCGAACCACCATCTCGTGATTATAATTGTTAGTTAGCGTCCACCCCCTTGAAGATATTGATCCTTTTTTGTTTTCTTCTGGAATATTGTGATAATCTCCATTTTTGAAAGATAAGTTTTGTGTTACAGTTTTTCATGATAATCAAATGTGTAAAATATGTATTATGCTTACAAATGAAATGTACATATTATTGACAAACCTGCTCTAATGATCACACATTCACACACTTATATAAAGACCGATCCATTGAGTGGTCTATTAAACAGCTTTGACTATATATATTATATGTATATGTATGTCTCTATATCCATAACAATGTTTCAAACGTTTTATGCTACATTTCCCTGTCTATTACCAGGATACCACAAAAGGACTTGCCAATCGACAATCAGAAGTGTAAGTATTTGTCAATTATTTAAGGCATTTTTTCTGCAACCCCTTTACTCATTCATGCTTGGTAAAATATATCACTCTATCTTATATTCAACAGCAATTTGTCTACATAATATGAGAACAAATTTACATTTGCAAGGTATATTTTTCTCACCTATTTTTGTTTTTACTGTATATCTTTTCATTCTTTCCCCACTAATTTTCTAGTTTTACATGCTTTTTCAAACTTTTTACTGCTGTTTTCCAGCATAGACTCTAAAATTGTTCAAGGTTACCATGTAGGATAATCTTAGCAAGTATAGGCTTAGTCATCGCAGATCATCACATGTAGTCTGTATTATATTAGGGCCTCATCTACATGTACATGAAATCATGATTTGATAATTCTGGAAAGCCCTGTCTTCAAGAGATATTCTCGATAGAGTGGGCTTGTATTTATTGGTTGTATATCAATAAAGTACCCAACACAGGACCTCACATGCAATAGGCTGCTTTCGTATTGCTCACGTCCACTACTGAACGCGTCGAGAGTGAGCCCAACTGCACTGGGTTGACTAGGCACGTTGACTGTCATTTGTTACCTTTTCGTTTTCACACGTTGACGATCGTTCAGTCATGCCGCGATCGCGCAAACACAGGCACGCTTATAGGAAGCACATGAAGTCGGCTAAGCCTAACCATTTATTGCCCGACCCTGGCCCATTGACATCGTCACGGCATGCCGTACTGATAGACGATGCCGTACACTAAAATGTAGACGTTTGCATTCATTTAATTCAATTTATAGCATACAAACAGACCAAACGCGTGTTTATGCCATTGGCTTGGCATCGTACGCAATCGCAATGCAAGAATTATTAGAAACAAATTGATAAAGTAACATGAGACTTGCTTTTAGTATGATATTTCCGCGTTATCATGCATCTCGAGAAGAGTATGACGTCATAAACAAGACACGGTGACTGTCGTTTGGGTGGCCGCTGAAAACAGGGGTGAACGTGTGCTCAAATCAATGCGCAGTGCATGAAAATGATGTCAGAACGGCGAGTCGAGTGCTCGGCGACTCGGAACGAAAGCTCGCTAATATGCCTTTTTAGCTTGCATTACTGCCTTTTCACATATATATTAGATCTACATGAAACTTTGAAAGCATGATTTAATAATATATTTATTTTATTACAACTGGACTGGATAACCCAGTCATCTAATGCAAGAGGATGGCCCCTTGTATTTCTTCTTGTCTGGCGAGAGAAATTTCCATGACAACGTATCTTAGTCATAATATAAGTCAACTTTCCTGTCATAGCCTTGTACCAATTTGCAGTTTTGCATCAATGATAATACAGTGAAACCTGCACTAATGACCACCTGTACATTAAGACCACCTGTACATTAAGACCACATGTCTATAAAGACCACTTTTCTTGACTCGCCAGGAGGCAACTTACATTGAAATGAACCTGTCTTTAAGGGCTACCTGCTCACAAAGGCCACATTTTCTGAGGTCATTTAGACAATATTTACTTTACTAGTAATTACAAAAGAATTTGGAGTGAATCTTGCAAAAAATCTGTCTGCCAAATAGATAGGCAAATTTTGAATTATGTGGGTAACAAATAATTGAAAACAGAGAAAAGTAAACCAGAATAGAGCTCCATTCAGCCAATATTTAATATATGGATTTTTTGTTTACTTTACAAGACAGGTTGACTATAGTATGAAACAACCCTACCATTATTTTAATTGTGGGTCGGGCAAGTCCTCCTACCCTCTTGGGAATCAAGATTTGGGTTTGTCTTTCTCCGCTCCACCCTTCAAGTTTGGTTCTGATTCACATGTCTATTTCGGACAGGATAGCAGAGTATCTCCTTGTGTGAATCCTCTTTCTTTGAACAGTTAACCTTGGCCAAAGGAAAGTTAACAAATTGAAGTAAACAACTAAACATCCTCAACAACAAATTGTAATTGATGTGATTTCAAAAGATGTCACCTTGAAATGTCTTACTTAAGACAAAAAATGAATATAATGAGAAGATTGTTACCCAGCAGATAGTGTGTGAAGGGAAAGAAAGAGCAATGATTTGATGAGAAGGTTATCTTGATTATTACAAAAAAACTTGACTTGGTTGTGGTGTTCAATATTACACAGTAAAAGCTTCTATCAACCTTATTAGAAATAAGGTGGCAAGCTCACTTGGTTGATAAAGTCCCCGGGAGGTGGTGAAAGCTTGCCAGCTAATAAATAAGGTTGATAAAAGCTTTAATCTTGTAATATCTGATTTTACTTAAACTAACTTTAAACAAATTATATATGACCCTTCAGACCAGAGGATGTCCATGTTACCATGGATACGCTCATCCCTGACCTCCGTCTCCTGTTGGTCTGCATGGCCAACGCTCTGGAGCTTCTCAACTTCTACCAGAACAACCTCCACCACTATCTGGCCTCGCGTTCCCACAGCAACAAGGATGGGAGCAGCCAGAACCACTCGTCCTCATCCACATCCTCATCATCATCAGGAGGAGGAGGAGAGGGGCAAGGAGGGAAGCAGGGGCGAGAGATGCTGGAGGAGGGAGAACAGGAGGTGCTGTCCATCCTGGAGGAGGTGATGATGTACACCTTCCAGCAGTGCGTCTACTACCTCACAAAGGTACATTAAAAATTACCCATCCATGAAAAAAATATAAGCAAAGAAAATTGGACTTCAACAGGAATTGAACCCCGGACCTCCGGATTGCTAGATCCTTGATCTAACCATTGAGCTTCAAGGCCCTACTGATGGTGGTACCTCCCAGAAACCCCTTTTAATATTAGTGCCTCACAAAGTTATCAGTCTTCTCCTTTTGTAACCCAATTTAGCTCCTTTTTATTTGTTATCAATATTCCCCACAAAATTATGAATAATTATTATTATCTGAAAATTTGGCATCACATAGAGATGACTTATCGACCTACAATGCAGAACTCAATTTAGCAAAAAAATAAACTTTACCCCCTTTTCACTCTCACCCAAAGATACTATATTATCAATATCTCCCCAATGCCCCTCTTAATGGAGTGACCTGTGAAGAGAGGCCCATTCATAGAGTTTAGTTTGTATGCATTGCAATTATTGTGAAATTATTTGTGTCATTGTTACTGTTTATAGAAACATTTTTGTTTTGTTGTCACCTCAATCTTGGTTCTCCATACCATTACAGAAATCATGTTATTTATATATATTTACCACCCCCTGTATGTTAATATTACGTTTCTTTAAATATCATTACTTTCTGAGGCACAAACTATATGTGAACTTACAGAACTAAATCAAATTAGCTGATAAAAGTAAGGCATTTGTCAAATACCTGGCTTGTCATCAAGAAATGGTGAGTTGGGGAAAGGGTCTTATTATTGTAACCTTCATTATGCATGCTCTGTATCTCGGCTGTGCCCCTGCTGCAATGGAGGGACCTGTGAAGAGAGGCCTGCTCAACGTTATGTTGTTTTAGTTCTTTGAGTTCTTTGATATTGCAATCTGCCAAGGTATCTTGCACAGGAAATGAAATTCTAGATCTGACATAACTAGGTTTATAGGTAGGGAGTTACAGAGTGAGGAGACTAAAGCGAGGCCAGCAAGGATCATTTTGTGAGCATTGAGATATATCTCTGGAATCTGATTCAGGGACTAAGAGCAAGATACTATTCAATTTGTATTTGCTTCAAATTAGGGTGACCACACTACACGATTGTCATGACTCTATAACTAGCATCATCAAAGAAACTACTGCCAATTGAAATCTTACCACAAATTAGAGCTATGATCAATCGTAAGAATTCGACCTGCCAAAGAGGTATGATTCATTGAGGGCTACTTGCAAGCAAGTCGATCAGACAAATTGAAAAGTGAAAAATAATGAAAACTTGACTAATGCATCATTACTACCCCCCGAATATGATTGGGTTTTATGTTGTGTAGATTCATTAATTTAACAGTGAAAATTTTCCAGTATTTCATAAAAAAGCACCAACATTAATTAGTTACACAATAGACAACTTAACTCATTCAAGACTGGTTGGTCCCGCAATGCTCCGGCTGAGGTCTATGGGGAATTTATATTGTACCAAAATTAATTAATCTTGATGGATTCAAAAGTCAGATAAATGAAAAATGTACCCAGATTGATGTCAACCAATGGAAGATCCATTTTCATGGAAATTATAAAATAAAAAAAAAAGACCTCGTGGCCTCTTTGACCCCCACGGAAAGCCCTTCCGGCCCACATGTACAAACCATGATTGTAATCTACAAGGTTTATCACATTTTTTAGTATCTCAATAGAAGGCCAGGTATGGTGAAAACATCCTATTTTCCTTCCTTCTTGCTAATTTCAATTAAGAGGCAACAATCCAAGTCTTTCCATCCATTTTGTGTAGTGAATTATAATAATGGTTTTGAAGAACAACAGTAATCCAGAAGTGATTGAAATCATTAGACTATTTCGAAAGGTTATTGAAAATTCAAAAGATTATAATGTCATGTGTTCTAGAACTGTGAAATAGTTGTGTGACATATTTAAGCAAACTAATTCAGAACATGTCTTAATTGTCAACAAATTGGCACATCATCATATTTTAGTTATTTAATCAAGGAGTCAAGATTGTTTGAACTTGGACATGGTATTTCCAGGGAATAGGAAGAGAGAAATGGGATACTGAGGTATCATAAACATTAATCTAATCACACAATCTTTGTGCTCTGGGGACATATTTTGATTTAAAATGGAAGTATCAATCACAGTGAAGCATTTTTATCAACATTTGAGATCGGTTGTTTCAGTTTTGAATGCCTGCACGAATGATCAAGTATTGGTTGGTTAAGCCCCTGTCATGATCATATTCAACCTACAATTTTTATTGTTATATATGATTTTAGCAGGGTTGTGATGAAGGAGACTGACGTAGGTTTGGGAGCTAGTGGCTTGAAAGTTGGACGTAGCATTCATGTGTTGTACTATTGGTGTGGGAAAATAGGTCAGAATTTAGCATAATTTTAAAAACGTTTTGTTGTCAAGATGTACAAGTCCAAAGAATATACATAAAATGTATATCCAAAAATCAAATGTTCTTTTATGAAAACATGATTTATAATTGTGAATTTTCAAACACTTCCTAGCTAGAGGTTTCCTGCAGCAGATGCGATTCCTCAGTTAGCAGTGGCATGGACATGGTCATCTATGGTTTCCAGTCGACCTTTGATTGATTCAGATTTGTTTCATATCCATGTCGGTCTTTAATTTTCAGACCTTTTATGTGGTTCTATACTGACCACGTGGACCCAAACCCTTTCCTGTGGATGTTTACCACAGCAGACTCACCTCGCCCGGTAGTAGCCGCATAGACAAGGTCGATCATTAACTGTTTCCAGTCGACCTTTGATTGAGAACAATTTATTTGTTAATTAAGTCTTCATTGAAGGATTCAGATTTATTTATTTCATATCTATAATCAATCTCTCGTTCTCAGACCTTATACGTAGTTCTACCGGCCGTCCTGAACTCCAACCTTTTCTTGGATAATTTCTACAATGGATAAGACTCGTCTGGTAGCAGTTGAATGGATAAGGTCCTCTTACATTTCTGATTGATTCAGATTGTTTCATATCTATGTCAGTCTTTTATTTTCAGACCTTTTATGTGGTTCTACTGACCACGTGGACCCAAACCCTTTCCTGTTGACCCACCTCACCAGGTAGTAGCCAAATGGACAAGGGTCAACATTTTCAGTTGACCTTTGATTGAGAACTATTATTTTCTTAATTCAGTCTTCATTGAAGGATACAGATTTATTTATTTCATATCTTTTGTCAATCTCTTGTTTCAAGACCTTATACGTAGTTCTGCCGGCCGTCCTGGACTCCAACCCTTTCCTGGACGATTCCCACGATGGACGCGACTCACCTGGCAGAGGCGGCATGGACAAGGTCATCTACGTCTTCCAGTCGACCTACGACCTCTTACAGGAAGTGGGCGTCCATTCTCAGATCACGTCGCAGCTCTTCGCCTATCTTCTCTTCTTCACAAACGCCTCCCTCTTCAACATGCTGATGGAAAGAGGTAGGTTAACAAGCAATAGAGAAGTTTGTGGGCGTTTTTGTTTGATTTGATACCATGCAAAAGTATCTTTCACCCGTTTCCTACTAGATTTTGTAATGATACAGGGCCCAGCAGTTATATTTGGGCCCAATCCTACAGTACATGGATCAGTTCTAAGTGTTTCTTGAAATAAGTGATTTAGCCTTCAAGTTTTGATTTTTACGAGAGGAAACTCCTGCTCTCATGTCAGAAACCTTTATAAGCCTGCACCAAAATGTCCTGATAAAACATGCACAGTTTTAATTCATCCCAGAGGTTTTGGCTGTTCCCTACAGTACAGGACATAGTAACCACTTAACTGGGTAATGTTTAAAGGGGTACAAATGTTAAAGGGGTAGGAATTACCCAAATTTTCTTACGTTTCTTATTAATAAAGTTTTCTCATTAAAATAAATCCCTTGCCTACAGGAACCTAGTGGGATAAGAGCAAAGTTGATGGAGATTTCAGAATGAAGTGAAAGGGTTAGTCGGTTGCTTCTGAGGTATTGTTCTTGCCATTGATCTAATGCTCTCTGTACAACAGTTCCCACAGGTCATGGGTTAATCCATTCAATACTGGGACCTGGCATACCATGAATTAAGTCTGTGGAGAATTTAATATCTAGTAGTCAAGGGGTTAGTTTACATCCTGATGGAATATTCTTCCTGTATGAGACAATGATAATATTCCTACCGTGACAGTGCTTTGTTGTCAGGGTTTCTTTTCCTTTATTCCTGAGGGAACTTGTTTACAAAAACTACAACATCATGTGTTACTTCATCATCTAGCCCTGATGAACGGTTAAACTATGCCACACTTTCATAGATTGCACAAGAACATACCCTGTGTTTATCCAAGAGGTGTTTTGCTGCTCCCATGATACTGCATTACACGTATTTCGAGGTGGGATCATCTTCCTGTATGATTACAACGGACATGAAATGTTCCTGTAGTTAATCAATCTGGCCTTGAGAATGAAACTCCTGCCCCATTTGCATTGTATTGTCACCCCTCTATGTTAGCTTACATCCAATTGGTGCTTTTGCTGCTCTTGTAATCTGTATTCAAAGTTAAAAATTAACTTTTTTACCTTTTGGCCAAATTGGGCAACTATAAACAAAATCTGTCAAATTCCAGTGGCCCGAATTTGATTGTCCCAAACAAAGAAAAACGTTAAAGATTCTGTTACATTTGGTTGCCCATTCAGGCTGGTGGAATTTAACATTAACCCGTTCAGGACTGGTCCCGAAAATATTCGGGCTTGAGTCTATGGAGAATGCATGTTATAGCAAAATCAGTCCGTCTTGAACGGGTTAATATATCAATTTAGTAACCTGAAGCATATTTGAATGGCCTCGGGCCAGCGGGCCTGTGTTTATTCCGAGCATTGCTGTTTTTAATGTTGCTCGGAAAGGAAGCATCTTTCTCTATGGAGAAACTAACTCTATAGAGTCTATAGATGATTCTAGATGATTCTCAGCAGAAGGAAATTCACCTTGACACCTTGTTTGCGGCCAGGGAAAACGGTGCTTCCTCTTTACTTATTATATGCCATGCTTGACTCCTATCAAACAATATTCATATGTTATATGAACAAATGTGAAGGTATTTATAGTCTATGATCCATGATTTATTTTATTGTTTGAATCAGTATTTGTAGTTCAAATATCACTTTTATAGTCAATGATCACAACAATATTAAACAAATGTCATTATCGCCATGAAATTAGCTAAGCACTTTCAACAATTTGAACAGAGTTTCTTATTCCCGTTAAAAGTTAATCCATGCAGAGCCATTAAATTGCTGCTATAATGTGCACTATCTATAGACCCCTGTTCAAGTACTTTTGTGACCTGTTTTGAATGGGTTATAATGATCCGATCCATTCACTTTTGTCAAATTAAACTAAAATCACTTGGAGCTCAATTTGGACAAAGTTGCATGCTTATTCATTCAGAACCATTACATTTTGCTATAACGTGCATTATCTGTAGACGCTTGCTCAAGTATTTTGTGACCTGTTTTGAATGGGTTAACCCTAATCAGGCCGGTAAAAATCAAATTGTAGATTTTCATACCATTGGAAAAGCCTCATCACAAGCTTCATGTGATGCTTTGTTCTGAAATATTGGTCAATAATTGGCGAAGGTATAATTGTTTCAGTTTTACAATCAAGTCTTTTACACACATAATGTAAACTTAAAATGCCCATTTCTTCAAAACTTGAATTACCGACAAGTGCATTGAAGTGCATATTATTGAAGTCTCAAATATCACTTTCAGAAAAAACCTAATGAAGCTAATGGATTCCTTTATTGGGGCTTTACATTCACATGCCCTAGTATGGCAATGACTTTGCTACCTTTCACGACACGAACATCAACATGATTGGGTCATTGGGGAGGGGATTAACAACATGTTCTTGTTTGGTAATGAGTTTGCTACCTTCCTCGACATGAGCATCAACATGGGTAGGCCCCCCGGGGAGGGGAAGACACCGTGATAACCAACATGTGGGACTTGGGTTAGCAAACTTACTGGGTGGGTCCTCTGGGAGAGGGAGGGCTTCAACATCAAGCTCTGACTAATAAAAGGAAAGCTTTGAACACTTTTAAAGGAAAAGGACAGTTTTGGTGAAACTGAATGTTAGTTATACTAATATTTTAAGAAACCATTAAAGGAAAAGGAAAGTTCTTGGTGAACTGAAACTTAATTGATAAATTTGAGCATTACGATTAAAAGTGAAAGAAAAGTTCTTGTAAAACATAATATTAGTGACAAAAACTTTGGCGTTATAATAAAGAACTGAAATGCAATTCAACCCTGCTTGGTTGGTCGGAAGTTAACTGAAC
Source organism: Echinarachnius parma (assembly GCA_037951105.1). Taxonomy (NCBI): domain Eukaryota; kingdom Metazoa; phylum Echinodermata; class Echinoidea; order Clypeasteroida; family Echinarachniidae; genus Echinarachnius; species Echinarachnius parma. Next base: position 380,991 of record JBAMJV010003078.1, read on the forward strand.
GGTTACATTTGGAAGCCGTTTTCATCCAAGTAGTATTCAAAATCTTGAAAATAATCAACTTGTCCCCCATTCAGAATTATACATTTAAATCATTTTTGTGTGTTTGTTCAAAGCTCTTCTTAATTCCCTTTTAGAAAAAGCATTCAGTCTCGTACAAAGAAAATAAGGACAGATTATGATAACCTGCAAGATGTCACTTTGCACATCACGTATAATTCCAAGAACAACATGCATGCCTTGTTATTTTGACAAAAAAGTGATATAATCTGGCTGTTTTTTCTGCAAATGTCACTTTTGGGTGAAGACGCTTACAGTGACATGAAACATACGTGTAACGCCAGATTGACAGACAAAGTAGGACTTTATATCATATTATTATACGAACCGTATACAAACACAGCCATCGGTGACTGGTACACTATGTCTAATGTAGAATGTTTCCCATCATTTCCTCTCCTCTCCTCATATCACTCGACGTTGTCTGCGTGTGTCATGCATCATATTGTCACAATTGTCTATTGCGCAACATTAACTCTATCTGCACGAACCAAGCTATTTCGTGATCACAATTTTATAGTTTAAGCCCCAATTTTTTTGGGGGAATTAATGCACAGAACATAATATTGACCCGGCCTTCTTTTTTGTGGTGACAGCCACTTTAATATCAAAAGTTAAAATAAATCAAAACTTTGTGACACAATTTTCTGTAGTGATATTTCGGCCATAGTCCTTTGTCAAACATATAAGTACATGAACATCTAGTGAACACATTTTCCAATTTTTGTTTCATAAAGCTACTTTTATATGACAAAATACTGTTTTCTAGATACCTTATTCATTGCTTATCAATGTGAATTTTGAAAGATATTATTAAAATATAGACATTACAAAATAACTGTTATCGTTTTACTTGCAGGTTTTAATCACAATTATCTTGCATTGATAAAAGATAAATAATTTATTAGCTTTTGCATATAACCCACCCCTAGTATTTTGGTACCCAGTCCTGAATTTTCAAGCCAGGTAACTTCAGTGAATCCTTCAAAACGTTGAGTCCCTCCTACCACCCTCCATCTCCTTACTATAATTTATCTCATCATACAGGTCTGCACTCAAGACAAAATAACAACAGTCCTTTCTAGGACTACCAAAGTCCTTTTGAGGACTATCCAAGAAAGAATTTCAACAGTTCTTAGACTCTCCAATCCATCCGTCATACATGGTGCAACCTCAAGCCGACTGTTTAGCTGTCAAGGTGTCTAAATTCCTTTGTTCAATAGACTTTGTCTGTCTACAAAACCTACAAAATGTATAATAACCTGTATTTTTAAGGTTATTGTCCTTTTGTGGAGCAATATACACCCATATATATTTAGCCCAAACCACAAGTTTTGATCACTCTTGTCTTCAAAATTAATCTCCCCACCCCTTTCCCCCCTTGTGTCCAGATCTGATTTGACCCGTGGATGATTTACGATCTCTAGAATTTCATTTTCTTCTATACTTCTGATTTTGTTGTTGTCAGACTTCCTTTTCCTTTAACCCTCCAAGTGCATGCTTCCAAATTTAATCGCAAGAATCCACTAACCCAGTTCTTTAGAAACGTTTAATTGATTAATCAGCTTAGTCTACACATGAATTACAAGTTTGGTAAGAAGTTAAGTGTCAATACAATTCATTCCACAATTAGCTGTTGTATGCATTAATTTAAACAAAAAGCAACAGATCTAATTCCATAAGTATTGCGGCGTAAAGTCAATCGTGATCATGATGGTACTCAGAGGGTTAAAGTATTCCTGATCTTTTTTTCCCTCTGTGTTTCTTTTCTTCCCTCTGTGTTTCTTTTCTTTTATTCCTGAGGATTAGTCAAGATACAAAAAAACAAAAAACAAGTAGTCTCTGGCGTTTGCGATTCAGAGAGGGGGCTGGGGGACCAGCTACAAGTCGGAGGGAAATTGGATGAATAGTTTAAGCCCTGATTGTCACTTTCTTCTTCCGCCGTACGAGAAAAGCCCCGTCTCTCTCGTCTTTCTCGGGGGTTGAGGACTATACTGGGTCAAGGAATAGAAACAAGATGAAACCCGTTCGGCTGTATAGTTTGGACCGAGGTCACATATATTCTAAGAAAAAGTAGAGAAAAATCGCAAATTAAATTTGCATCTGCTGGATTGTCGAACAAGTGCCTGGACGTGTAGCGTTAAACGGCCACAGGTGTAGACGATCACCGAGGGCTTAGGGATTTATGAGTAGCTATAGTCCCAGATGGTTTGCCCTGATCAGTCATTGCAACGAAACAAAAATATAATGAAACAAAATATGAGGCATTCACTGATCAGTCTCGGATGGTTGGTCTGGTGATCAGTGGTTGGAAAAAAGAAAGTAAAGAAAGAAAAACATAATAGACGGGCGTGATTTTCTGACCTGACCCTACAGCATTTTCTTTCTGTGGGACTATTGAATCTATTCTGGGCTCAAAAGGAATTGAACCATAGACCCCGGGGAGGTAGTGTGAAGGAAAGTTGGAAAATGAGTCTGACCTCTTCTTTAATCCCCAGTGATTATGGAAATGAGAGACCAGTGAAGAAATAGAAATAGGGTGTTTAATCCATAATGCCTACAGGTATCTGTTGGGTCTTGTATCTCTATGGAGAGTGCAATATCTAGTAGGGAAAAGGTTAATTTAGGGAAAAGAGTACAACGTTTAATGACTATCTATGCTTATAGTGCGCATGTTTTTAATTATCTTTTAATATTTTCTGAGAAATTGAAATTAAGCTTTGTAGATGAAACCATTGTGCCATTATTTTTGTACTGAGATGATTCTTAATTAACTTATTTCCTAGTTTCTTTTGGAGCGTGGACTATTCTGTCAGTGTTTAAAAATTAGTGCTGTAATGAAAACAATAAGCATTTGAAACTGATAATCTTGGCCTTAAAGTTTTATTTATTTTTTTAATTTGTAGGTTTCTCATATTTTTTTTACAAAGTGAACATCTTCTTTTTTTCATTTTATGTATTTTCCCCGCAGGTGCTGCGGGGGCAAGTTCTTCAAATAGTCCAAGAGAGCTCAGATCAGAGGGAACCTGTTCCGAATATATTATAAACTTTTTTCCTAGCTCTGTGATATTAATTTTTACAATTCCCTATGTGTTAAAAAACAACATATGTGAAATGTGTTCCCATACTATAAAGTATAAACCACAAGTATATATTTCAAATCTTAATGAACATGCACCTTTTAAAAATATTTTTCTCTGCAGGTGTTGGGGGCAAGTTCTTCAAGTGGTCCAAGGGAGCCCAGATAAGAGGGAACCTGGACCAGCTAGAGCTCTGGATCCACGACAAGGATCTCAAGCTGCAGGCACGCTTCCTGCATAAGGTATCCACGGCAACAGACCTGCTGGCGACACCCAAGCTACAGCTTGCCCAAGTAAGTACTGAACCCTGTTCCCTTCAGGATTCTGTAGCCCCATATAGACTTTGTTCAATAGATATCACGCCAGGTTCCCGTCGGCAATGGGTTAACATGCTTGTCCTTAATAAATGTCAAAGGAAATCAAAGCTGTATAGATCTACTATAGCCTTCACGTGAAAGTGAGCTTTTTCCGATTTTGAAAATGAATATTAAAATGAAAATTGGGCTTCGCCAGGAATCAAACCACAGACCTCCAGATTGCAAGACTGCATGAAATAGAGAAGTAGAAATTGTGAAATCAATTATTTGATTCAACATGCATGGGTGGAAGGGTATGTATCGAAACCAAAACTAGTAACCGCAACCGGAGAAAGAATTGCACATTTGTTAGCGTTATCATGTTGTCATCCCTTGTTGTAATTTCATACACACCAGCATAATTGTGGAAAGTATTACTGGTTTATTTGATCAAGTCTAACCTTTCTACAATTTCTCAGCATTTGTTTCTATTTTCTTTCTAAAAGACTGAGATTTATACATTGTCTTCATAGACAAGCTGGCTGCTATGCAATATCTATGTTTTGGAACATTTATATTAATATGGCAAAACTATTTCTCAGTTAACATTATGTTAAATAAATACAAAATTTCCTAGAGCAAAAATTAATCCTTGAATTTTTTAAATTGGTAATTATTAATGAAGGAGAAATCCCACCAGCCTGATGCCAGGCTAGACATGATATGATACAAATTTTGGAAAACTGTGACTCAAACGTTTCACAAAGTGGGACTCTGTTAAAAGCATCACCTGCAGTGTTTTGGAAGGAAATGAGGTGAATTCAGCCAAATCTTGATACTTTACCGACTTTCAGGAAACTGACTGCAAGGTCTGAGTATCGTATACCATTCCAGGCTGCAAAAATTGATACTATTTCTGACTTTTCTGTTAACATCTCGCAGATCAAATATCTGAGGTTACTAAGGTGATTGAAGGCAGGTGAATTTGCAGTCCTTCGGATTACTTGTGATATATTTTTGGGGCTAACAAAATAATTTATATATATGGTTCGAATATCAAGTATTTTTTCTCATCTCTGAATTATAAAGGAAATGAAGAAATGAACATGTAGTGTACTCATGAAAAAAATATCAAAGCTTTCGGTTTTGTTTCAAATTCAATAAGTTTAGTTTGAAGTGATTAGAAATAAAAGATCCCTGGAACGTGTATTGCTCTACCCAATATCAGACTCGTGTTCCATAACCATTTTCTTTTTTCCATGAAGTCAAATAACCTCAGCGAAACATATTATTAAGATTATTCTCATAAGCTTGTTTTCTTTATACAAGTAGATGCCAGGTTGTTTAACTTCTGACCAGTCGGAGCATTGAACAGGGATGCCAGTTTTCAGGCAAATGCTTGAATTCAGGCCCTGGTCATCTATATAGAAATTCAGGCTTATTTGTACTGCTTTTAACGCAAAATTAGGTAAGCATGACTCATATTTAAGACTCTTGGCTTGTAGCTCAAATAAGTGATCTAAAATTATCAAAATAGGAATCATAAGAAAGGTCTGATATTCCAATCTTGTCAGAACTTTAATCAGAGGATAGAATGCCGTTGATCATGTCTCTGATATTTTTCTTCTCTTTTCCTTCTATCTCTTCTAGGCGGAGTGGAGTTCAGTCCGGCGTGACTTCCCCGCACTCAGCGCCGCACAGATTCACCAGATCTTGAGCGAGTATGACATCGGCGGATCCCAGGCAACTCGCCCCAGGGGTTGGTTCCCCCAATCCAAGGATGTGGAGGCTGCTCTAAGAACAGGTGTGTAATTACCCCCCTCCCCTACACCCCTAGCCAGTAGTGTTGTTACCCCTTTATCCCCCTTCCTCCTAAAACACTGTTTAGGTTCACCTGATCCTGAGCGAGTATGACATCGGCAGATCCCAGGCAACTTGCCCTAGAGGATGGTTCTCCCAATCTAAGGATGTTTAGGCTGCCCTAAGGACAGGTGTGTAATCACCCTGTATCCCCCTCTCACTACACCCCTACCTTTGTTGCTTCCTCTTTATTCCCTCTTCGTCCTATAGCACCATTTGGATCCACCAGATCCTGAGTGAGTATGAAATCGGAGAGTACCAGGCAATTTTCCCTTGGGGGGTGTTTTGCCCAATCAGAGAATGAGGAGGCAGCACTAAGGACATGTTTGTAATTGACCCCCTCCCCACCTATATTCCCTTAATGCGCCCTAGCTACCCCATAAAGCACTGTTTACATCAATCCACAAGATCCTAAACAAGTAGGACTTGAGGGTCCTAGAAAAACTTATCTGCAACCTTTTTATCTGCTATCCGCTATCTTTCTGTCATCTTCACTTTATACACAAACAAACATGTACGTGCACACACATGCAGGCACCGGCCCACACCCAAACACATTCATAATTAATTAGACAATCACCCTCACTCATAGATGGATCAGGAACAAATACACTTCTATACCTAGGGGGGGGGGGGGGTACTCAAATGATCTTTTGGCTGGGGTGTGCCTCAGCCAACTTTATAATGGGGGTCTAGGAGTGCCCACCCAAACACAAACACACACCCACCCTGAGGGACAAAATGCAAACTTTCCTGTGGTCAGTGCAGACTATCCATTACAGTGGGACTATCTGTTTAATTTGATGTAATCTACTTAATCCTGCTCTTCCTCCCCTGTCATTTCTAATGGGACACGATGCAGCAGAGCTGCTGCAGTAGGCCACAAACCTGACACACACACACACACACAAATATACCAACACACACACGCATATGCATGCACATACAAACAAGCACACACAACAAACATACACACAAACACGCACACACAAACATATTCATCAACCAGATCAGCATACATTAAAAAATGCACACACAAACACACATACACAAGCAAAGGCACACACACACATACACAAACAAATGTGCACACATACACATTCACAAATAAATGCACACAAAACAGTTACAATCAAACCCACACTCTCACACACACACACAATTTTAAATTACTATACTTTGGAGGACAGCTTTAATTGTACCTCTATAATGTTCATACTCATTTGCAAACGCCAGACAAAATAAAGCAAAACTCGATCAGTTTGATATTGAAGGACTATTATTATACCACCCTCCGCAGTCCATTGTTCAGCAAATTGTCCTTCGTGATCTGCCCTCGCTTTAATGACTTTACAAGAAGAGGCGTGCACATTCACACACATGAACACGCACACACACAAACACACACTCACACACACACAGGCACACACACACAAACAAACACAAACATGCTCATTGACACAAACATACATAAACACACTCAGGGGGGGATCTAGCTTTTTGCTAAGGGGGGGGTTTGACCCAATGACGATGCGGAGCATCGTCCACTTGCCGCGAAGCGGCAATTTTTTTTTTGTATTTTGAACCCCCGTAAGTGATTTTTTTTTGCCACTGTCGTCCACTTGCCGCGAAGCGGCGAATTTTTTTGCTATTTTGTACCCCCGTAAGTGATTTTTTTTCACTTTTTTTCACTTTTTTTCACTGATACATTTTCCAAGGGGGGGGGGTTTAAACCCCCTAAACCCCCCCCCGTAGATCCGCCACTGACACTCACACACACATATAAAAATGAAGGTTTATTATTACCTTATTGCCTTCAAGTTTATGCCCTTTTCCCTTCCATTTTCCTGTGACCTGACATATACAAGATGGTGTGATTGGTGATCTTTACAGGATTCATCTCTCCTTTTTTGAGCAAAAATGCATTTAATATCGTTAATATCATTTTACCAGATCTAATGAATTGGAAGCATTGTATGGGAGGAAAAGTCAACCTAACATATCCACAAGATTATTTAAATATGATTTTTTATATAATTTGTTCTGATTTGTACAGATGAGATCCTAGTCAGTTTTGATGACCACCCTCCCCTTATTCTGCCAACGGATGCGTTCCAACTGGACCTGTGCTGTGATGTCTGCGAACTGCTCCCTGGTTTCAGAGATGTGCTCAGCAGCTTGCGGAAGAACTTCCCCAAGATCAGGATCAAAACTGGTAAACATCCATCTTTATTAGCACTGAAAAGTGCATCTGTATTGGAATTTCATTAGAAGGAACATACTAACAATTCAATTTAATTTTTTTCGTCGGGTTACAATGCTAACAAAGGCTGTATAAAGATGACAGCCCAAACTTTTTGAGGTAAATATTAGTATTGTAATACAACTTTAAAGCAAATTTCTTCTTGTCCATCATGATTGATTATTGATTCATTTAATTTCCCTAGTCTGGGTGATTGGTGACTTTAATTTCTGAAATGAGGCTGGGCTCATTGATCCATTTTCTTTTCAACTGCACTTAAAGGGACTTAGTAACATTGTCCAAATCCTCAATATCCAATTGGAATTCTAGCGGTTCCCTCTTACCTTGTTTTATTCGTATTAACAATAAAAGCATGGGACAGGTTTCGGTTTGTCAAATTTCCAAAAGATATTTACGATTGAAGTGTTCGGATATGAAATTATCTACAGGACCTTTTCAACCATGTACAAAGTAAGTGCAATAAATATCACTTTGCATTTTCACCCATTTCTCATGTAAATAACATCAATTTAACTGGAAATGTTCACACACTACTTTCTGGACATATCAGATCACACCAATACACATTTTATTAACCACACATCACCTTTTCCACTTGTCAACAAAGTTACTAGATCCCTTTAACAAAATCTTTTGAAGATCATACCATCAAGATTTATTATGGTTATATTTCACTTGCATGTATTGACATTCATTTATAGGTGATAATTATTTGTGTTTCTTTTGACTGTGTCAATAGTTTCCATGTTTCATTAATTGGTTGAACCTGTGCCTTTATGTTAATGAGCTTCTCAATCAATGCCCTTGAGTTGCTTGGAAGGAATGTTCACCAGGGAGTGGAGATGGTGCGCACAATGGATACTGGCTGGAATTTTATCCTATGATTGGGGTAATAAAAGAGAAATGCACATAGAGATGATATTGTATTAATAACAAAAAAAATAACGGTTATTTATATAGCTCTATTTGCATGAGGATCATAGCGCTTTACACTATTATTATTACCCCGGTCAACAGATACACACCGAGCATGGTGGCTTAGCAGTTAGAGTGTCCGCCTCATGCACGGGAGGTCCCAGGTTCGAACCCAGACTGGGTCATACCAAAGACTTTAAAAATGGTACCTTCTGCCTTCTAGCCAGGCGCTCGGCATTTATAGAATGGAAAAGGGAAAGTTAATCACACTAGTTACCAGAGGACTGGCCCCCTTCTGTAGCTATCGCTACATTTAGTAGACTTGTGGCCTAGGGCTAATGAATCGGAGATAGGCGCCGCCTTATGTGCCAACATTGGCACGGGAAGGACTTTAAACTTTTTTAACAACAGATACACACTGCACTATAAAAAATCAAACCTATATATTTTTTATTTCTCTTACTCCCTTCAGATAACAGCGATGTTGATCCACCCATGTTTGATGGAGACACCACAGTGGAAGAAACAACAGAAGAAGGCCCTGCATCCAGGGAGAGGGAAGGAGGGTCATCCAACCAGATCAGATCCCGGTGCTCCTCCTGGCCTCCCAACGAGAAAGACGCCGGAACAATTCTGGACGATACCACCGAGAAGAACAGCGAGCGGATCCCGAAGAGAGTCGAGGCTGTGACTAAACCAAAGAGGTGCTTCAACTCACTGCCGCAGTCTGACCAGAGCGCAGAGCTCAACAACAACCTGAGGAATCTGAGGGCACGTGTGAACATCCGGAGGCAGGCATCCCTGGACTCCAGACCCATCAGGTCTCACGCTCCTCTGGTCAAGAGCTACAGTTGTCCAGCCACAAGCGTTGCCTCCATGCCAGGAGTGCACAGCAACTTGAATGGTCATCATAGGACTTCAAACGGCACTGGTGATAGGGAGTGGGACCAGGGCAGCAGGATCATGGCAAACGGTCATATTCAGGATGGCACGGGTAAGAACTTGCAGTCCGGGCATCCCGTCAAACCGATACTGAAGACCAAGAAGCAGAAGCCACACCGGATGGACATGGAACACGGCATCTCTCACATCACCCAAGATGTGATCCTGGAAGAAGATGGAGAGGTCTTTCTCTCGTCGCCACCAGCATCCTCCATTGGTGGAAGAACTGCATCTCCACCTGAAAGGCCGTCAGCATCTGTCCGACCCATGTCGCCAAACTCCTTCAAGAAGCCCTCATCACCTCCTCCTCCTCCTCCCAAACCAAAGACGAGACCCTTCTTGAATGGACACCATCTTCCCGACTCTCCACCTCATGCCAGCAACGGAGACATCAAGGTAGGAGTCCTAGCACCTCCAATGGGCTTTGACTCCTCCCCAGAGGAGAGGAGACGAAAGGAAGAGGAGCGGATGAGGAGGCTACATGAAGCAAAGGACAATGGTAGGGGCTTGGAGAATGGGAGGGGCCTGCTGAATGGGGGAGGGAAGGAGGAGGAGATGAAACGGATGACGGTGGCTGAGAGAGTAGAGGCCCTGAGTAGTAACATGAGCAACAACAACCTCGAACTGGACGAGAACGATGCGGACCTCGACAGGAACAGTGAAGACCCTCTTGGTCAGGACAATGTAGACTTGGATGGTGAAGCCCTGGAAGAACTACTCAAAGGAATTGATTGTCAAGGTATAGTTTTATTTACTCTATAATTACTCTATAATTTCAGTCTACCCACAAATACATCAAGTTTAAAATCTTGTATGTTCCTGTCAGTATATTTTCTAAAATGATTGTTATTTGAGAAATTGTTTGTCTTTCCCCTGAATGTAACAAGTTTATCTTTTTCAAATGGTAAAAACTAAGTCATAAAGAATCACATAGATTCCCAAAGTAATTAAAAATATTTAATTTTTGACTCATTTTCACTGTGCCAACTCTCAAGAATCCTTGTTGACTATGTTCAAAAACCTAAATGTCCCTTTAATGTTTGCTCCTTCCAGATCACAGTGACCTGAGTTTCTGGCAGGATGACCGTCAAGGCTCTGAGTCCACGGCTAGCCTAGCCACACCAGAGAGCTGGACGCACGAATCGCCGCACAGCGAGTGGTCATCGTCCTCCTCATCCTTCAGAGAACGCAAGGACTCCATCGACGATGTCTTCGTTGTGGATCTGGAGAAAGGGGAGACAGGACTAGGGCTTGGTCTGGTGGATGGGCAGGTAAGATTTAAAGTATTGCTTACGAGAAGGGGTGTATTCTGAAAACGGATTTTAAGCTAAAATGTATTTTATCTACGTCACTAAAATATTTTTTGCTAAATCGGTATTCTGAACCTGTACTTGAGGAATAGCAATTTGCTAAAATATATTTAGTGACGTAGATATGATGTAGATACAATCAATTTAAAATTAAAATCGTTTTCAGAATACACCCCCTGGTGGGTTATGTACAAAGTCTATGGGAATTTCAGAACCTCATGGGGAATGGGTTAGCTCGATCCTTGCCTTTCCTACAAAAACCTACTGGGTTATGTACAAAGTCTGTGGGAATTTCAGAATCTCGAAGGGTATGGGCTAACCCATTGCTTACAGGAACCTAGTGGGATATGTAAAAAGCCCTTGGGAATTTTTAGAAACTTGAGGGGGAAAGGATTAATTTTTTTGTTGTATTTTCATTTTCCAGTTGTCTGATGCTTGGATCTACCCAAATTGTTCTACATGTATAATTTTGTTGTGCCATCAGTTGTTACCGAGACATGTTTGTGCAATGTTGTCATGGAGTATATTTTTGTATTTTGTTATTATCTTTTTCTTTCTTTATTCACTATTGCCTTTAAATTAAAAAGGCTTGTTGACAGGGCAATTGATTAATATTTGTTTTCTCTTGCTGTTTTCTCTTACTAACAGGACACAGTCTTGAACCTCTCTTAATCTACATCTGTAAAATCCTTCTAAAATGCTTAGCTTTCTGGTACACTTAAACCATCAGTGCTGGGACATAACATGTACAGCACCCCACTCTTGCAATTGATTGCAATTGATTGCAATTAATCTTTTTCTCTTGCTATTTGTTTTCCTTCATCACAGCACACAGTACTGAAGTCCCCCGGTATCTACATCTGTAAGATCCTGCCAGGAGGCTCTGCCAACCAGTGTCGTAAGCTGAGGGTCGGGGATAGGATTCTCGCTGTCAATGGCTGCAGCCTGGTGGGGGCAGATTATGAAAGGTGGGTAATACCTCTTGCTGGAAGTGAATATGGTTTAATCCATGGTTTAAAACTTTTTTTAATTAAAGGGATCTAGTAACATTGTCAAAATCCCCCCCCCCCCCAAAAAAAAAAAAAAATTCTTAGAACTCTAGTGGTGCTCTCATACATTGTTGTATTTGAATTACCAATAGAAGCGTGGAACAGGTTTCGGTTTTTTGAATTTCCCTTTTGTTAAAATGATATTTACGATTGAAGTGATTGGATTTTTATTTATCCACTGGCAAGTTATAACTGGTATGTACAAAGTCAGTACAATGAGTTATATAGCGAATATAACTTTGCATTTTCGCTCATTACTTGGCCATATAATATCCATTTAACGTGATATTTTCACACATCACCCCTTGGATATATCAGATCACAACAATATACATTTTATCAACCATTCATCACTTTTTGAGCTTGTCAACGTTACTAGATCCCTTTAACGGAAGAACTTTTTAACAATGCGTAAATTATAGGGTTGTAGGGTCATCAGTGGCTGCAGTCGCTGCTGATTATGAAATGTAAATATTGTCTTGTTTGGTTCAGTTCTTCCTATGTGCAGTGGTCAGTATGCCAACAGGTTATTTGGGTCAATCCATCCATCCATTCATCCATCCATTCTTCCATACATTATTTCCTTCATCTATGTATTCATTCATTTGTTTTTTCATTCATTCATATTCATTCATTATAAATTTATCCATCCTTCCATCCATCCATCCATCCACTATCCATCCATCCATCCATCCTTCCATCCATCCTTCCATCCATCCATCCATCCATCCATCCATCCATCCATCCATCCATCCATCCATCCATCCATCCATCCTTCCATCCATCCATCCATCCATCCTTCCATACGTCCATCCATCCATCCATCCCTCCATCTATCCCTCCATCCATCCATCCATCCATCCATCCCTCCATCCCTCCATCCATCCCTCCATCCCTCCATCCATCCATCCATCCATCCATCCATCCATCCATCCATCCATCCATCCATCCATCCATCCATCCATCCATCCATCCATCCATCCATCCATCCATACATCCATCCATCCTTTCACTTATTTGTTCCATTGTTAGTTTGTTAATTTGTTCATTCATTCATCCTTTCTTCATTTTTTAATTAATTTTTTCATTCATTCTTTTGTTTGTTGTTTGTATTCATTCATTTATTAATAATTTATTAATTTCTATGTTATTTACAGTGCAATGAACCTGATCAGGAATGCTGGTGACAAACTTCGCATCTTAGTCGGCAAGTCAGACCACAACATAGCCATGAAGATCACTGCATCAAGCTGCTGAAGGCTCTTCCATGTTAACATTAGCTCTCAACCAATCAAATTTTAGTAGTCTGTAACATTCGCATTCTGGTCGGCAAATCAGACCACAACATAGCCATGAAGACCACCGCATCAAGTTGCGGAAGACGTTACCAAGGTAACACTAGCTCGCAGCCAATCAAATACCAGCATTATTGAACGTTTACATCCTGCTCAGCAAGTCCTGCTCAGCAGGTAACAAGTCTACTGATAACATTCTAATACATTACTATGGTAAAGGAGCTTCTGCATGGGCAGATCAGATGAGGACGTAGCCATAAAGACCACTGAATCCAGCTGAAAATAATTCATATTTTGTTGGTACCTTTCATATTTATACACTCTTGTGTATTTACATGGTAACAAGAACATCTAGATCTCAAAAAATTGAAAAAAATGTGTTTTCCCATGCCTCCCAGGATGGTAATAATAATGAAGTTAGGCCTCAGAATAGAATTTCTGGGTAGATGTGGCCGTTTATCATTATTATCCTCACTATTACAACACATTACAAAGACAAAATTGTGCTTAATAAGAGGCGGAAAGAAGATTGTGAATTTAATAGACATTATGTACTATTTAACCTTCCGGCTATCGGGCAAACAATTAAGTCTTGGTTTCGCCAACTGCTTGAAAAAGCCACAGTGAGGGCGCTGTTTCCAGAGTTTCACAATCAAATTCTAATCCACACCAACAAGCTACGGGGGCTATAGTGCCTCCCTGAGAACTTAGAAAATACTGAAACACCAATATTTAAGGGAAAAAAGGCAGATCATGTTTGGGCAAAAATCGTTAAAGCATTAAATTTATGGGCAAAACCATTGCATTTAGGCAAAACCATTGCATTTATGGGCAAAACACTGGGAGATTTCAGGACAATTTCAGCCCATTTTTGTTGCAGACAGGGAAAATGTTATTGGGTGAACAACCTCTGTCCCCCTGTTTACACCCCATGCTGCAGATTGTTGCAGACAGGCATACATGTAGTTTATGGGAATCCCCACTTATTATCCCCTTCATGATTTATCTCAACCAATATGGGAACCACTACAACAGAAAGCAAAATTTTCTGTGGTTTCATACTTTGAATTACTCATAAGAACTATAATTAATGAGCAGTGCTGCTGCACAAGATGTACTTATTAAACTACAGTTAAAAACATGTGTACAATGGGGTGGGTTAAGTGTATTAAGTCTCAGAAGATGTATGAACTAGATATACAATGCGTAAAGTACAGTAAAAACATTCTCTAGTGTAGAATGAGATTGGAAAATCAGACTCAGTCTCATTCTCAAATGTACTGTACATTTGTAAACTATATAAACTACACTACATGTAGAATGCTGGGAAGGGTTTTTACTCATAATTATAGTAGTACATTTTACTGTGCTTTAGTGAGTAACATATGACTTTAAAATGACTTGTGACACCACAAACGTAGTTGCGAGATGCACAAATTTGGTATCAAAAGATATGCAAGACTCCAAAGAAAAGAATCACAAAGCGACGTTGTGTGCGAATTTCGCGTTTCAGAGTAATATTTGGGAAAATTGAGAGGGGGGGGGGGGGGCGCTATAATTAGCCCCCCAGTCTTTTAAGGGTTAAGCAGATGTAAATTTTTCAATTTGTATAACATAATACAACCTTGTACGCGGTACATTTAAACATAAGTTTGTAAACTGGAATAAAAGTACAAATCTATGAGAAGTATGTGAATGCATGACTTTGTAGGGTAAAGTTTTTATATAATTATAATGATGATATGATTTGTCATTTGTATAGTATATAACATTTGTGTATCGTTTAATTTGCCAAAGTAATTGGGTAATAATAATAACCTGAATGCAGACAATGTATAAAATATGATTATGCAATATGTACATGTATGTATATATGCATGCTATTCAGCTTGTCCTTAATGTTTATAGTTCATTGTGCCCCATTAATTGTATTATTTTCAGCAAATCTCTTACTATATGATTTGTTATAATCTGTAGAGTTTTACTTATTGATACCATCTTGCCATTAAAATAACTACTTTACGGTTACTTCATATGTATTCATGTAATATAGAACAAAAAGCCATTGATAAAGCATATTCAACAAATTATGTTGTAGACTTATCTATTGTACAAAGATTGTAAATATATTATTGTATAAATGAATTTAATTATGAATATGTTGTGATAGTGATTACAATTATGGAATTGCAAAAGCAAAATTGATTTTTAGAAGAGATACAATCTCCTTTCTGATATTGGTAGACAATCATATATTTATAGAAGTATGATAATATATATTAATTTATTTGACTTTTCCTTCAGTTTCGCTACTCGATCTTTCATATGGTTTGGCCATGGTCTTTCATGCCTAGTGTGCCGTGTATAATGCTTTCATTTTGTATACTGTCTTTCTGAGCCTGTTCTAACGTTTTACTTGCACATTTTCATTATTTATCAAACAGTATTCCATTTGTCTTACTTACCTTGTTCAGCTAGACAAGTTTCTATCAACTTCCTTTTTTAAATAAACAAAATTGAGATTCTTTTTAGTTAAAAATCTAAATTTTATAAACATTTGTATGCCTCTGCCAACGAAGTGGCTGGAGGCATTTATTATTTTTTAAATTTTTTAGTCTGATCAAGCACAAATTACAGTATAAAAGTATAAACCATTATATACATTGTTCAACTGATTTAAAGAAACCATAACAGGTTTTGATTAGTCAGATACCAGACACTTAAATATAAATGATTTGTCATAATAAAATGTCTTTTATATTGATTGATTTTTATTATATTGTCCACTTTAATGGAAATTATTTTATCACATGGTTAATACAAAGTATACAATACAACAAACATAAATCAATAAAACAAACTTTAAATTACACAATACTCATTACTTACATAGTACATCATGTTAATGATTTAAAGTGAATCTGTATCCAAATTTTAATCCTATTTTAAAACATAATGTGATAATGTGCTATGATATTATAACATTATTTCTATCTTGAATGTAGCTATAATAATAATATGTATTATCTGTACATATATCTTTATTACTGTTTTCCTATATCTTTATTACTGTTTTCTGCATGTGATGAAGTATCAAGTCTTTCACAAATTGTTGCACTGACAAAAGTTAATTCCATTTACCATATAGATTACACTGCTCTCTGTAAACGTAACATATATTTTATGGAGTTACCAAAGTATGCTCCAAACAAAGTATATCCAATGACTATTTCACTGTAATGAAGTAGAAGTAATATATTCATTATTGTTGAAATTACAACTTCAATAAGTGCATACTAATTGTTTGTCATACTAATTGCTTGTCATTCAAATTACATGTCATTTTTAAATTGTGCTGTCACACAATTATAATCTATTATTGAAATTAGAACGATCTTATGGAATAAAGTATAGAGGAATTTAATTTAAAAACAGCTCATGATTCATATAATTTCTTTGGCATTCTTTCCACCTGCCTACATACATACACATTGGCATTGCAGAATCCTTTTAATCATTATTAGATATTAAGGAATATTGATTTCCAATTGCTCTTTCAGCCAGTGTAGTTGACCAAGCTTCCAACTCTCTATTAATTAAGCAGCAATATTAGTTTGATATTGATATTAGTATTATACATTAATATAATTTTGTTTGTTTGTATGTATGTATTGTGGGAGTTGAGATTGAGTGTGTGTGTGTGTGTGTGTCTGTATGTGTGCGTGTCTGTATGTGTGTATCAATCATATTAGGCACTATATTAATCAAAATCATGATTTTTTAATAATATGTGTTTATATACATGTATATGTGTGGTATGTGTGTATGTATGTTTATGTTTGTATGTATGTACGTTTGTATACAGTTTTATTCAATATCTGAAATTCCAATAATTCCCTGCCCCCCCCCCCCCCCCCCCACCCCCCAAAAAAAAAGAAAAAAAGAAACCAAACAAACAAACAAAACAAACCAAAACGAAACACCAAACATTATTCCTGGTATGTTGAGATCAATAGTCAAAGACTCTTAAATAATTTCCTGACCAAGCTGGTAGGGGCAGGAATCACCGCCCATCTACACCGGACAATGCACCCTATGACCCCCCGGTAGGTGGGATGCATACACGCCAGGACGGCGGCATGAAGGCTGCTAGCCAGAATGTAGGCTGTGTAGGAGAACTTGAAGACTTCGACCGGACAACGGGTCTGTTGCAAGCAGAGGATGCCGGGGAGAATGAGGAGGAGGTAGACGGCGGTGATGATGGACGTCGATCTAGTGATGAGGATCTCTTGCTGACGCTGGGAGGAGATGAACGGTCTCTTGGGTGACTGAGAGGCACGTTTATGGATGTTTGTAGGTTTCTTAGCGACTCTGGGTGGTTGTACCTTTTGGGGCGCGTCGCAAGGAGTGATTGACTGGTCCGTTTGAATCGTTCCCAGGATATCCTCGAAGTCAGAAGTTGTTGCTTCCTCGTGCAAATCGCCCAAATCGCAATTTACATAAAAACATGAAGTTGAAGGCCTGTTTAGTGTCCTCTCCATGCAGTCTCCTGCAGAAGTGTTCACATAGTCATGCTGATCTGCACTATCATCAGCTGAAGATGCATCGTTCGCAATCTCTAAACAATCCTCTACGGTTGTGTTTTCATAGTCGTGATCATCTTCATCGTCATCGCTGTCGTCATCATCGTAATGAATCACGGATTCCCTCATCATGCTCATAGTGTTCTTTTTCTTGAATGTATATGGACTTTTTGTTTCTGTGTCACATGAGTTGTTCATGTTCGGGTTATTTACCGTGAGTCCCACGTAGGACGGATTCGCGTACATTTTGCAGCCTTCAATGACGGCATCACACCCACTTAAACCCACCTGGACATTCCCTTCATCCGTTGTCTGTGTCTTTTGTAGGATAACAGTGGGCAATGCCGTCGCGGTGCTCGATCTACCAGACCATTGCTTCCTCGAAAATAGTCTCTTGAGTTCATGGTCAATCAAAGACGCCTTTCTCGCCAAGCTGTCCCTTTTCAGGAGTTGTCTCGATGCGCTGCGGAAGCCTGATGGCCTGTTGCCTCCATTCTTGCTTACTGAGTGATTAAGTTTAGCATAATCAGCAGGACTCGCATCTTCATGTTCTTGGACCCCACTTCTAATCTCTGTTGTCTCCATATGAATTGGAGATTGCCCCCCTTGTTCGGACGCTTTGTTCTTTTTCTTCTTCCGCTTCTTCTTCCTAAATTTGGAGCTGTCAAAGAGGCTCTCCACTTGCACCTCGTCAAAGGGCGAGTCTGGTGTCTTGAAGGCCTTCCCGCGGTCCCTTCCTTGAGGGCGTCTTTTCCTTTTAAGCGTCACAGCCACTGGTTTGTCCTTGGGACAGCTCTCTTCATATCTGTAAATTCTAACATAATTGATTGCGGAGAAGATTAATATTGAAACCCAAACGGCCCCTAAAATCGATTCATAAACTGTAAAATCGCTTCCCTCATTTCCAATTATGCATATTTGTGTTTCATTTGGATAGACAAAGTGAACGTTTTCTAATTCCATTGAGTTGGGAACAGAAATGGCTACGATGGGTATGAGCCATGATGCTATGGAAAGGACGACAAGCATTTCTGTCCTGTACCAAGGTATACCGCATGACTTGATCAAGTTCTGATGCTGTAACAGGCGTTGGTGCGACATCAGCCCAAATGTGACAAGTCTGCTCCATACGCAGACGGCATGAATCGTGGCTACTGCAACGCAGAGACCACGTGATAACAAGTTCTCCGTATCAAAGGACAGTTGCGGACTGAGAAGGGACACCGCTTGGAACGGGATTAGGCAGCACACGAGCCAATCAGCGATCGCGATGTTGACCATCAGAATATTGCTCTTGGTATGGAGTTTTCCTGAACAGGCCAGGGCCAGAAACAACAGCCCGTTTGCGACGACGCCCGTTACCATGGCAACGGACCAGATGACAACGAAGAATACATCCAACCACCCGTTCACGGTTCCGTCTTCATCAGCCATATCTTCCTACAAAATGGTTTGCAAGCACAGTTGCTGAGTATGCCTTGAATAATTCCCCATCAATTTCACTCAGGGCAGGGGTGATTAAAGTAAGTTCATCGAGGTGCGCGTGCGTAGCATATCCTGCAGGGGTGAATGAGTAATAGATAAGAGGCCCAGTTCGGGTCATGATATGATGCTATTTATATGTAATTAAACAGGTAATTAAGTAATATTCTGGCTTAAAACGCAATGAATCCGATTGATTTGCCTTGCATTGGTTAGTATTGATTGAGATAAGATCGTGCTTTGCATTTAATTGAGTATATTGAGTTGTTCTCCTTCTACTAGATCGTGTCTCTCTCTCGCAATTTTACACTGCATTACATTCTTCAGAATGCCTGATTAAATGTAAGCTACTTATTTTCATTACAAATACATTACCAATATAAATTACCAAGGTAATGAAAGATTCACTGACACCTAAACTGTATAAGTCCTGGGCACAATATTGATATTATATAGATATAAAATATTATATAGCAACTATATCATATCGCATCAAAAATCAGATATATACACAACCCCATCATATATAAAAATAAAAAAAAATTAAAAAAGGAATGAACTTACAAACGGAACAGACACTCACCCCTCTTTTCCGCTGTAGCAAAATAATGACGGTTCCAGGCGTATGAAATATAAAGTGCCGAAAACGATGATTTACTATAAGGCGACTGAAATGTCACGGACAATATTCGCGAGGTTCTAGAAGCGCTATTAGTGCATGCTATGACTAAACCGTGAAACTCGATCGAGTTATTTATATCTATATACTTTGAGGTATCCTTTCCCAACGTTAATACGATGAAAAAAAAATGAACTTTACTATGCATGCAAAATAGGGTAAACTGGCTAATATTTCTCTATTACAACTAACTATACCAAGATCATTTTTTAACAAAAAAATATATTCAACCGACGGCGTCATTAAGCGTGTGTAGTTGTGTTATTATACATTCTTATGGAAACATGCACGTTGGCGGCGTGTTGGATCATTGATTAGGGGTGGGGGCGGGGGGGGGGGGGGGGTGGGAGTGGGCACGCCACTTTTGGAGGCACACTCTATCTTTGAAGGTAAACCCACCCCTTAATCTATGTTGTTGTGTTACTGTCAAACTATTGGGGCATGTGCCCCCGATCCCCCCCCCCCCCCCCCCCACTGTAGCTACGCCAATGTGGATTTAATTTACCCTACATCATGCTATAGTATTAATGATGCCATTTGTTGTAAATCTAACCGCGTGTGGAAGTTTCTATATGTTATGAAGAGCTCATTCTAAAAGGCGCTAAATCCATTTTTCATACAATTTGGTTACACTTGCTATTCCTTGATGAAGAATTTAGATTCCACTTAATTATTACTTAAATTGAAATGCTATATTTCCACGGGCCACTGACGAGGAGTGTGAATCACTAACCTTGCTATAGATTTACCCCCCCCCCCCCCCCCACACAGGATGGAGACCTTTGATTCATCGCCTGTTATGTGTTTTTTGTTATGTAATTGATACATATATCATATACAATAAGGGAAATGATACTTTACGTATGTAGTTAGCTATCATATGCCCCTCTTTAGACAAATTATTGCAATAAAAAAACAAAACGAGGAGCAAGTGGCGTAGCGTGGGGAGGGGGGTAGGGGGGCACAAGACAAATTGGGGAGCACACTCCGCGTATTTCTTTATTTTGTAAAGGATCCCCCTCATGTTTTTATATTTGTTATTTATTGGGGGGGGGGGGGGGGGGCACATGCCAACATGTCCTCCCCCCCCCCCCCGGCGCTACACCACTGCGTGTATCTTAAAGGTAGTTCAGATTCGTCAAATGAGATGCGCGGCGCCATCTTGCATACGCGTTGCGCACGGTGCGTAATGCACGTTAGCTCAGTGTCATGCGGTGCGCGCAAACTAGCCCAGTTCAAAATGGCGACCCGCTATTGTAGCATCCCCACGCTTGATGCCCTTTAATGTTTATTTTCGCACAGTCATCGGACAGATGCAATAACGCGTTTCTCAAAGGTTAAAACCGTGGACTTAGCGCCTTGTGTAATTAGGGACTTTATAAAAACTATTACGAGTAAGTGCATGGCCATTTATCAGTTGTGTTTGTGACCTCTTTCGGTTTTACTTTCTTCGGCGGAAATCACGATCAATACATAACAACTTTCAAAGTTTCTAGGAAAAAAGGGGCCGATCAGTGTTTCCATTATGCAGGCTCACGCGTTAAACATATTGTAACCTAGTCAATCATCGTCATCAATCAAGTTCAGGTGGCGGTGCAGAGCGCTGATCAATGTGGTCTTCACCAGATCACCGCTATGTTTTGCCAAAGGGGGTTGTACCCTCAATTCCTCCCCCAGACACTCTCTTTATATCGTCAGTCCAATATATCGATTGGTTTGCTATACCAAAGAATTACATTAAAAGAGTTGACGCTTTTGAGATGTGGTGCTACAGAAGGAAAGATGGAAAGATGGATTGGCCTAATGATCGTCGTACTAAATTTATTGGCCTAATCAATAATTATAGTACAACAATATATTGGCTGATTGGTTGAACGCGTATATATATGTCGGTTCGAAAGCATCAGAAATGTATGATTCCAAACATCGTGAACCTTGTTTGTTGGTTATTGGTCTTCAGTTTAAATGCGTGTTTTGGGGTTCAAATAGTTGAATAAAATATGAATGAAATGAAACAGTAAAACAATGAAATATATACGAAATTATCAAAACAATAAGGAATAAGCAGGCTCTTCCAAATTGTTTATTTGATGTATTATTATCCCGACTGGTCTAAAGAATGATGGTGGAAACAATGTTCAATTATCGAAAGTATTTGATTTATGAGAAATATATTCATTGTTTGACCTTATTTGCAATATACTTGACACGCGTGCACAATTTCGCGGCGATAAGGTGTTTTACAGCCGAAATCGCGGCTCTAGTAATACCTAAAAATAGCCCGGTCTTTCTACACACAAAAAGGTGTGCACTGCCCGGGAATCGTACCCGGGTCGCAAGAATGGGAATCTTGCATGATACCACTACACTATAGCAGTGCTGATAGCACAGAATTTTGTATTGATAATAGCAGTAACTTATGGGCACGGAAATACAATATAAAAACAAAGACTTAGGGTTAGAGAGGAAAGATTTCCCGAATATTATGAACTTCAATCTCTTCAACATTACAGAAAGAAACAACAAGTAATTCACGCCAGTGTTTTTAGATAGGAAGACGGATGTATGATTATGCTTTTAATCCAACAAGAGGATGACTAAAATTAGCTGTATGTGTTTTGTATACCCCACGCAAAAAGTGGTCGAAACTATCATGTGATTTAACACATTTCAACAGCGCTTAAACAATGGCCGCTTTACACAACCCTTCTTTCTACAACTATTCATGCTACACCTAAAGTTGTATAAAAAGATTCAACAACCATTTTTACACAGCGTTTTTTTACACAGCGTTTTAACAGTGCACGGAAATATAAATTAATACAACCAAGTCAACATTCAGAGATGAAAATTACTTACAAGAACAATAATTATAACATAAGCAACGACGTCAACAAAATGAAAACCCCAACAGCAACACCAACACCAACAACAACAACAACAATAAACAACAACAACAAACGTAAAACAATAATCTCATCCATTACAGACAGAAGAAAAATGTTATTCACACAAGTTGAGTTCTGGTAACGAGAGTACAGTTTTGGTGAAACTGAATTTTAGTAACCAAAACCTGCATCATTACATTACAAACTAATATTTATAACTAGAAAGGAACACAAAATTACAAATGACGTAGTTAAGATCATGTTATCATTCAAAAAGAGCCGTTAAAACGTAAGAGGGCGCTCTCTAAACACTCATCGGTTTCAACCATTTTGAATAAAATATTGTGCATGTGATGTTTTGTTGAAATAGTGATTAGATAGAGAAATAACCAACAACTATTTAAATACCTATTTTGTAACTTTTTGAAAAGAGGAAGCATTTTTTTGAATTTTTAACGGCTGGTTCAAAATTCTCTAATAAACCTGGGGCCCCAGCTTTATTACAAATTGTTATATTTATGGATATTTCAGCCGTCTCTGAACTGATTTTGATCAAACAAAGATGATTTTATTACTTAAATATTATGCTCTTTCAAATTTTACACTCAGTTTTTCATTACCTCACAAAAAAAAAGTAGTCTAGCGCCCTCTCTACCAAAACTCAACTATCCTTTAAAGTAGGAAGACGGGTATTAGCCTTCAGCCTTCAGCCTTCTTACCCCAAAGAAGATAACTTGCTTGCTTGCTGTTTGTTGTTTTACTCCACACAAAAAGAGTGCACTGCCCGGGAATCGAACCCGGGTCGCAAGAATGGGAATCTTGCATGATACCACTACACTAGCAGTGCTGACGTGACAAATTTAGTCAGTTATATTAACTCATTCTGTTAATTATGGGCACGGAAATACAAAAATAAAAACAAAATCTAGAGAGGAAAGATTTCCCGACAATTATGAACTTCAATCTCTTCAACATTACAGAAAGAAACAAAATATAATTCACGCCAGTGTTTTTTAAATTGGAAGACAGATGTATATGTTTTTAATCCAACAAGCTGTATGAGGTTTTTATACTTCCACACAAAAAGTGTGCACTGCCCGGGAATCGAACCCGGGTCGCAAGAATGGGAATCTTGCATGATACCACTACACCAGCAGTGCTGACGTGATAAGGGTTGACAACTTAATTTGATGAATTATACTTACGGGCACGGAAATATAAATAAGTACAAGCAATTTAAAATTCAGAGGTGAGAGTTACTAACAAATAACGATATCGATAATTATAGCACTAACATAAGCAACAACGTGAACAGCATGAAAACCCCAACATCAACAGCAACACCAACATCAATAACAACAACAACAAACGTAAAACAATAATCTCATCAACATTACAGTCATACAGAAGCAAATTTGTTATTCACACAAGTGTCTCAAATTCGGAAGGCTTCTTACCCCAAAAGAGGATAAATTGTAAGATTGTAGCTTGCTGTATAATTATGTGGTTTTACTCCGCACAAAAAGCGTGCACTGCCCGGGAATCGAACCCGGGTCGCAAGAATGGGAATCTTGCATGATACCACTACACCAGCAGTGTTATTGCTGATAATGTTTTTGTTATTGATTTATAATTTATATTTATAATTGTTATTTAGAGATGTTAAAACAAAATGATATGTCCGACACTCCACTAGCAACTGGTCCAGTTTACAACAAGCCGGTCTCACTTACATAAGGCACTGTTGGTGTAGTGGTATCATGCGAGATTCCCATTCTTGCGACCCGGGTTCGATTCTCGGGCAGTGCACACCTTTTGAGCGGAGTAACCACGTACAGGAAATTAAATTGTTTATTTAAAAAAATAAAAATATATTGTTTCTTCCTGTAATTATTCATGTAATTGATATTTATATGTTTTTGTTTTTATGTTGTCGTTAGTTTTATATTATTGTTGTTGCTGTTGATGAAATTTGGAACACATTCTACCCGAATCTCGAATGGTCCCATTTTGATTTTGGTTCCCAGCACCAAAATATCGAGTTCATATCAAGTCTACTTGAATTATTTCACCTCAGCACTGCTAGTGCAGTGGTATCATGCAAGATTCCCATTCTTGCGACCCCGGTTCGATTCCCGGGCAGTGCACACTTTTTGTGCGGGTTACCACATACAGGAAATGAAATTGTTTATCTCGTGGCGTGAATTAAATATTGTTTCTTTCTGTAATTATTGATGTAATTGATGTGTTTTATGTTATTTTCTTGGTGTTGTTGTAGTGTTATATTATTGTTTTGTTGTTCATGAAGTTTGGGAAACATTCTGCCCGAGTCTCGAATGGTCCCATTTTGATTTTGTTTCCCAGTAGCAAAATATCGAGTTCATATCAAATCCAAATGTTGTCACGTCAGCACTGCTGGTGTAGTGGTTTCATGCAAGATTCCCATTCTTGCGACCCGGGTTGGATTCCCGGGCAGTGCACTCTTTTTGAGCGGAGTAACCACATACAGGAAATGGAATTGTTTATCTCGTTATCCTATCTGTTTTTATCAGGATTTTTTTTAAGGGGGGGGGGGGGTTATTTTGTAAAAAATTCCAAACCGAGACCAAGTACCTTCAACATTTTCGAGACCGAGACCAGGTTATAGACGGTCGAGACCGCTTAAAAGAAGTCTCGAGACCAGCTAAAATTTGAAAAGGGGGGATTCAAACCCCCAAAACAGCCATTTTTTGGTCAAAGGGGGGGGGGGGGGTTTAACCCCCCAACCCCCCCCCCCCCTGGGTACGCCTATGTTTTTTATTATAAGCATAATCCGTCGTCCTACTTTATGAAACTGGGCGTGAATTAAATCTTGTTTCTGTCTGTAATTTATCAGGTTATTGTTGTTGTTGTTAGTTTATATTATTGTTTTGTTGGTGATGAAGTTTGGAACACATTCTGCCCGAGTCTCGAATGGTCCCATTTTGATTTCGGTTCCCAGTAGCAAAATATCGAGTTCATATCAAGTCTAAATTCTGTCACGTCAGCACTGCTGGTGTAGTGGTATCATGCAAGATTCCCATTCTTGCGACCCGGGTTCGATTCCCGGGCAGTGCACACTTTTGTGCGGAGTTACTTCACCACATACAGCAAATTATTTATCTAGTCATTCTTTTTAATGAAAAGCCTAATTGGTTGCTTCTTTCTGTAATAATTTATGTTATTGTATTTTTTCTTGTTTTTATGTTGTTGTTGATGTTGTTTCCTTGTTGTTGTTGTTGTTGTTAGTTTAATATTATTGTTTTGCTGTTGATGAAGTTTGGAACACATTCTGCCCGAGTCTTGATTTTGGTTCCGAGTAGCAAAAGATCAAGTTCATATCAAGTCTAAATTCTGTCACGTGAGCACTGCTGATGTAGTGGTATCATGCAAGATTCCCATTCTTGCGACCCGGGTTCGATTCCCGGGCAGTGCACACTTTTTTTTTACATAGTTAAACCACATACAGCAAATTATTTATCATCATCTTGCTGGATGGATTAGAAGTCGATTTATAAAACACTGGTGTGAATTAATATTATTAAGATTGTTATTCACGAGGGTTTGGAAAGCTTTTCTGTCCGAGTATTGACTTTATGTTGATTTCGGTTCCTGTAGTAGCAACTGATCGAATTTGTAATTGTCAATTCTACTTTATGTCATATCAGGCACTGCTGGTGTAGTGGTATCATGCAAGATTCCCATTATTGCGACCCGGGTTCAATTCCCGGCCAGTGCACACTTTTGCGCGGAGTAACTTCACCACATACAGCAAAATATTTATCTAGTCATTCTTTTTTAATGAAAAGCCTAATTGGTTGCTCCTTTCTGTAATAATTGATGTTATTGTATTTTTCTTGTTTTTATGTTGTTGTTGATGTTGTTTCCTTGTTGTTGTTGTTTCCTTGTTGTTGTTGTTAGTTTTATATTATTGTTTTGCTGTTGATGAAGTTTGGAACACATTCTGCCCGAGTCTTGATTTTGGTTCCCAGTAGCAAAAGATCAAGTTCATATCAAGTCTAAATTATATCACGTGAGCACTGCTGGTGTAGTGGTATCATGCAAGATTCCCATTCTTGCGACCCGGGTTCGATTCCCGGGCAGTGCACACTTTTGTGCGGAGTTACTACACCACATTCCAGCAACTTGTTTATCTAGTCATCTTCTTTTTTAAAATTAAAAGCCTAATTAAACATTCGTCTTCCTAATTAAAGACTTGGTTGTTTCTTTCTGTAATAATCGATGTTAGTGTTATATTCCCGGGGGGGGGGGGGGGGGGGCACTCATGTATAATGTAAGACGGGTATGTGCCGCTTACAAGACCCCCGTTTTCACACCCGATTGCCGCCCCTTGGACCACCATTTGAGGGTTTCCGTAGGTCTTTGGTAGCTCCAAGTCCATGTATTTTGTCATTTTAGTCTGCTCCTTAATAGACCCCCTTAACTCCCGTTTCAGGGTTTTTGTAGCTCCAAAGACCCTATATTTTGTGCTTGTAGTCAACTCTTAAGACCCCTATTTCAGAGTTCCGTGAGGCACACCCCCGTCAAAAAATAATTCGAGTGCCCCCCCCCCCCCCCCCCCCCCCGGGGTTATATTGTGTTTTTTGTTTTTGTTGATGAGGTTTGGAACACATTTCTATATATTTGAAGAACTAAGTACAGTAATAGACATGCAACCACCATCCTTCTAGGACCAAGCACATACATACGCATACAATCATACATCTAAACTTCTATAGACATACGCACATTTATGAATAGGCCTCTCATACAAACTTTCTATAAAACACACTACAAATACAAACAAAACACGCACGCACACCCACACACATACACACACACACACACACACACACACACACACACACACATACATACAGAAAACACCATGCAAAGCTTGGAATCCATTTATCTTGTTAGCAACATTTACCAGTTTGGTAAATATTAAGTAATAGATGACAAAAAAATTGCCAAAAAATGTTTTTCGCATTGTAGATTCATGACATTGCATCAAACAATTTATTCACATACAAATTACAGAATAATTTAAATGTTGGGATAAGGTTGTGAAAATATTCAGCTTTAAAGCCAATACTGCAGCGATTTCCAGAAATATGAATGCCCATTAAAATTTGATAAATTCATACTGTGTCAGTTTTTGACATTAGTCCATTGTACAGTTATAATCACTATTACCCTTACTGTTGTAAACTAACAGTAAACATAATACCCTTCAACATTGTCATTTTACAAATAAATCATTAACTGCACACATCATACGTTATAGTTGCCAGTGCACCAGGAATTATGCCACAAAAGGATGACAAGACGTACACACAATAATACATAGCTCTGTTTAAATGAAGGGGAAAAACACACATGAAAGATAAGGAGTCTGGCTGGATTTGAACCTCAGGCCTCTGGGTTGCAAGACCAGCAGCCTACCAACTGAGCTATAGTGCACCCTTTTCAATGGTTCACCCCAGTGAAACCCTTTCATGAAAGGTAGAGAAGTTGTACAGGACTTTCCAAGATTACAACTTGACATAGAAACACTGTTCTCTTATCATTTAATTTAAAGTGATACATTAACTTTACATTTCCCCCCTCCCTCTGAATTTATATTTGAGACTTCAATCATATACCAATATCGTTGGAAGATTCTTGAGAATGATATGTGAGATTTTCATAGAAAAGGAATAATGTTTATAGTATTAAATGTTTACCTAGTGAAAAAAGAGTAAATCGATGTCTGATTTTATCCCGATCATTCGCGTGAAGTACCCAAATTCGGATACTATGGATGATTTAGTCTCAGAATTTGGATACTCTTAACTACGGTCGAAAGCATCAACAGACGCTTTAAATATCTCCATCATTAGGGAGACATTGGACAAATCAAAATCCCTTTCGTTCTTCTGTTACCATAAGCCAAACAACTAGGTACAAGACAAGTGTGAAAGCTTCAAGTGATTTTGGTTGAATTTTCACAAAGTTAATGGATCACTTTAATCTAGATTAAAGTCATACCTGTAAAGTGTCCAAATCCACGAAAATTACTTGGAGCTTCCTCGTTTTCTCTTCTACCGTGTTGTTTAGCTTATGGTAAAAGAAGAATAAAATAGGGTTTGATTTTTTCAAATGTCCCTTTAGTATGAAGATAATTATCATTTAAATCTTTTATTTCAATCACGTTGATTAACGCTTTTGATAAAAAGTACAATTGTCCTAACTGAGAACGTCCACATGCAGCACCGTAAGAACATTCCGGAGATTGAACTTTGAGCCGAGCGAGTTCAAATTCCATGAATTCTGTACTACGTGTGTAAACATACACGGGTGCGAATATCTCAAACGGATCATTATTTACTGCGACAAATGTATGGCAGACCATCAGTATTCGGTGATAAAATATGAACTCAATATTCGTTTTTTTCACTAGGTAAACAGTGTTCGTTTTCTTTCAAACTTTCACAAATCTTTCAATTGTATTTTACAATGATATTGATATAGGATTCAAGTCTCAAATGTCATTTTGTGCAATATCTGACACTTTACAGGTATCACTTTAACACTGAGACGTCAAATCAATTATATCTGTGTACTTTAAAAAGTACAATTACACCTGAACATTCTACATAATACATTATATAAAGTTTGGTTTTCACTTCAATAAATTAGTTCACTTCAATAGAAATAGTGTATATATACAGTATACAACATTCTATTATATTATCTATTTACAATCCGTAAAACCAGTGTCAGTAAAATAAATTATCAAGCATAATGAGCATAATGCATAGATCCCAACATAGAATAGTAAATTGTGTTAATGATATAATAACAATTAAAAAAAGAAAATTACAACAATAATGATAATAATAATAATAATAATACTAATAATAATAATAACAATAATACTAATAATGATAATAATAATAATTAAAATAATAATAATAATAATAATAATACAAATAATAATAATAATAATAATAATGATAATACTAATTATTAATACCAATACTAATAGCAAATAATAATTATAACAATATCAGTGTTTTGCTTATGATTAAATTATAGCACGTTTCACTATATAAACATCTCTACCTGCATTACAAATATAATCCATTTCTACAAATAAATCATGTTTTCAGTTACAGCGGTGGAATTTATAGTAAGGTATGAAACAAAATGACACTCAAACTCAATGAGAGAGTGTTTCCTCATTAGATTTCATAGCAAATATTAAGTACAAGTACCCTTCAGCATACATGTGAAACAAAAATAAAAAAATAAGGTGATACAAATGTATTGGTCAACACAATATATATACTTGTATTCAGTTTAGATCACGGTTTGATCAGTACTTCATGGCTGGAAGGTTGTTAAAGGTGAATCAGACATTTTAATCATTGTTTGAAACTTGGGTACTAACCCACTAAGTGCCTCTGAATAGCAATAATCCACTTGAGCAAGTTTTTACATTTTTTATTTCGTCTATTATAAAACCCTCTAGAGAGTATGGTGGTGAACTGCAAATGTTCAACAGTGCTCAACTACATGTTATATAGGAGCTATGTGTATAATATTATAGGTAACTGTCTTAGTTAAACAGGCTGTTAAAAACCCTATTTATGTTCAATGTACAGAAAGGAAGCTTGGCTTGGAAAGACGTCCGAGTCCCAATAGATGCAATTCATCCCACACACTTTCTATTATGCGCACTAACTAGGAACAAATCAATGAATCCGATTCTATGTAAATTATGACTTGAGTCGAACATGGCTCTCAGAGGGTTAAACAACATTATACAGATGTTAACTGGTGGTGGAGGGAACATCACAGAATGTTCCTCTCAGAGGGATTTGAAAGTCGAGAGACTTATTGTCTTCACCAAATAGCATTTCAAATCCTGAGGGAACATTCCATGATTTTCCAGACAACAAAGTTAACATCTGTTATATTATGACAAAAGTAACACATCTTTACACTTTCAGCCCCTCTGAGCTGGATTAGAAAATGTGGCTTTTCGAAGTGATATGTTGACAAGTCATTGTGATGTCATAATAGAATCCCCCTCTCTCTCATTGTGACATAATACAATCTCTCTTGCAGCGTGAGCCATGTAATATAACACCTGCCATGTAATATAACAAAATATTATGGCAATCACACGACTGTGTTGAGCCAATCAATGACTCATATTTTACTACTATTAAGTCTATAATACATTGTATTCAGGTTTGGTAGACTTATCAACAAAGTATTCCATCACAAATCGATAAATCGTAATGTTACAACATGAAAAAAATGTACATCATCTCCATGATAAACAAAGACAGTACTTTTTGCCTGCAAAAGTTGACATTTGTCGTTATCAATACAAATCTATAATCTATATAGAATTACACATTACCTGTACATACTGTATCCATGTGTGTAATATATTGTATATAAGGTATGGTTCTGGAGGGTGATTTACAAAGAAATATTTTGTCATTATGACCAATTTTTGGGGTGGCATTATAGGGATATTTTGGCCAAAATTTTGCCAAAATGTCCCTATAATGCCACTATAAACATTTTTCATTATGACAAAATATTTCTTGTGAAACACCCTCCTGGTTTCTCGATAACCAGTACTTATTTTAGCACAGTTCATTCTGATTCTTTTTTTGCAGTATCCATATTTTTGTAGTGTCTAATATAAAAAATTGCACTATAAACTTATCTGTATCTGCCTGTATAATATTACATCTTCCATATTACATTCATACATTATACATCATTTATTTATTCTTCCTAAGAATATTCATTACAGTAATTTCATTTACCCATTCATGGTCAAGTAGATATAAATTCTCAAATCAGAAAATCATGATTTTGTTCACAAACTATAAACTGCAAAATATACATATGTATCGTTATGAATAATACCATGATGAATAAATATAAAACATCTCAAATCACTGCTTGAAGAGCAAAAATAGAAGAAAAAAAAGAAGAAAACATACATAAACAGCACCACTAACATTGTTCATGATCAGATAATTGTCTTTCAATACAGGTACTCAATTTTAGCTTCAAACAAATTTTTGTTCAACAAAATTTAGTTTTCTTTGGTGGTATGATCTTTGTTATTTCAAAAATAGAAGAAAACTTAAAAAACAGCTACTCTCTAATAATACTCAGGTCAATAATACTTGGCTATAATATAAACAAATAGTTCAATAAAGGGATCTAGTAACTTTCTTGACATGTGTAAAAAGTGAAGATGGGAAGAAGGGTTGATAAAATGTGTTATTTTGCGAATAAATGTCATATGACCGAGTAATGAAACAAAATATATGATAAATATATCCCAATTCACTGCACTGACTTTTTACGCAGCTGAAAGTCCACTATAGACTTTCAAATCCGATCACTTCAATCATAAATTTCTTTATACCAAAAGAGAAATTTGTTAAACAGAAACCTGTTCCATGCTTCTATTGGTAATACAAATACCACAAGGTATGTGAAAGCTGCAAGAAATCTAAGTAAGTTTTGTGGATTTTGACAATGTTACTAGATCCCTTTAAATAACAAGATATAGGGAATCAAGTCATTTTGGTCCCAATTTCGAAAAGGTGTTA
Source organism: Echinarachnius parma (assembly GCA_037951105.1). Taxonomy (NCBI): domain Eukaryota; kingdom Metazoa; phylum Echinodermata; class Echinoidea; order Clypeasteroida; family Echinarachniidae; genus Echinarachnius; species Echinarachnius parma. The sequence continues at coordinate 413,343 of JBAMJV010003078.1, forward strand.
GTGTACGCAATCCAAATTTTCAGCATTAAATTCAATGATACATGATTGCATTTAAAGTGATCCATTAACTTTGTAATATTTGTTTCAAAAAGTGATATTTGAGACTTCAGTCATATACCAATATCATTGCCTGATTCTTCTGAATGTGTAATAATTTTGTAGAAAAAGAAAAATGTTTACCTTGTGAAAAAAGTGACAATTTATGTCATATTTTATCCCGATCGTTCGGGCAAAGTATCCAAAATCAGATACTTCCAGATTGCTTTCCAATTCAATCTTAAATATCCCCATAATAAGGGAGATATTTGAAAAATATAAACCCATTTCATTCTTCTGTTACCATCAGGCAAACAGCAAGGTACAAGTGTGAAAGCTTCAAGTAATTTTGGTTGAATTTGACAAAGTTAACGGAATGCTTTAAGCTCTCTAAAATCTTGAAAATACTATTTCTGTTCAATACTGGGCAAGTGGCAAGACAGGGATAACACTACAGAATTACCGGCTGCATAAAGTGCAAATGACATCAGTGGTAACATTGTGCATCTTTATTACATATATACATATCATAGACGTGCCCAAGGTTTTTTCAAGGGGGTGTTTTGGCTTCATTCAGTGGCGTAGTTAGGGTGTGTTTGAATACCTAAAACAGTAATTTTTTTGCTAAAGGGGGGTGTTGAACACCCCAAACACTCCCCTGGTACACCTATGATACATATACAGTGAAACCTTGTTATAACGAGCATGTTGGGTCCATTGAATTTACCTTGTTGTATCAAGGCTTAAAAACAACAAAATACATATAGCCTGGACCTGTGAAATGACCTCGGTATATCAGGTACCTCGTTATTACATAGCTCGTTATAAAGAGGCTCCACTGTATATCATTAACTTCTTACAGGTCTATAAACAAAAATGTCAAAAGCTAGAATACCATTATGACCATTCGACGTGTGAGAGCAAGAATGTCATTAAGTCTATCTTTGGCTTAATTGAGTTACACATACCATTTCGTAGGACGCAGCCTCCTCTACATATGGCAAACATTTTTCAGATAAGAATTATGTTTAATTTTGGGAACATTCCACAAATATAAAAGAAATTTACATTGGGTTTCTACATAGGTTTCAAACTTTTAACACGACTATCTCCAAAGTACAAAAAGTGACCTAGCGCCCTTCTCTTTCTCAACCGATGAATTCCATTCTACGGAAGCAAAGCACAATGTATGCAAAAAAAGCATCATGAGGAAGACGGCACAAAATGTTGCAGGAATAACAAACACAGTAGTAACATACGCTCAAGCACACAAAAAACAGCAACACGACAATGTCAAATGAGGTATAGATAACAGACTAGCTGCAGGTATTTTGGAATCTCTGTAGAATAATACACACAAATAGCAGGAGTACTTAATACTTCTCACGCAGAACGGGCTTCCCAGAATTTCTACAATCAATTTTTTTTGTTATCTGTTCAATGCAGACCAACCTTTTTTGATGCTCAATCATGTATACTGTATATGGATATCATATCATATTCTGTCTTGTCTTGATAAGTCATCGTAAAGGGGATACATGCGTACACAATTCTGGGGTGGTATTCTGTAAATTGAACCTCTAGAGCGTTCATCTCATGAATTGGTCTGCAAAATCTTGTAGGCAACGAATTAAGACCTTATGTTTGACATCAAAGAAGAAGGTCGTTCCAAGTTCCTGGTACGAAAATCACACTGATTTGATATAAAATAGGATTAACAGGAAGTATGGAGGGGTCATTTACATGATACCAGCTCACGATGACACCGCCTTTGTCACATCAGATCGGCCACGCAGTCGGGTAGATGGCTCGGGACGTTGTCGAACTCTGTGCGACATCCGATGAGGTACTCCTGGATGGCGCGGTAGTGAGCGTACGCCCCCATGGCTACAAACAGGTGCCAGATGGCGTGGGCGCACGGGATGACGCCATCACTCTTGAAGAACAGGACGCCGGCGATGTAGATGCAGCCTCCGAGGGCTAGCTCGTATGTACCATTCTTCAGGGGCTGTGATCAAGATTGATAATTTATAAACAAAAAGAAGAAGATTGATGGAACATTTTGGTATACTACGACAGAGTATACCGTTTGCAGTATATTCTTATTCAGCTTCAAAATATACACTGATAAAAAACCTATTTTAAGAAATTAATATTCTTATTTATTTGATTGTTTCTAGCAATGAAAATGCTGTATATTTTCCATGCCCTTCACTAATTCTTTTGATTGTTCCTTTTCTCCAGGATGCAGAGCACATGCCACCTAAGGCAAAAGAAATGCTTGAAATAGAACTTTTTACTCAGGCAAGGAAAATTAAGACTTTTGGTGAAACAGGATTAATATGACCGAGAGCAAAGAAAGAGGTTACTTTTCTGTTAAAATTTGGTTGCCCAATCGGGAAATCAAAATTGATAACAAATACTTTATATATTTTTGAAGACCTCAAGATCATATTTGGTGGCCCTGGGCTAGCTGGCCAGAGCTAATCTTGAGCCTTGCCCTGATTGCAGCTTGTCAACTCACCAATTCTACAACCACCTACAACCACCACTAGACTCATATTTGGTGGCCCTGGGCGAAAAGGCCAGAGCTATATTTTAAACCCTGACTAAAGTTTGTCAACTCACCGATTCTACAATCACCAGAGCCGGTACCGCTCCAAGGATTATGTAGAAAACGGTTTCTAACCTCTTGTACCTAAGCAAGAGAAAAGAACAAAGGAAAACAAAAACAACAGATGTTTGAAAATTTGAAAAATAAACAAGTCAGATAGTACATGTTTAAGGATTGAAAGTACTCAAATGAAGCCTGATGGTTTCATGCATGGGATGTCGAGGGCGGTCAAAACAGGCTAGTTTGTGGAATTTGTGCACACTCCAAAACACTGAGACAATGTGTATTTTGTACCGTCCACAAGGCGTTCGCAAGATGGCACCGCACGTCTGAGTTACCAATTTGAACCCCCTTCAAAGTTTTCAACTAATTTGTCAATTTTAGGTAGATTTACTTATTCTTCATGAATGCAATAAGAGTAGATTGTTCTGGGGTTAGTGTAAGAAATTACACAGTAAACCATCATAGAACATAAGGGGAAATTATTAATTAGTGTAAAATAATGGTAGTTTTCTTTTAATCAAATTTGTTTTTACCAAGTTCAGAAATTTTTCAGTTTATTTCAGGTTTCAAACAATTCCGTAGCAGATTTTGAAACACTAGTTTACAAGGATGAAAAGAAAGGTGAGAAGTTTGAGAACTTACTTTTCATAAAAGCAGTAAGAGTAGATGATTCCCATGGCGGCAAGAATCCACATCACCCAGCGCAGATGAGACCCAAAGAAACCAACATCGATCAGGGTTAGCCTGATAGAGCAAGGAAAAAAAGACAAAGTTATTGATTACATAATAAATAGTGCCAGGCACAAGACCAAGAAAGTTTGGGCTTGTTCAAGGAGAGAGACAGCGTTTATTGTATAAAACCCCTTCTTAATCAAAAAAAATAGTCGCGGTGACATCCTGATGTTGTCCGGATGACATCCTACACCGTTTCTATTAAGAAGCTCCAATCGGGATAACATCAGGACAACAGCAGGACGACATCGGGGTAAGATTCACCCTAGTCGGGTCAGGGTGATAGCGCGGTGACGTCCTGACAACATCAGGATGACATCCTGATAAACCTTGTATTAACCCTAACCAGGCCGGCGGGGGGGGGGGGGGGGGGGGGGGGGTGGAATCCACCCCCCCCTCGACTTTTCGCGCGATAATTCCGCAACGCGCGCAGGTATTGCCGCGCGACTTCATGAGGTTTTTTCATTGAAGTCTTGCGCAACTTTTGAGACCAAATTTGCGACGACCGGGTATACGGTTCTAAAGTCACGTGACCTTTTGTAAGTGAGCGTCGGCCCGAAAATCGCCAAATTTTGTGATTTGTGTACAAATCCTATGGAAATTGATTTTTTCCTATAATAGACAAAACCTTCATTATTTTTCATTCTAATCACTGCAGTCATTTAATTTTGGGCTAAAAGTTGTTGAATAATGGTTAATAATTTATTCCATAAAAAAAAATAATAAAAAACAAAAGTAAAAAAACAAAGAAATACATAAGAAATTCAAAAAACAAAGAAATACATAAGGAATTTTCTGGCTGTCGCAATTTAATGTTGAAAACCTGATAATTAGGTCATAAAGAATATTCATGCACAAAATTAGCATATTCTGAGCCATATTTAGTGATTTATTGACAAAAAACTAACAATGCAATCTTGTAGATTATGTCGCAATCTATCTGTGTGCCAAATTTTGTGGCGGCCGCGCGTTCGGCGACCGAGATCTCAGGGGGGGGTGGAATCCACCCCCCCCCCCCCCCCCGGCTATAGCATAGCCAAAATAACCCGGCCTGGTTAGGGTTAAGAAGCGCGCGGAACGTTACCCGGGTAGAAGACGTGATGGCCGTGAACAAAAAACACAGCGCGCGCCGATACTATGTGTCGCCCCAGCTGTTCGCGTGATGAGGGAGGTGCGGTTGTTATGGTAACCTACCCATGTGAGGATTTTGCGGATTTTAGATTAAGAATAGGTCCGAAGGCTTGCTGCGTGTTTTACGACCTGACCCCCTACTGTTTTTTATCCACTAGTCGCTCGGTTAACATCGAGGTGAGGTTTATTTTTCCCAATTAAGAAGGGGTTTTAGAGTAGAATATTCCCAGCGTGGCAAGAAACCACATCACCCAGCATAGATAAGATCCAAAGAAACCAACATCGATCAGCATTAGCCTGATAGAACATGGACAAAAAGTCAAAGTTGTAAACTTATCTATCTAGACTATATATTTGTTCCTAAAGGAACACTGTAGACAAATGTTAAACAAATTGTGTAGGTAATTGACTTAGTAGTTATTACCAAACTTATATTTATTGTCTAGATTAATAGGGTTTCAGCTATTCATGTAAAATTATCTAAATAAATGGGATTCTTGTGATTTAATTTTGCGCTCATAGCGTTAAACCAAAGTTGCAATTAAAACCACCTTTGTGAATTACAGCCAATTTGTCTCATTTTATAGGTTACAGGATATTTGCCGAGGTGACTTGCTGGAATGCTCTCTAGGGAGTGGATAATATAAAATTTGGGTGCAGGAATAATAGCAGTGTGTATCCCTTGACTGGGCCAATAATACAAATGTAGTAATGTAAAGCGCTATGATACTCAAATGAACCGGCTTAGTACCTGTTTTTAAATCAACCATTATTATCATTATTAATTTTTGAGAACTTACCATGGAGTGTAAGATGCAGCAATGTAGAGATAGATTATGGCTCGGTCACTGATGTGAAGATAAAACCTCAGAGTTCTGAAAAGCAAGCGATTCAACATCAGGAAATTCAAATTGATCACAGACATATCATGAATTTACTATTCATTTTAAATATTTTACAAATATTTGAATATATCTTTGAAGATTGAAATGCATACAAGAAGATATGTTATGTTTGTGTGTTAACCAACTTTTTGTTCCTGAAGATATTAAATAGGAGACACAGAGCTAAAGATAACAGCACTGGCCACTAAAGATGTTTGGAGCTGTTTTTTTGTTTGTTTGTTGGTTGGTTGGTTTGTCTGTTAGCCTGTTGTTCGTTTCTTTTATGCTTCTTTGTGTGAATGGTTGGTTTTTGTTTGTTTCGTTTCACTTCACATGTCTAGACTATGACGCAAGATAAAAGGCTGTAGTGATACTAAATACGTAAAAGAAGCTCTGTGCTAAAAAATGACTGCACTGGTCAGTTGAGGGTACAAGCCGTTTGTTTGTTGGTTAGTTTGTCTGTTTGTTACTAGTTTGTTTGTTTGTTTCTACTCACTCTGCATATCCAGACCATGACACAAGATGGAAGGCTGTTGAGATACTGAATAGCAGACACAGAGCAATGCTAAAGATGACTGCACTGGCCAATCGAGGGTATAAGCCGTTTGTTTGTTTGTTTGTTTGTCTGTCTGTCTGTTTGTTTCTACTCACTCTGCATGTCCAGACCATGACACAAGATGGAAGGCTGTTGAGATACTGAATAGCAGACACAGAGCAATGCTAAAGATGACTGCACTGGCCAATCGAGGGTATAAGCCGTTTGTTTGTTTGTTTGTTTGTTTGTCTGTCTGTCTGTTTGTTTCTACTCACTCTGCATGTCCAGACCATGACACAAGATGGAAGGCTGTTGAGATACTGAATAGCAGACACAGAGCAATGCTAAAGATGACTGCACTGGCCAATTGATGGTATAAGCCGTTTGTTTGTTTGTTTGTTTGTCTGTCTGTCTGTTTGTTTCTACTCACTCTGCATGTCCAGACCATGACACAAGATGGAAGGCTGTTGAGATACTGAATAGCAGACACAGAGCAATGCTAAAGATGACTGCACTGGCCAATTGATGGTATGAGCCGTTTGTTTGTTGGTTAGTTTGTCTGTCTGTTTGTTACTTTGTTTGTTTGTTTCTACTCACTCTGCATATCCAGACCATGACACCAGATGGAAGGCTGTTGAGATACTGAATAGCAGACACAGAGCAATGCTAAAGATGACTGCACTGGCCAATTGAGGGTATGAGCTGCTTGTTTGTTTGTTTGTTTGTTTGTTGGTTAGTTTGTTTGTTTGTTACTAGTTTGTTTGTTACTTTGTTTGTTTGTTTCTACTCACTCTGCATATCCAGACCATGACACCAGATGGAAGGCTGTTGAGATACTGAATAGCAGACACAGAGCAATGCTAAAGATGACTGCACTAGCCAATTGAGTGTATGAGCCGTTTGTTTGTTTGTTTGTTTGTCTGTCTGTCTGTTTGTTTCTACTCACTCTGCATATCCAGACCACGACACAAGATGGAAGGCTGTTGAGATACTGAAGAGGAGACACAGAGCAATGCTAAAGATGACTGCACTGGCCAATTGATGGGTGTTATGGGCTTCATCCACCAGGACGAAGCTGGCATGGACGCATGGCAGGATGCAAACCTGTATGATGATGATGATGATGATAATAATAATAATAAATAACAATAATAATTATAAAGAATAATTTATTAGTAGTAATGATAATAATAAACAATAACAAAAATGATAATTGTATAAATTGCATATGTTTACTCAAGACTTGTTATCTTCATTTCTTTTCATTACAGGTGAATTGGGATTATATTTTTAATGCAAACCTGTATTGGGTTATGCGGATTATTTCAATTTTATACAGCACCCAGAAGATTAAAGAGAATACATTAACAAAATGTGACAACATATTTTCCATCCGAATCAGTAGACCACGAAATGCAATGAGAATATTAGATTATACAAATCTGTTAAATGTTATTATACAAATCACACACTTATTGTTCGTTAATATAAATATGGAACTGGAAAATATGATGTATAGATTTATCTAAAACTGTGTATTTTATAATTGTGTCTTTTAAAATTGCATAAATATTTATGATATCATCCAAATTCACTTTTCAAAGTTTAAACTTTGGGGGTTCTGAGATACCAGTACAAACATATTATTAGATAAACAACCATCAAAAAGTTATTCATTAAAATGTGATCAGTAAACAGTTCAAAAAGGTAGTCATACAAATTGAATCTGGGGTGTTCAGTTGCATAAACAGTAGCGATCTATCTCAAAGTTGTGATAAAACGCAAGCCAAAAAATGCACTTAAATGCGCAAATCTGATTTACTTAAAGGACAATTAAATCCAGACAAAGTGTTGTATGCACTATAAGACACTAAATATAATGAATAGTCTCTGAAAATTTGAGCACAATCGGTCAAGAAATAAGAAAACTATGGCTCTTTGAAAAGAGCCATGTAGTTATTCGAGTGACTCAAATTGGCAACGCACTCTGGCAAAGTTGTGGACAACTCCCCATACATTTTGTACACAAAATGTCAGTTTTGTAAAATGTTCTCAAAATTTATGTTTACCCTTCGTTCGAGTTCAACATATGTTTTGTAGAATGCTTTTATACATAACATATCATGAGTTGGGGGAATGAACAAATGTGACTATGAAGAAAACTATAAAAATGGGAACATTTGTGTACAAAACATATATGGGGAGTTGTCCACACACTTATCAGAGTGCGCTGCCAATTTGAGTTCCCCACAGGAATAAATGGACATCTTCAAAGAGCCGTAGTTTTCTTGTTTCTTACCCGATTATTCTCTAACTTTCAGAGATTATTCTTCTTAATCTCTTCAAGACTACGAAAGCAACATTCTGCTTGGGTTTCATTGCCCTTTAAATGCAGGTATTTTACTATTTTCTGATCAATTGGTGTTTAATCGTAACTTTGCGATTGATCACAACTTGGCATTCTCTACCAAAGCATGCCCATAAATTGGCATGCATGACTAAAAGAAGTGATGCTCTATACAAATTACATAGAGCTCGGGTTCTTTTAGTCATGAAAAGTCGTGGGTAAGCTTTGGTAGAGAATGCCCATGCACACCCACAACTCTTTATGCAACACCCCCAGGAATCAGGAATATTTCAACTTACTCCGTGAGACAGGAAGTTGGCTACGTGTTCAACATTGGTAGGGATGTATGCCTGATTAGGTTTTGCTGGATAGTTTTTCCATCTGCAGACAATACAAAAATAGGGAAAATACATTTTTAGGAAGGTCACTTATTCTATCAATGATAATTTGATATATGTGCAAACTACTGCTGTAGTACTTAGGAAATTTAAACAAATTGTAAACACCATATTTTAGAATGTTCAACACTTTATTTTTGTATGTTCTTTTACTTTTTAGAACTATACTGAAAAATTGCCATGAAATGTTTCAGAATTCAGTTTGTTTGAAAAAAAAAAAAATTTTGCATCATATATTTCAACATTAGTGGCAATGCCATTGGATGTGGTCAGCACTGTATCAGACCATTCTTGATTCTCTACCAAAGCGTCCATACAAATTGGCACCCCTGCAAGTCAAGGGGCATGACGAAAGAGAACCGATACTCTATGCAATTTGTATACGAGTAGTCTATGACTATAAAGGCTAGCACTCTAACACCTATGCCATATGTGTCCCGTCTTTCTCAGAGGAGCCAAAAGTCGCGCGAGTTCGAACCTCAGAAATCACGATTGATTTGAAATTGCATTAAAATGTCGAAAAAAATATTCTTAGTTCAGGCCTTTCCCTGATATTTGTTCTACCAGTAAGCACAATCTCCAGTACAAATATTAAGTGGAAAGGTGAAAATTAAGGAAAGTTTTGAAGCATGTTTTTAGAAGGTTTGAAAAGTTTGCTTTCCAAAATTCTTCGCTCCCAAAAGCGATCGATATTAAGCTCCGCCTCTTAACAACCCCTTTGTGCCAAGTTGCAAATCTCGCTGGCGGTCAAGAGTCAGCGCACATCGATATTCTCTAATCCCTATTCACCTACTGACTCAAATGGCCTCCTTTGTTTAAAAAAGAACGCTCTTTAGGGTAACGCTGTCGTTGAGGCGTGCCCCCGTCGCAGCATATTTGTTGCGATATGGTTTCATCAAAGGGGTGGCTGCACTACCTGTCAATATCGATTAGTCGAACAATAATGAGAGCATGTCCACGGGGGAGTGGACCCCCTTTTGTTAGGTAAAAGTGCTCGCTTTTGTATCCCGTGCTCGGTGTGTACTTGAATCCAAGTTTGTCATTCCAAAATCACTTAAATTTCGATCAAATCTTTACGTATCTCTACAAAGCATGGATTATATTCAACAATTTTTGGAGGGAAGGTGTAAATCATAATATGTACTGATATGCAAGTTTTCAAGAAAATTGGATAACGGTTGCTACCACATTCTATTCATGCAACTGGTTCAAGTATGGCCTGATTAGAAAGCTAATTTCGCTCTCGAAACGGATGTAAAACTTCTTGAGGGATTTTCTCTGCATTTTATTTCCAGACCGTTGGAAATTGCCCTTAGAAAAACATCAATATCTCAGCGTTGCAGAATCACTATAATACAACTTTTATATCATATTAAAGCTTAGATAATGCTGATCCAAACTAGATAAAAATCCAGAAAATTATTTATCCGACTTCTGTTTCTTCTGGCTGTGACGGGTCACATATAGAAAGCACAGTAAACAAGTTTGTGAGATAAACCAAAAATGTAAAAATATTTCTAGCTATAATAAAGTATTATCTCACCAAATAAACCAACTGTGGATAGTAGGAGGGTAGAATTAAACACAATTTGAAACTTACATTGAGCCTTCTGATGTAAAAAGTACTTTTAATTCCTATTTGAGAATATCTGATCTTCAGTGTGAAGACTGAAGAGTGGATCTCCTCAAAGCTGTACTGCCCTCTAAATACAAAAGTAGACCAGTTGTTTACATGTTTAGGCTTCTGCCCAGTAAAATTCTCAAATTCCTACTGAAACTGAAGAACAGTGGTACAAAAAAACTGCAGTGACAGGCTGATTGTCTGTGAATGTGTGAATTGACCAGTATGTCTATAGTATTAGCTTTTGTATTGCATTCCAAAGTGTAACAAAGAATGTAGGTCAATTTGTGACTATAAAGAATTCTTTACAGCCAGCTTTGAACTACTTATAAGATTAGCAGAACAAAGCCAAACATAAGACCAGATACATGTACATGTTACCATCAAATTGATCAATAGTGTGAAAAACATCTAGTTTGAGGCTAGGAAGACAGGGGATTTCCCTTTTTTCTTGGACAATAAGGGCAGCTTTGACTTACATGTATTTTACATGGCAAAGGAGTAAGGGGTTACTGCAGCATATATGCAGTTAACACCTTGTCTTGTAGGGGTGAGAGGCTAGAGCATCGCCATTATTGGTTCTTTCTTTTACTCATGCATGCTAATTCTTGGGCATGCTTAGCTTTGGTAGAGAATGCCATGTATCACATCAAATGATGTATGGTGCATTGCAAGTCCACCCTCTAGTGTTATACTATAGACCTCAAGTCAATGGAGAGAAAAACATAGATCTAGAATTCTAGTACAAGGACATCAACGCAGACTCAGGCATGTCAGCTCAGGTTGCTCGATTGAACCGTCTGGAAAAAATGTCTGTGACTCCGTCGCTTCAAATCAATCAATCAATCAATCATTCAATCAGTGATTCAATTATTTTTGTAATCATACTGAAAATAAATACCAGTATCTAACATTTAAAATTCATTGAACAGTTAGTAGTTACAAAATATAAACATTTAACGATCAGTTAGCTCAGTCGGGAGAGCGTGCGGCTTAGACGCGAGAGGTACCCGGTTCGATCCCTACCATCGGATATCGGACAATGCGTTTTTCATCACGCAATAAATTCGAGCTAACTCCCGTTGTGTGTTATCGCCCTCCCCCGCCCGTGCTTCCTACGCAGGAAAAGGATTCGCGGAAAACACTCCGTCCCTCGGTTAGGACGATAAATGGAGGTCCCGTGTATGAGACAGTCACACCTCATGTACGCTAAAGAACCTAGACTAGTCAACTTCTCGAAAAGAGTAGGGTGTTAACCCGGTTGACTAGTATAACCTGCAAATCACAACCAAAAAGAGTTGAAGTTTATAATAGATGTACAGTAGCAACAATCAATGTAGAGAAGACCGGAAATGTGTAACTGTGATCAGCGCCGTCCGTAGGATGGCGCTGTGAAGACGAAACGTTAAAAAATTTGTAGGAAATTTGCCGACGGGTGGTTTCAAGAACTTTCCATCTATTATTATTATTTTTTTTTTAGTTCTAGACATTAATTAAACATTCAACCTACCTTGCTTGCTCTTTAAATTGTTGCAAAAGAATGATAACTTAGCTCAAATTGATGATGATGATGATGATGACTATTATTTCCTTCGTCTTTGTTCGCTGCATGCAATGTCAGGTGACCGAAAACTCGTCGGCAATGCATAGCGCATGCGCGGGGCGATCGGTTGATCGGGTACAGGGGGTGCATTGCCGACAAGTTTTTGATCACCTGATATTGCTTGCAGCGAACAAATTCGGATACCATTTTCGTCACTTCTGTAATCTTGCCAGTTTTATAGTAAATTTCAGGATAAATCAAACGAATGGAGCATCAGACGTTTTGCAATTTGGATCATTGATGTCCATGACCATGCATAACATAATTCGTAAGTATGTTATTTAAAGTATGATATATATATTTTTTTTATAAGTGTGTTTGCCGTTAAAGCCTATCAAGTGTTACCATCACGGTATACACACCTCAGTATGCCAGGCGCCGTACTACGTACGGCGCCTGGTTAGGTTAGGAAATGTGATGTGATGTGATTGTGAATCGTTCGTCATTATAAATAGTAATAACATCATTTTAAGTAGATGGGACTGTAATGAAACTATTTGACTCAAAACGGCGACAAATTATTGGATATCTTGTAAATCGCGGATGGTAAAGGAAGATGAAACTCACCTTATTTTCCCGCCACATCCTGAGCACATTTTAAGGTGAAAAAACACTGTCACTTCGATTTTTAAAGGTTATTAGGATCTAAATTACCGGACTGGGCCGGGAAGCTGTTGTCAAACTTTGAAGTAATCTGAAAGTAATTATGCACAGTGCCATCTACGACGCGATGGCTTTTATTTTATTGACGACGAAAATAAATGAAATTGCATTAGTTGTGTATACTAGTGGTGGAGTGGCAGCGGTGGTGGTGTACTGGTGCCTGTGGTGGTATTGGTGGTGGTTGTTGTTGATGTTGTAATGGTGATGGAGGGTGGTGGTGGCAGTAATGTTGTTTAGCGTTGACCCCACCAACTGATTGGGGGAATGTGGTGGGGGGGGGGGGGGGGGGGGGGGGGGGGGGGGTTGTAAATTATTGGGGTCTATGTATTAATTTCTTTATCGTATTTATTAAAATAATATCTTATCCTTACGCGTTATAAAAGTTTGTCGAACGTGCCCCCGCCATCCCCCTACCTTAAATACACCATACACCCATTGCATTCATTATCATGCCCAGGGCATCAGCTAGCAAACGATGACAAAATTATCGTACCATTGTTAATCAGAGTTTACAATGAGTAGTGAGTTAGATTATGTCTTTCTCTAAATATTATATATATTCAGATCTCATTATACCTCGTGAGTCGTACAAGTTATTTTGATGTTTGTAAATATCTCGCTGCACATGACACTGTAATGATTCATATTTTATGTAGTATACAACCTTGACAAAATTAATTCTTACTTACTTTCATGCATTGCAGCTTATTTATGTAATTTTCGTATATCTTTAATTAGCCCAGTAATTGTTATATCAATCATAATGATTTTAATGTTATCTTAAAATGTAAAATTTGCATTAGGAAATATAAATTTAGACATGACGCCTATTGACTTTTGTAATCACTTAATTTATTAATTGATATATAAAACAACAATATAATTTACTGTCTTTCGTTTGTATTCATGCCTAATGCGTGATACTACTGTATTCAGGTATTTTATGATTTATTTCATTAATTATTGTATATAATATATCAACTTTCTTTATATCGTGAGTTCATTAATGTTATGTCCATGTTTGTAAATAATGTTGCACATGGCGCTGCAATTCAGCTTTTAGCTGTGAATGTGACATTTTTGTTGAATAAATGCCATTATTATTATTATTATACGTAACGAATTTGTTTTTTCTTTCGCCTTCTCGGCATTTATTCATAACTGCACTTTTCATACAAATTTACAAGTCATATATTTTGTTAACGATTGGTTATGCATGCGTGAGTAAACTTCTTTTAAGAATATAAACCATACATTGTTTTGCCGAGGTTATTTTGAATGACTATTAATTTATAAACACTCCAAAAAAGCTAACGTTAATATTGTCTGTATGTATTTTCAATAAAGTAAAAAATAGCACAATAAATTACCAACAAAGAAACATAGACGCGGTAATAAGATTATTTTTTACAAATCTTCACTCGATTATTTATCATTAATATTTTAAAATCTTATTTACAATTGCTCAACAAAAATTCATGAGATAAAATAAATTGGTAAACAAACGCATACCGCTTGACGCATACATAATTAGATACTGTAGTTATACATTGATTCAGAAGAATTTAATTATGGATTACTGGAATGTTACAATCACAATATTTTTCCTGAATTAATAAAATGAAAAATAACGATTGCCTCAGTCTAGTTAAGACAATTTATAATGTCTACCTTAGTATCATAATCAGCTTTGTAACACTTTATTTTCGGAATATAACATAGTAATTCTTGTTTTATTGTGTGAAAATGAAAACAAATTAAACCATAATAATTATGATCAGCAGAAAAAATAATTGCATAGCTGCACTCGACTACATGGAAACAATATAATAATAATAGATAATAATAATAATAATAATAATAATGTCTGCGATTTATATAGCGCCTAATATATGATTGATAAGATAAAATATCGTTGTGCAGGCCATTAGGCCTATACTATGCTTTATCAATATTTTCTTTCACTTTATTTGTACTTCCTAATTTTAGGGATCCATAATCCACAAGATTTGCTTCCTATCAGCAAATCCATACAAACACATTTCCAAAATAATAATTTATACAGATTCAAACACGCTTTTTTTTGTGATTAAAAGTGAGCAAAGAAAAATGGGATTCCAACGGGATTCGAACCCGAGACCTCCGGATTGCTAGACCGGTGCTCTACCGACTGAGCTATAGAAAACCCTACAGTAAAACAGTAATATATATATATATTTTGTTTACAATGATTGAAACGCGCCATTCCTCATCCGATCTAATAATGCACATGTTTTTGTTTTTTCAACAAGGGTTAACATTTAACAGCTCAACCAACTTGGATTGATTTTGCTAAGCAACAACTACAAATAAGTCAATAACTAGAACTTAATTATAATTTTATTCATGCCATACATGGCGACACATTGATATGCATGTAACGTGTCTGAAATAGATATAGACCTATTTCTTCTTTCATATGTATGCAGACTTATGTGGGGGGGGGGGGGGGGGGTGACTCTTTAGCGGCACCATCTCGTTTCGATTCTCCCGTAGCTTTACAGCACTGCGAGCCAATGCATTGGTCGTACTTTAGGCATAGTGATTGGTGACTGTATCTTGGTAGACGCGCGTGTAATAGGGCGCGTTGTAGATACTCGCTTGCACCGCGGCCTTCTTCACGATCAGGAAGACGGGCTCGCGGATGATCATGAACACGGTCTTCACGATGAAGAAGATGCCGGCCAGCGTGACGAGGATGGTTGCGTAGATGAAGGCGGCGCTGCTGGTGTCGTACTGGTTTGCGACTATGATGCCTGCCAACGACCAGATGAACGTCGGGTAGACGAGGAAGACGTAGCGGGTGTAGACGTCGACGACGAAGACATCGAAGACGAAGATGGTGACGAGGAGGACGGCGAGGATGGTGAGGGTGATGTAGGTCACAACATCACTGACGATGAAAATGAAGACACGAAAGTAAAATCATGCAAGACAAAAGTTAACATTGAATCAGAGGGACTATTCAACAGTGACAAAGGCCGTGAGTGGTCCGGCTGACATGACTGATGGGCAAAGCATGTATTTTGTATTTGTTTATTTATTTATTTATTATTATTATTATTTATTTATTTATTTTTTTTTGGGGGGGGGGGGGGGACGGGGGCACACTCTATGTATTCCTTTATTTCTTTTTATAAGTTGTTACCTTTATGTTTTTTTATTATCAAAGGGACTATGCTCGTGTCAACCAGAAATGGAAGATGGTATGATAATATGGATATAGGACTATACCATTAAAAAAAAACCCAAAGGCAGATAGCGAGGGTGATGAATACATACACTGCGACATCACCGTTTATTCAGTCATGTATACAGTACATGCTTAATCAATACTGATTTGCACTGTCAACCCATGGAAGCACCAACCCCGCACCAACCCCACCAACAATAGTGAGGTTGAATAACCAAGAACTAGTATGTGTTATGGTGCTGACAATGTATACTCCCCTCTATCTCGTATAGGAAGATGGGGGATGGAACCTCAAATTAAAGAAGCTGCGTCGTCGGTTCTAGAGGGCACTTTCGAGAGACTTTATAATGGGAAAGTACAGAATCAACATGGCGCCTTGCACTATGCTCTTTGGAAAGTGCACTCTAACACGACGACGCAGTAACCAGCGACATTTACCATGGTAATTAGCATCATTGGCTCTAACTCATCGATGTCAATAAGCTAAGAGTAACATACAAACCAACAGAACGTAGCAGAGCACACCTATACCGCCCTTACTCATTAAACCGTTAATGATTTTACAAGCATATCTAGAGATCAGTGGAACTAGGGCTGGTCCTGGGTCATGATCGTGCTCTCGGCCACATGTAACTTTAACATGTTGAATCACGTGCTTTACAATGTTTATGAAGGCTTATACATTATGCATACCTTGGTAGCTCGAAGTCATAGATCAGGGTGATCGACAGGTTGACCAATGTGGCGACCGTAGTCCAGCTGGCGTAGATTGCGATACCGTTGTGGACCAGCACTCGATAGGCCCACAGATCGGACCTGTACAAAATACAGATATACAGCATAGTATACTTACATTGTATTTATTAAAAAAAATATAGAGAAGCAAATGTCAATGTCATAGCCAGAACTTGGCAAACAGGGGACGTAACGTACATGGGTTGACACAGGCATCATCATGCAAAAAACAAAAACAGTTTCGTTAATCTGTTGGATATATCCTTCTATATCTCTCTGCAATAAAAGTTCTTTAAAGCCCCTTTAAAGGTGATAATGATTATCAAACATAAGTGATTGAAACATTTACTCCAGGTTCAGGTACTGGTAGACCCTGGAGAGATTGATGTACAGCGCTACGTAGAGCGTCAGTGCGATACAGAGCAACGCCAGAGCAGCTTTTGACAACTTATCCTGAATCATCTGCTCCCGATGATTGATTACGATGAAGACTCTTTAAAATCTGTACGATGATCAAATATTGATAACTGAGATACTTACTCCGCGATCTTCTTGAATTGGTCCAGGTACTGGTAGACCCTGGTGAGGCTGATGTACATCGCTACGTAGAGCGTCAGGGCGATACAGAGCAGCGCCAGAGATGCTTGGGACAACTGTTCCCGGTCCCACACGAACAGCCAGAGGACATTGATCTGGTTGTTGAGCAGGTACACGATCAGGAAGTAAACGGACGTCACCGGCGGGTTCAGGTAGACGTAACCGCCGGCGTTCTTGCGGCACAGCGTGGTGATGACGTAGATAATCCAGGCGAAGTTCCAGAGGTAGATGAGCCCCCAGATGCTGAAGGTGTAGCCGGCCGGAGTGACGGGCGTCGGGTACTTGTCGGAGATCGCGCCAGTGGACTGGTTGAATAGCCCTTGACATTTAAAATATGGTATGTGACGTGTTAATTGAGCCTATCAATAATCCCATGTATCAGTATGTTCAAAACGTTTGCACCTTCGATGATGTTCATTTTGATTACAGTTGATTTTATTGACTTCCCAGAATCGTACATACTTGCCTATGATAGAAACATGTTGCTTATTAAGTTATTATATTTAAGAGCTTATGAAACAATTATATTTTCACAAATAAAAAGAAGAAGACACATCTTAATGTTACAAACAAATTGAAATATACAAGCCGCTAATCTGTAGCCAATTACTAGTAGTAGCCAGGGTTAACACAGGCGGGACAAGAATGTATAAGGCAGAGAGCATGCACGGAGATAGTCAGCAAAATCCACCTCGTTATGGGATGTCCGTTAATATTATGACGTCATACTATCCACCCCATATCGAAGTGGTGACTGAAACAACAAACGGAGGAGAAGGACTAATTTTTCAGTCTATATAGCAACCTCCCTCTGCCTTCGCTTTGCCATTTCATTTAGTGTTTTGTAATAATATATCATCGACTTACCGAGTGAGAGTGTTGAGTTGGGTCCCACACCTGCCTGGACATTCATAAAGATCATCTCCAGGAAGCCCAGGAGGACGCAGAACAAAGCCACTTGGACATCCATCTTGACCATCAACTAAAGTATCAACGGTCAGAATTGAAGGGGAAAACAAGTTAAAACAAGAAGGGATAAACATGTACTGTATGTACTTCACAAAGCGCGATATCAAAGTTATGGTTGTCTTGTTGAATTATAATCATCATATTATTGACGTTACGTCCTCGATCTCCAGGAAGCCAATGCAGGAGGACGCAGAACAAAGCCACTTGGACATCCATCTTGACCATTAACTGAAGTATCAATGGTCAAAATACCGAAAACATTATACATGTATAGCAAGATGTGACACATTTAATTCACAAAAAAATAAGCATATAAATGATATGGTTCTCTTGTTGAATGATTGCGCTTGTTTATTATTCAGTGAAGGTGAATGATTCTAGATGCCACCGTTCATGAAGATCATCTATATACTTGAAGTCCAATATCCTCAAGAGGACGCACAACAAATGCACCCGGACGTCCATCTTGACCATTAACTGAAGCATCAACGTTCAAAATTGAAGGGAAAATAAGTTAAAACAAGAAGTGATAAACTTGTATGTACCTCACAAAAGAGCGATACCAAATGTGTGTTTGTCTTGTTGAATAATAATAATCAATATCAATGCTATGTCCTTGACAAGTCCAAAAAATGCAGGACAATGCTTAATGCTTAATGCTTAATCAAAATGAAGGAAAATATAACCATATGAGATACGTTTACTTCGCAAAATAGAAATATCAAATGTATATATGTATATTGAGCCTATTTCCGCACGTATACTGTATAGTACTATGATTCAATGAGGGTGAGTGTGTATCTATATCAACGTTTCTGAAGATCATCTTCAGGAAGTTCAATAGGACGTAAACAAAGCCACCTATACATCGTACCATTACCTAAAACATCAACGTCCAAAATACACGGATTAATGAATGATAAGTGGGAATGTATATGCTACAGGTTAGACAAAACAAGCAAACGTTCACTATAGATAGATATCGCGAATCAAAAAAATGTATGCATAAAGAAAGAAACAAACTCACTTTATGAAGTTGATAGCAGTATACAGCAGATAATATACCTGTAGTAATATGATATAATATATATACTACGGGTTGGCGTCGTTTCACAGTACGGCTTCTATTCCACGTCTTGATTCAAGTGGAATATGAAAACATATATATATATATATTTCATAAGTGCCTAAGTGACGTCATGCTTATGAAAGCTTATATATATTATAATATAATCGTATACATAACAATAACCATACATTTTGAACTTTGGAACCGTTATTACTTAATGCGCACGAACATAACAATGATTTATTACAAATTGCTGATAGGTAATATATTACAATTCATGGCAATAATTCAAAATCACATAATTAATATCCTTTCGACCTTTGGACAGGAACGACTAATATCAATATATCAAATATTCAGCACGAAGGGTTCCCGTTGTGTTAATTGGAATCTCCATTCTGTACTCGGCATACATGTATAACATTTCATGGTGCTATACATTATGGAGAAGATGATTGTACAGTTTTCGTGTTGAAAACCATAAATATATGAATTTAAAGAACATAAAATAACATCAACATGAATAATTTCAGAAAAGGATGAATATAATTGTATATAATTATGTAAGTTGTTAAATCTTAATGGACAAAAAGCAGGACATTCAACTTATTTTTAATTTGGGCAATGCTGATTTCAATCATCTTAGATTAATTGTTTCAGAGATACAGTCCTATAAACATGATAAATCGACCCCACTTGCATGTTTTGCACAATCAGAACAATTCCCCAAAGTTCATTTGCAGACATAATGCACGGGACTTTTGTGAGGGAAGTTTATAACAAACAAATCGATTTCGCAACACACCTTTTCTTTTATATAAATGACCTATATCTGGTACGAACCCAACTTATGCAATATGCGTCTACGTATTGTGAAATAGGTTATGACAAACCAGTGACGACTGATTGGTGATGGTGGGGGAGAGGGGGGAGGGGGGGGGGGGCAAGTTCTTTGTATTTCTCCCCCCTCCCCATACACACACACACACACACACACACACACACATACATAATTTGTACCTCTTTTTTCAACTGTGTCAAACTAATGGATTTCATCACTCACCTTTTATTTTAAAATGACCTAATATCTTATAATTATAGTACAAATTCCACTTAAAATATTTATTGACATGGATTAGGCTACTAACGGTAGATCAACACTGCGTATAATAAAACAAATATATAGCACGCTCTGGAAAGCTAGGCAGCATGAGCATTCGATCGACTATTCTAGACGTTCTTGTACTCGTATTTAAGTCGATTTTTAATTGTAACAGTGGCGTAGATACATGAGACACGATACATGATTGACCATTATAATGTATTGTTAGGGACGGACTTTAAACGCATTATATTTCAAGTTTCATTTTCATTGTTTTCATATTCTGTATCTTTAACCCGATTGAGCCATTTGCTGTGCATGTTTTGGTTCTCGTATTGTTGCTTTGGCGGTTGAACAAACTTTTGGCGTCATTACAACATAAACTGCGTATAATTATGAACTACCTATAAACCATGTAAATGAACAGCAACATATTTAGCTAATCATTTATTGATAATTGTTGTTCTTGAACTATAATATTATTATATAGGCTATTCATAATTATTTATAATTGAATTATGAAATGAAAATGAAATGAATTGAAATGAATTGAAATGAAATTTATTTACCAAAGAACAATATATATCGTTTAAAATATAACATACATCACATGATAAGTATTAATATGATATCATTGTTGGTAAAAAGGACAAGCAATAGCGAAGCCTACTAGTCGAGGCCAGTCCCTTATACAAATTATTATAATAAGATTTCAAATATTTGTTGGGGTAATTCACAACGTATTTACAATATATGGAAAACATAACATTATATCACACATTATAATTCAATAATAGAGGGTGGCAATATTCATGATATTGGTGCGAAGATTTTAATCTATACCCGTAAAACACAGGATACAATGCCAGGTTGATTTCGAAATAATTTGTACACCCACTTATATTCACAATTTGAAGAGAAGATCAGTTCACAAAGTGAAAAGGAAATGATATATACCAGTGACTGCTTAGCGCTATACTCTATCAATTTATACAGGGTTTAGTCCATGCTAGCACGACATAATCCGAGTCAAGTGTTATGATTCGGTACTGTGTTTTTATTTCAATGATTAATGATGATGAATATAATTAATATAATCAGTAGAAAATCGTTCATTTATTCTTACCCGTCAGTCGGTCGATTATAAAACTTGGATTATCAGTAGACTCCTAATTTGTCCGTGTAATTAAATAACCTGATCAGAAACGATATTGTGTTATAGAAGCGGTTGCGCGTGACCTGCTATAATGTTTGCATATATATATAGCCGCGTGTTCTTTCGAGAAAATTCTGTTAATATTTTACTTCTATACATTGACAAACAAAGTTATATACGGTTGCATGTTGACATACATCATGTTTGGACGACCGTATAATGCAGACGAGGGGAGGGGGAGTTTCTTAGGAGGGGAGGGGTGCTGACTTCGTCACCAGAACTAAAACGTGTGTTGTTGTGGGAGTGGTATAGACAGGGGGGGGGGGGGGGAATGTTGCCCCCCACCTTCTGTGAGAATCACCCAAACTGCCTAATGTAAGGAAAACACACATATTTCTTTCCAATCTGTGTAATCAATTAATGATACGTATAACATCAAGTTCACATGCCGCCCAACGATTATTTGAGCAATTGATTAAAAAGATCATATATAGTACACAACTTTATCTACTTTGCAATGTATAAAGATTATCCAGCAATTTTATATGTAGCTCATTTAGGAATTCACTCAAAATACTCTTATACTTACGGAAAGGATTACTATGCTTTATAGTTAGTTTAGATAAGGGTGGATTAAATCAAATATCCACAGATTCTGATTGCCAATCACGTTAATATTTCACCTGACAACTCCAGCCATATACGGTATATGCACTAGAACGTTTATTAAACAGTGAGTGCTACCAGGTAGCTGGTAGACAGGTACCGCAAGAATTCTATCACCAGAAATATCCCTTCGAGCTAGCTGGTGTCTTAAAACGTGGCAGCGGACCAGCACTGTGTCAACGCTGAACGCGAGACAGTCGCATATGTGGCAGGCATATAAGGTCGCAGGTCCCAGGTTTGAATCCATTGAACTTCCGAATCCGAGCATTGAAAATGGCTTTAGGAAGATATACCTATACTTTTCACCCGAGTTTATATTTCATTTAAATACAAGGGGGGGGGGGGGGGCTTACATCCAGGAGAAAATAGTTCATCCTATACATGCTATCGCGCGCTCTTGGATGTTCAACAACACAACAATAATAACAAAGTATAGCTGATATTATAGGTTTAAAACATCACCAATGTATAATTTGACCCTTCAATATTCCAACACATGCAATGATTATAATTTAGACATAATTGTAGCTCAGGAGTTTGATTCAATGTACGTAGAAATATCAAATACGTAATTGGTATTGGGTCCTTTGGACCTGTTAATGTTATTGTTGCATTTATGTAAACTTAATCCCTTTCACGAGGCGATTTACTTTTGACCTTTGGTCATCGATCTCATTGACAAAATAACGAAGAAAATTAAATATAATAACTTATTATTATTGAACAAATTATAGACTTTACGGTTATGATGATAATTATTTTAAAAGGACGATTGCTTGTTTTTCTATAATCATGAATTACTATA
The DNA here is from genome assembly GCA_037951105.1 of Echinarachnius parma. Taxonomy (NCBI): domain Eukaryota; kingdom Metazoa; phylum Echinodermata; class Echinoidea; order Clypeasteroida; family Echinarachniidae; genus Echinarachnius; species Echinarachnius parma. The sequence continues at coordinate 436,241 of JBAMJV010003078.1, forward strand.
ATTGAGTAAAGAGACCACGCTTGCCTCAAATTTGCACCAATTTTATGCTCTATTTTGACCAGATTTAATCCCCTATTCACGTGCCGAATCTATTTTATCCGTTATTATCACCAATCCCATCTGCAAACTCACGGGGAGTAGCTAGTTAACTGAGATTGCACACGTGGTGATCAAAATAGCATTTGAAGCAGGGCAAGCTACTTGGACGGACGCATATCGAGCTCCTGACCTCTACATCAGTCTATTTTGTTTCATTTGTGTATGTTTCTGATATTAAAAGAGGGTAAGATTATATTCTTCTTCCATTCTTTGAGTTATATACAGCGACACCGTATTTACATTGATTTTATATTCATTGTTTAACTTTAATCCGTTCATCTTTGTATTTACTATCTATAACCATGATGGTATAATGTATTATACATTTCAGTGAGCACGGTAGGTGCAACTGAATGGATTGGTATAAACATCCGATCTCTTTTTAGTGACTTGTGTATAATTATCCAACTATCGACTTCCGTCGGCTAAGACGTTATAGGTGTTAAGGAATTTGAAAATTAATTTGAAGCTCATCTTGTATAAATAATGCTTTATATTTCATATTAATTCTCTTAATTCTGATAAAAAGTTGTATATTTGGTCTTGGTATGGTGACGATATAAATACAGATGATAGAGATACGTTTGTTGTTTTCGTTGATGATGATGATGATGATGACGATGATGATGATGAAGACGACGATGATGATGATGTTGATGATGTTGATGATGTTAATGATGATGATGATGATGATGATAATGATGATGATTAATGATGGTGATGGTGATGATGACGATGATTATGATGATCATGATGATTGATTGGTTATTTTTGTTTGTAGACTCGTTCAATAAATTATTATTATTTACGTCTGGGATCGCCCTTTATTATCATCATCATCCGTGAGACGCAGCAGACATGTTTTGAAATTGGGCCGATTTGTGCAAAGAGCAGAGCTCAGACAACTAATTATCAGAACACCCATCGCATATGGAGATGACAATTAAATGGCGATGTTGATGTGATGATTGATAATCACAATATTTAATTTCAATTTGTATTAACACGGTCATTATCTGGTAACTTTTATTACTATGATAAATACAATAATGTTGTCATCTTTAGAAAACCAACTGAAGTAAATGATGGAAACCGTCCCTCCGCTAACGATCTTGGTAACCGTTGGTTTCTTCCTGACCCTGTTCTTCAACTTCCAGGCCG